>JAUCMR010000059.1:10841936-10862041 GCA_032357425.1 Enteromius argenteus
TTTCTGATGACAGGAACTGTTGGCTAGATCAATAATGGCTAAGTAAATCAATGAAACTGGAAATTTGAGAGGATGGGAGCATAAAATACGTTACGTGACCGAGGAGAAGTAAAAATGACACGCCGTGCTGGCGTCATGGAAACGCTGCTTGCGTATGACGTCATCTGGCGGCGCTTGCCAGTTTTGCGCTAGCTTACTGCTAGCGATTGGGAAGTGGCTATGCTGGGCTTAGTTTGCTTCCAGGGCTGGGGAAAGAGCGGAGGAGGCCGGCGAGAGGTGAGTAGCGTGGATTCTTTCACTTGGATTGCTTTCTCGCTGGGGAAGTTGTGTCTTTCAGTCGTGCGATTCCGAAGAATGCACGAAAGACGAGAAGCGGAAGAAGAGGAAACGGTTATTTATAGTACGCGGAAAGGAACTGATTGGGCAGGTGTCACGAGGGATTGATTAGATAATGCGGGCCAGCCGTGATCAATTCGTCCAGCTTCCTCCCGAAACTCGTTTATTAGCATAAACATCACTTATTTCAGTAATTCAACTCTAAAGTAATTCCTTCTGCTGACCAGCTTTTTAAAGATGCTGATTTTATTTTCCACCAGGATTTGGCACCTGCTCACACCAAAAGTTGGTTAAATGACCATGGTGTTGGCGTTCTTGACTGGCCAGCAAACTCACCAGACCTAGTAATCCTCTATTGTCAAGAAGAAAATGAGAAACAAGAGACCAAAAAATGCAGATGAGCTGAAGGCCACTGTCAAAGAAACCTGGTCTTCCATACACAAGTTTCACAATTTGAGTTGAATTACTGAGATAAATTAACTTTTCCACAACATTGTAATGTAATGAGATGCACCTGTATATATCTTTATATTTTTCATATGATTTAGTGTTGTTGAAAAGGTGTAAAAAATAATTTATACCCAAAAGTGAGTAAAATCTGATAAAATGGGAATATCCTCATTTATAAAACTGGAAGAAAAAAATAAAGTAAACAATTTCTATTAATTTGTTTTAATAATTAAATGTAAAATAAAATGTCGAAAGTTTCCTGTTAGTGTTAGGTTATGAATTGTGTAATTATCTGCATTTAAAACAATAGAAGTATATGTAATGACCCCTTTCACATAGCTACAGTAGCTAAACGTGTGTGCATGCACGCGTGTGTGTGTGTGCGTGCACGTTATTATTACAGTCAGAGTGCACAGGTACACTGATTGAAAGACCTGAACGAGAGTCAAACACTCTTAACAGTCAGAGAGGTCAGAGTGCTGTCCCACAGTGGAAGTGCTGCTGAGTGTTTATACCAAAATGAGATGAATGTTAGCAGGTGAAAGCCAGTGGGCCATACTGTTTGATACAGGCCTATGAAGGTCAGGCCGGATGGGCAGTGAGGTAGAAGATGTCATATGTCAACATGATGGTAGTTACTGTTCTTTGTTTTTGCACTTTAATCGGAAGGGCTTTGTGCGGCTTAGGCCTCACCCAAAACAAAACACACCCTAATAGTAGCAGTAACTACAGCACCAGTATTACAAGGATTTTCATTTTGTAAGCCAACAGAGCTGTTATGTGTTATTTGTCATTATGTAGCGGTGATTTCCTGTCTTACAAATGTTTGTTTTACTAAAAATTTCTTTGCATCTTTGGAACTAGACAGTTGTCCAATTGTATTAAAACAATTTGTGAGATTATTTCACATTAATTTTGTGTCTTCTCATAACCTGGTAATCTTAGGCCAGTGATACAGAGATAAAAAAATAAATAAAAAGGTACATACCTTAATCTATTTTTTTTTCTTAATGCAAGAGTAATCCATCTGTCATAAAGAAATTCAGCATGATTTGGTTTGCACTGGAATTCATTAGCCATCACAGTAAAGGGGGATATATCCTGCAGATGTCCGGATTAAATTTCATAGGGGCGTACTTTACTCTACCACCTCCATTTCCACATTCAGCGTTGGAGCCACACACATAAAGTGACCTGGCAATGACATTAGTAGTACCTTTCATGCTTTACATAGCAAGGCATGCAGTTATTTATTTATTTGTGTATTTATTTTTAATTTGTTGTCATTATAAATATCCATGTTGTGTTTTATTCAAAACCGTCTCATGACCGATTTGTGTGTATTCGTATGACCTCACTTGTACGATTTTATACGATTTATCTAAACCCCAGTGACGGGTAGGTTCAGGGGTGGGGTAAGGTGTAGGTCATTCGTACTAATTCATATGAATTGGCGACTTGTAAAATACGTATGATTTAGCAAAAATTCTCATTTGTATGAATTAGCCACCTCGTAAAATATGTATGAATTGCCGTGAGACTGGACTGGTTTTATTCAGTTTCCTAGGTTAAAGTATTATTACTTTTGACAACAACACAAATTCACTGCAGTGACTGAATGATAAAAATGTTTTCTTTCTTAAAAAATTAAGTAACTCTTTCACTTGAAGTCAAAAAAATATGCACCCTCAAAGTAAAACCAATGAAGAGTTGACAGGTGGGATTTTGGGATTGCTGCATGTGTTCAGAAAGACTTAACTATTTAATATTACAAATTTCAATAAGGGATCATGATTTAAGAACATCTACACGATATTAATTCAGTAACACTTTAAGTGAAACAAACAGCGTTTTGGTTTGGATCTAAATATATGTATCTTCAGGCTTGGTGTTTTCCACATTTGTTGTGTAAACACCGATGTGCACAGTGTGTCATTTTACTACATAGATGACATGATCCTCTTGATGTACGCGTGATGAATTCAGTTGGTGATCAAAAGTTTGGAAACATTCTAAATTTGGACCCTTTGATGATACTTGTGTGCTATTGATCTTTTGTGCTAAAAGTAATTAATTCTGTGGTAATATGAAATGTTTACAGAATACATTGCATAATTTTATCAGAAATGTAAATGGCCTGTATTTAACATTTATCAATATTTTGTACATTTCCTGGAGTCAGATTTTTAATTGTCTGTTCGGAGTTGGCAGTTTATTTGAGGAACAAAAAGGAAAAGCAAAGAATATACATTTTTAATATAGAGTGTCACCTGGGGGATTGGATCTCTAAGCAGGCTTCATAATCTGTGTACAGGGAGCAGCAGCCATGACTTTGTGTGTGGTATGTAGTTTGACTTAAGGCCAAATGGTAAAAGTTAGGCCTTAGGTATAAGAGTGTGGTTGGAAATAAGTGGAAATACACAGAGTGGTAAACGTGTGTCATATATGCCATAAGGGGAAACACCTGAGAAACATACAGTAAAGTAATACAGTATTTAAACTGCATGAAAATACTTAGTAATGCTTGGAAACCTCAGGCTTTGCTCCTGAAAAGGAAATTATTGACAATTAAGACTGGTAAAGGCATATTTTTTCAGTATTCTAAATATTGACAATGTACATCGCTGCTAATATGCTATTTCAACAAATAAAAAGAAATTCATTGTACTTGCTCTACAGCAGTACCAACTTTTTGTATTGTAATATTTTTAAATCATCACCTGGTCATAAATCAAACAGTACCCCTAACCTTTGACCCCCTGAAACACACCTGACTGTGCTACACCTGACAGCCAGGTGTGCTTGCTCATGTTAAGTTTTGCACTGTCCATCGATTATAAGTGTGAGTGGGTGTGATGTGTGTTTATAGTACGCATCAGATTACAAAGAGCAGAATTAGGGGCCGTTGACTGCACTCAGCCTTGTTGGGCTCATAGTTTGTACTAAATACTTTCCCCTGTATGTTTATGTTGGGCAGCTTCTGCTTGTTGTTCTTTGTTCCCCCTCATTACCCTAGAACGCTAAACATCAGCGCAGCCTGAAGGCAGGGGCACACACTGGAGGTCACTACAGAGAGGTATTTTATCTCTGTAAACCATTTATTAGAAATGATGTTTAGACGGTAAACCAAGTGTAATGAAAAACTAGGGTATGAATATATATATAGTACATATAAGCATGAAATTTTACATTGGCTTTTATTTGTATATTTATTTTCTAGTCAGAAGTAATATGATTTTCTGCTGTCAAAGTAGAATTGTTGATTTATGTATCTTTGATAACTTTTTTCTAAAATAACTTATATGTTTTGTTTTGTTGTCTTTGTCCCTGTACTTTTTCAACTCTAGTACTCTGTGACATTGTGACCAGGCTGTGTTTGAACAAAATTGGTTGTATTCCACATCTTTATATTTTATAAAGAATTTGCTGTAAAAATAGATAAATAAATCTGCCCTTTTCAAACCTGTTAGATTCATCCTCAAATCATTTTGGAATTATCTGTCCATTTCAACGACTGAACAACTGGACCTTTTAAAATGGTTGTTAATGCTTCTAGAATACTTCTGATGCTGAGATGAGAAAATTTTTAGCAGTAATCAAAATTTAAAAGACAAAAAAAAACATGTAAATGAGTTATCTATCTATCTATCTATCTATATATAAATATAATATATAAAATGCTATATCTGCATCACAGTACAGTCCACTTTCATCAGTGCAGAAGACAAGAATATGAAATGAAATGCTTATCAGGTACTGAAGTGCAGCCTCACTGTGTACTCATCAAAGGGCTAGAGACAGAAATCGGGGCCCCGTATCTCTGGCAATCAGAGATCTCTCTATTCAAACAGAGACTGACATGTGCAAGGGCCCACGCTAGAAACCATGGTCATGAGAGTGAGTTGCCGATGCTATAAAAATATAAAAAATAGGAATATTTTTTACAGTTCTCTGAAGGAAATTTAAGTGCTCACCTGCTGAGCAATGCTAAGGAGTGTGGCTGATTGCCAAGGTGTTGCTTTGGTTAATAAAGTGTTCTGAGTGGTTTAACTGCATGTGGTTAAAATTTGTGACCCTGGTTGTGAAAACCTATGAAGTAATTTGTTTTTCTGTGATTTACTACTTTCTATTTTCTGTGATTTACTTTTCTTTTCTTTTTTTTTTAAATCAACCTTCATAAGCTAAAGAACATTCTGTGAAAATTGATATCTTTAATAATGACTAAGAACATTTGCAATTTGAATTATTATTATTATAATTTTTATTATTACTATTATGTGTTTATTTGTTTATTTATTTATTGCCTGTTGCAGAAAGTGTCTTTGATTAGAAATAAGACCCCTTTCGTCAACAAGCCATATTTTTTTGAAGTATCGTTCATGTCCACAGCAAAAATATATGAAAAAAATATATGTGCTTTTAAATTGCGTAATAAAAGAAAAAAATAATAATTGGAACAAAAGCCTTTATTATTACATACAAACAACATTTTTTAAAAAGCACATACTTATAATAAATAATTTTGTATCATTAACTGCTCTGGTTTATTCAGTGGTTATGTTATGCTGAAAGCAGTAACTTACTGTGCAATGTCTCTCGTTAGTTCTTTTCCTAATGGCCCCTATGGGACTTGATGAGTATGACCTATGTTGATCTATCTCTGCATAGTCCAACTATGTCAGGACAGATCTATTACACAAGCAATTGTTTGATCACCTTCTCTGTCATCTGATGAAAGGTGTGAAGAGCTAATCAGTGCATCTCTTTTTACACACAAATGATTTCTTTTAGAAATAAATCACAATATCAGTGTAATGTGATCACATTTCCAAACATCCACATTTTTCTTTTTTCTCAGAAACTCCAATAATGGGAAGAAAAAAAGAGGGAAACCCATCATGTCCCTGCTGTGCCTCAGATGTGGCTTCTAGCTAATGGCTGTTTTGCTAGTGATGCCACTTGGTGATGATCAAAAACAGAAGGGGCAAAAAACAGGAGAAGGAGGTAGAGGGAGGGAGAGTGAGAGAAAAGGCAAATAGCCTCATGGAATCCAGGCAGCTGGCAGATTGCTTATCAGTGGAGATGCACAATATCCTGACTATAAGATGATTATCAGGAAGGCAGTGGCTTAGCCAGCAGATTCATGCCTCTTTAAGAAGACAGTACATTTTTGGCTTTCTTTTCCTGCTGAGATAAGGATTCTCACGGAAAGGTGTCTTCTTCAGCCTTATCTCAATGGACTATCAAGCAAGCTCAGAACTGAGCAGTTTTTGAGAAGTCCTGCTTAATTATTATGACAGAGGTGATGTGCCAGCTTTGTGTTATTAAAAAACAAAAAAAACAACAACAACATATCATGAGTCATTATATAGTTTATAGTTGCATTCAATAATTGGATATTATTTACTTTTAAATACATTTAATAAATTAAATCTAAAATACAATACAGCAATCTAAAGTATAATGCATGTACAATAATCACTGATACAAGGAGAACTTTGGCTGATTTAATGATTGACAAATTACAAAAAAAATGGAAAGTATCACTACACTGTAACAAAATTAGGAAAAAATACAGTACCATATACCGTAATATTTTTACATATATTTACAGTTGTTTTTTTCCATATTTTTGTATTATGCATTGCATTGTGGGAACAAGAACCTCAGTTGATTATCAGCATGAAAACAGTGCAAGAGCAGGTGTCATTAAAGTTTTTATATATTAAAATAATTTTTTTTATAATAAATTTAAAAAAATGTTTGCCATTGCATCCAAAAGTGTCTCATGATAGGTCATAATTTTTGACAACGGAGGTGTAGCAAGTCAAGGGCACATTGACAGGACACAATCCCATGTCACCTCTATCTACCACTGAACCTATGATGTACCAACATTAAAAACCACTAGGCTGCCACCACCACATCACATACCCTTTCGAGAAACCCATGTAAGCTTTAAGCATGTGGGCTCCAAACACAGCCTTGTGGTGCTACCTTTTTATTCATGAGGGCAGTTACCTGCATAATAACAAAATCATGCAATGGCCAACATTACACTGTCAATAACGCCTTTTTGTACACTTAGTACAGACCTATATTTAATCTCAGCCAGGAAAAAAAAAGAAACAAAATGTACTCATTGTAACTTCCAAAAACGTAATGATAAGTTGTGTTCCACTTTTTAGGTTTCAGTAATCATTTGTTGAAAAAACAAAGGTTTTTACTGTTTTGTTTTATAAACTACAAATTCATTAAAATAGTCTTTAAGATATTGGTCATATAATTATTAATATATATATATATATATATATATATATTAATCACATAATTGAAATATATAAGTTAATGTCTATCTATAGATCATCTTGATTTTTATTTATTTATCTTTCACGAACAAATTTAACACCATTCCCAGCCGAAACTCGGTTCATTGATCATTGCACACTGAAAGGGTATGTGCATGAAGAGATATGCTTACAAATGTTTACTATGAATGCATGAGTCGCTGATGCTGAACTGTTCAGGTTAGACTCACTGAAATGTCTTTAATCTTCCCGACAAGGCTGAAAACCATTGCCAGTTCACACTCAAGATCTCCGATCTGCACGTAGACATTACTGACGCTTATGGGCTACATGCCAGTATGCAGCCAAGAAAACTCCTGTTCATGCAGGTAGCTTTGATAAAGTATCAGCATTTCCACATCATCTAAACAAGAGAGCATGTTTTGTGAATCAGTGATGTCTGGAGATTGCAAAGAATGTAACTGTATACAAGGACCAAACACATAAACTAGGAAGGCTTGAAATGCAATGGCAGCCATTTTGCTCATCTTTGTAAAGCTGTGCTTGTAATTTTGCATTGTACACCTCAACAGATGTTCTAAGTATTGTGCTCTATCCGCTCATCTGGGATTGGGTTACAAAGAGACTGGTGGGATGTTTTGACACAATTTTCAGGTTGGCTTGCTGTCTGTCTGGAATGCAGCCAGTTTCTTCTGTTGTTCAAGATGCTGATGACAAACGTTGTACACAGTGCAAGTAACCAAGAATGATTAATATGCCAGCACTAAAGCATGTCAGAATTAGAATTGTGCAATCCACCAAAGAGAAAACAAGCTTACTCTGTCAGCATAGCAGAATTTCTTTCTAGTTTACATATTTGAAGGAATTGTCTTGTGTCACATGTCTGGTGGATACCATGCCTTGATTTTTATCCCTGCTTTCAAGTTTGGAGTTCACAGACAGGTCTCCAAAGGTCTGTTAGGAAATTCAGAAATTTCTTAAACAATTGTGCAGTATAGCTGTATTATGAGAAACGTTGCATCTGATGTTTTCAAAAACATCAATACAAACAGATGAAACAACCAACATGTCTTACTAAAAATTAGCAGACTAAATCAAAGAAAATTAATTTAAATAGTGAGTAACAATTTATTTTAAAGTGTCCTTGTTATGCATACATTTACTTACAAATCTTGTAGATATGCATAACAAAAATATTGTTAAATAAATGAAACTGTAAAAAGTACAGTACAAGTTGTTAATTGATATTACTCTGTATTTATGTGTGTACTGTAACTACACTGTAAGAAGGACATACTTAATGCCTGCCACTGAAATCCTGTTGTATTTAAACTGGTTAGGACAGACTACTGCATATTTCTCATGCATTCATTCATTCATTCATTATTTCATTCTTTCATTCTTTTATTCATTCATTAATTTTTTCACTCACTCATTCATTCATTCATTCATTCATTTATTTGTATCAGTTCAACAAACAGTCATATAGCTGATATTCAAAGCTAATACAGATATCTTTCAAATATATATAAAAAAAGTTTAGACTTTCTGGTTGGTTTTGAATCCTACTGGAAAACTTATCAGAACTCTTTATCAAAAACTCTTGAGTTTCCCATAATAGCCCTTTGATGACTTCAGCCTAAACGTCACCTGAAGTAATGTGCTATACAAGGTCATGTTTGGTTCAGATATGGAGATTAAAAGCAGAATGTGTGTGGTTCAAAGGCAAGGTCATGCAAACTTTTCTTAGGCAGAGTAAGAATGCATGCATGAAGATTTCACAGTGGTTGCTTTTCAGCTATCAGCTACACCTATGCATGGGTGACATTAGGAGACGCCTTTCTGTCGGTTATTATATTTTGATTATGAATATGGTCACATGCAAAACTGTATGTCATCAGACCAATTACAATGAGACACAAACATCTTCCTAGCATGAATCTATTGTTCTCTGTATTACAGTAGCTGTTGTTGCTCTTATCTTTTCATTTTTACTCAGAATCAGGTGTTAGGTTGTTTATTGAAACTAAGTTGATAACTGCATGTGGCTGCATGTTGTTAATGGTATATTTCTGTGTCGTGTGTTGGTTTGTTGCACGGATATAGACCATTGCTATAGGGTGCTGCCCACTGTAGGACTGTTGTACCCAAGCAGCAGTCATTAGTATCTGAGCATGCCATGTTGTTTTTACTTTTCCTCTGGTGTAGCAGCACAGAAAGGCTTTTAGTTTTTGACAAAGTCTAGTCAATACTGCAGCTTCTGTGATGCAATGTCTTAATGTGATGTATTGTGATTAATAAGAATCCCTCTGTACTTCGGCAACACACTCCCCCATAAGAAGACTTTTCTATGGAAAACCACTTAACATACAAGTTTGTGCAGCTTTCGAGGAAAGACAAATGAGAAAATATGAGAAGCAGGTGACAAAGCAAACATGTATGTTTTTTGTTGGTTTGTTATTGTTGTTGTTGTTGTTTTTTATCAGTTTGCAGTGCGCTTTCAGAAATCCTCCACCTTCCCCAGCTTCATGTGTTTAAATCTGCTATGTGTAGTTTCATGTATGTTATGTGTGTAGCAGCAGTATGTCTTGCATGCTCACAGCAGCATGTCTTTGGCCATATTGGCAGTAGCAGGTCTCTGTCTGTCTACTGAATAGATCTATTCAGATCAAATACACTATCATTACCATGTATATGCTAATCTCTCTGAGAGTTGCCATAACAGAACTTTTAACTGTCT
Organism: Enteromius argenteus; assembly: GCA_032357425.1. Classification (NCBI taxonomy): domain Eukaryota; kingdom Metazoa; phylum Chordata; class Actinopteri; order Cypriniformes; family Cyprinidae; genus Enteromius; species Enteromius argenteus. Next base: position 10,851,771 of record JAUCMR010000059.1, read on the forward strand.
GTCCTTGCAGAATCCCAGTAGTTAGCATCAATGTGCTCCCTATGTTCACTCTAAAGGGCAGAGCCCTTTAAGGTGGGACCACGGTACTGTTTTCAATGCACTTCGCAAAGAGAAATGATGGCAATGAAAGATAAAATAATTTTCTCAATTTTTTTGTTACCTTGACAGTACAGTGTGGTGTCCATCACCCCATTAGCTGTTCTTAAAATAAGTTTGCAAACAAATAGTCTATAATTTTAGTTTGGTAACACTTAAGAATAGGGAACACATATTCACAATTAGCTAGCAGCTTCCTCCAAATAGACTGTTAATTTTCAGCTTATTAATATTAGTAAGATAGTTGTTAAGTTTAGGTCGGGTTAAGGGATCTAGAACATGGCTATAATAAGGCATTAATTTGTGTCTAATAAGTACTTTTAAACAGCCAATATGTAATAAGCAACTATTTATTAGAGAGATGGACCTTAAAATAAAGTGTTAAACATGTTCAAAATACACTTTATATAAATATATATTATTTATTTGTATTTGAATGTATATGTGTATACATGTGTTATTAACTTTAGACCCTGCAGATAGTTAAATTAATATATCTATAGAATTCTTATTTAAAACTTTTATAAATGTCATATGAAACACATCAGGATAATGCATACATCACCCAGCTTTATTTATCAGATACTAGATAAAAAAGCCCAGTATCAGCATAAACACAATATATAGCTTACTCATACAACCAATCACATAAATAAAAAAATAAATAAAAACAAAATGTGTGTAGACTTTGCATTTAAAATAACTAAGAACTGTTTCACAGCCTAAACTGTGTGAGTGCTACACACCAGAGCCACAAGAATGGTATTTCTGTATTACTCCATGATTCTCTAAGCTCATGACTGATGCTAATATAAAGATTACCTTGTCCTGTTGTCATATTAATCTGTCTTGTCTTAATATAAGTCTTTGCCACAGCACCTCGGGCACTCTGTCTTTTATAGACACATAGTCATACTTGTTCTTTCTGTCTCTCTGTATGTGCGACTTACAGTCTCCTTACTCAAAGCGTCTTTCAGCACCTACGTAGCAATAAACTTACTTTTTCTTGCATTACAATTTCTCTTGTGTGTACATGTTGCCAATATCTATGGTTAAATCTGAAACTCAAAATGTATTCTATTTCTGCTATGTACTATTTAAAAAATAAATAGTACCACAGAGGTATCAAAAAAAAGAAATTCCATTACATCGAAGTTAGCATTTACCAATATTTAGTAGTCATTATAACCATGAAATTAAAAAAAGAAACTATGTTCAAACCTATATTTTAAGTTTCATTAGCATCACCACCCAAATTAACCTTAGTAAAAGGATGTTTGTTTTGTTGCAGCATTGAAAAATCTTTTGTCTGTTCATTTAGTCCAGTGAAGAACTAATCTTGGTGACCTCGGTATAATACAGTAATTTCTGTATGAATGAAAGAATGAAACAGACTAATATTAGCATAAGTACCATTCTTATTAAGACATGATAAATACATTGGATGTCTTGGGATATGTTCCATGCTCGGACTGACCTAATTAATGCAGCCTAAAATTCCATTCATGGATTTGAATTATAAATATATAATAGTGTACTAAATGTTATGTCAGGTTAAATAGATGGGTCTTTAAACTAGATTTAAACTGACGGAGTGTGTCTGCCTCCTTAACAATGGTAGGTAGATTGTTCCAGAGTTTAGACACTAAATAGTAAAAGGATCTGACACCAACCGTAGATTTTGATAAAAATAGGCACTACAATAATCTAACACTGAGGTCATGAACGCACAAACGCAAAACAATTCTGCTTTTGCCATAGAGCATAGGTCGTAAAGATGTTTTTGTTAGATATATAAACACCTAGGTTTCTATTTGATGATCACAGCACAGCCATAGAGTCTTACACAGTGTTCTAGATTATTACATGCAGAGATTTTCTGTCCAATAACTAACACTTTCTTTTTTCAGTCTCTCTCAGAAATTAGCAGTAGGAAATTATTAGTCATCCAAGTTTCTTTTTTTTTTTTTATATCAGCTAAGAATTATGTTAGTTTTGCAAACTGGTTTTGTATACGCATGTCGTTGGTTTAGATGATTTAACATATAATTCCTCTTGTCCTGTAACAGAGAGTGAGTGGAATTGTGTCTCAGGGCAGCTTCTGAGGCAATAATCTAGTTGACGGCTGCATGACTGAAATTGTATCTCTAAAAGTATCAATCTGCTGTCCTACGGGGAAATGTCTGTGCCTGCTGAAGTTTTATTTTTCATTAATTTAGCCACTGTCACCATTATTTATTTATTTTTTTAATTTATTTAATTAGCGCATATTACAATGCAGATTGTGTCAATGCAGCTTTACAGTATTAATCAGGGAAACAGTGTGTTGAAAATAGTGTGCTGTTCTCCTCTGGCTAGAGAAAACCAGCAGTTTAATTCTAGGCTGCAACAAAGTCAGACTGTACAGAGCATTCATCTGGTTTCCATGGTCCTATCGCAATTGCCATCTAGGTGACAAGGTCTGCAGAGCGGAGCTGTCTTCAAAAAGATTTTTATTAAAAATTGTTTGATTTAATTTTAATTTATTTACATTTACTTTTAATCAGACTACTAAATTATTAAAGTCCAAATTAAGTTGGTCAAAAATCAATCTTAACTAATTACATTTCATATAAATTTAAACTATAATATACATTATATTTAATTCATATGTAAGTGTATTCTTCAATGTACAAATTTTGTACAATAAGTAAGCTTTATAAAAGTATGCTAAAATACGCTTCTTTTTTTCTGTTAGATTGTCCAACATTCCGTAAACAAGAATACAATTTAATGTTAAAATATTAGAAACATCATTAAGAAAAATGCAAACGTTCTTTAAAGTCAACATACTACATGTCTCTTTTTCTAGCAAGACAAATAGAACAATATTGCACTCACTGCAATATTTTAATGCTTTTTTTTTTTTTTTTGGTGGTGGTGGTATTCCATTTTACAAATGTATGAAGGCCTTATGTTTGTTGCATATGTAATAGGAAAAGAAAAACAAACTAAACCTTGACATACTCAATGAGCTGTTGCCACTGTGGCATTTAGTGAATATGGTATATGGTGCTGTCAGGTAAAGTACAGAAGTATTTAAGTGAATGTTTACTTTGCGTTGTCTGTAAGGGTGATTTAATATTGTATACAATATTCATGTTCACTACTGGTCAAATACATGAAATAAGTATTTATTAGATATAAAAAAAATAAGATTTCTGATTACATAAGAAATTAGACTTTTAATGTTTTTTTAAATAAGCCTCTAATACCCATCTGTGCTACATTTATTTGATTAAGAATACAGGAAAAACAGTAATATTGTGAAATAGGTTTAAATTATTTTTTATAGATTTTAAAATGTAGTTTATTGGCATAGCTGAATTAATAGAATACTAGAATGATTACTAAAGGATCAAGTGACATTATATAAAAATATATTTAAATTGAAAATACTTATATCAAATTGTAATAATGTTACACAATATTACTGGTTTTACTTATATTTCAATGATCAAATAAATGTGGACTTTAGGGTTAGGGTTAACTTATGACCATGTAAATATCAACTGCACATGAGAAAGAAATTTTGCACATCAATCATGTTTCCCGCACCAAAGATCAAGAAAAAGTGAATAAAGTACAGGTTTTTGATGCACAAAACTCTGTTTGCACAATGTGCTATCACTTAGACAAAACACAGCCAATTTACTATTCTCTCTATATGAACCAGAAAGCTACTATATATATACGGCTTAAAGAACAATAGTAACGATAGGAAGAAAGAGAAAGGTAATAGGGAAAAAAACAAAAAACTCCAAACTTTATGGGAGAGGGAAGTGTTTGAGACACACACCTGCTTGGCTTCTCATTTTACCAAAGTAATGTTGGTAACCTGCTTTGTAAGGTTCAGTTCTCTCAGGGGTCGTGTACAAGCAATCACTGTATGCGCTGAGAGAGCTGAAGTGCTGAAAAGTTAGCACAGGCTTCAGAAACACATTCCAGTTTTGAAAGGTGTCTATCAGTCTTTTTTTTTTTTTATCAGCAAAACAATAAGGAAATTGTTACATTACTAATAATCAAAATCAGTTAAGATTTATTTTCTGATATAATGTATGATTTTTGAATTATTAAAAAAAAAAAAAACAACAACAACAATGACAGAATGGCAGAGTATGAGTAGTCTTATTTTTTTAAAGCAAGCAACTACCATTATTCTTCATTCACTGCAGCAGTCCTGTAAACAGTTCAACCAATAAATTAAAATTTCATTATCATTTACTCCCACTGAAGTTGTTCCAAACAAATATGAATTTCTTTCTTCCGCTAAACACAGAAGAAGATATTTAAATAATGTGGGTAAGCAAACAGTTAATGGTAGTCATTGAATTCCATAATATGGGAAAAATACCAGAAGTCAAAGACTACCTGTTTGGTCACCAACATTCTTCAAAAATATCTTCTAATGTTCTGAAGAAAGAAATTCAGACAGGCTTAGTACAACTAGAGAGTGAGTAAATCCATCAGAGGTGTGTTTTCCATACAACAACGTAACTTGCTGATTATCCACCATAGTAAGATGCATTGTTGTAGAAACAAATCACTAGTCACTACTGTTTCCCGAACACAATCGCATCTCAGTTGTTAATGATGTCATACGCATGTGGTGGAGTAATAATTTCTGCTGTTTAACTGATTAGACATTTCTAAAATTCTGCTGTAATAAGCATGAATTCTAACAGCATGCACATTTCCATATATACTGTAATATGCTCTGTTACCACAGCACCAAAACACAACTGTTAGGAAGTCTGACCTTAACCCTGACATGACATTGTAGCTACTGTAAACTCTTCATATGAATATCAAAGAGCACAATTTTTAAAGCACTCAACAATAGTTTGACCTGGGTCAAGGGCATCTAGGCAAAAGCAGCTATAGGCAGAATCTATGCCAGTATTTTGGGGTTATTTTAAAAACATTTTTAGCTGTAAGCTGTCCGGCTGAGTAGACTAAGATTTAAAGCAAAATAATGTGCGGTGGCTTTTTAAGAGACTTTTGTCATGATGCTGTTATTGCCCAGAACATTGCTCAATTTCTCATGAAAAACAGCCAACAGCAACACCCCCCGCCACCCCCCAAATGCACTCCACCCCCAGAATTTACAGGTATTGTCAGCAGAGGAAGTGTTTCTGGTTCACTGGTAACAAGTTATGTAGATGTGAACAAGTTTACTTTTCTTGAAGATGTAAAAGACTGTTTTAGCAGTCAAAGCTTGCTCAAAATGAGTCACTTCAGTTTGACTGATGAGATTCAGTGTGTGGTTGCTGCTCTGACTCATACCTCACTTCCACAGTAATTATGGATCATACTGAAACGAGTGATAACATCTGATGACTGCTCTTGCTACACACATGTAAAATAGAGCAGATCACGTGTGCATGATGCTTAGATATGGAAAGATATTCTGTTGTATGCTTATTCAAGATGAGAAATTAGCACTATCACTGGGAGAACATAACAAACCCTCCAACAGAAAATGGTATTACACCCCTTAATGGTATTATTGTTCTTGTTCTTGTTAGTCAATTTTCACATATAAGTGCCTAAATAAATTAGGTTTAAGGTGTTAAATTTATCAAGTAACACAATCCAACTGTGATGGATTGTACAGTCTTCTCTGTCCTTTTGTTATCTGAAATGCTACACACTTCCGTAGATGACATCAAGGATGAATACTGATATTTTTGGAATAGGGAATCAGGTCCATTTAGTAAACACAGAATCTGAAACATTGTTAGGGATTAGGGATTAGTTTAGTCATTTGTAACTGAGGGTATTGTTTACATACCCTGTTACACTTCAGCCAGTATTTAGGTTGACTATGACTACACCTGCAAAGGTTGGAGACCTGCCCTTCAAGACAAGGGTCATTCTACAGAAAACATTATATGCTATTTCTATACAATACCAGAAGGCAGAAGATAAAAGACAGGTAACTGTCATAGTTGCATGTATAAAGAAAATTTCCTGTAATTTTATAAAACATTTAAAAACAAACCACATAAACCCTTTTTTTTTTTTTCATATAATCCATTACAGTGTTGTAGGCAAGACAAGGCAAGGCACATTTTATTTATAGAGCACAAATTTAAACACAACCATAGTTGATCCAAAGTGCTTTAGAGTATACAAAGGCTAAAATAGAAATTAAAATAAAGTAAAACAAAATAAATTATATATACATATATATATTATTCAAATGCTAAAGAGTATAAATAAATCTTTAAACTGGATTTGAAAAACATCCACAGAAGGAGAAGCTCTGATGTTCAAAGGGAGACTGTTCTATAGCTTTGGGGCGACTACCGAAAATGCTCCATCACCTTTAGCTTTGCAACGCGAGCGAGGAACTGATAACAGTAACTGATTGCTGGATGTTAGTGACCTAGAGGCTGAATATGGTTTGAATAGATCACAGATATAAGCTGGTGAAGAGTTGTGCAGTGCCTTATATGCAATAAGAAGGATCTTAAAATCGACTCTAAATTTTACAGGGAGCCAATGCAATGAGGCAAGGACAGGAGAGATATGATCATTTTTCTTAGTTCCTGTTAAACATCTGGCAGCTGCATTCTGAATCATTTGAAATAGAGAAAGTGTAGATTGAGGTAGGCCAGTGTATAAAGAGTTACAATAGTCCAGTCGAGAAGAGATTAGTGCATGAATCACTACTTCAAGGTCTTTGTTTGAAAGAAGGTGACTTACCTTGGCAACTGATCCGAGATGAAAAAAGCTACTTTTTACAACTGCCTTTACGTGCTTATCAAAGTGGAGAAGAGGGGCAAAACTGTCTTCAAGATTCTTTACGTAGTTGTGTAGGTTATTGCTTAGAGTATCTAGCTGTGTTTTAATGGAGTTAGTAGAAGCAGGGCCTAAAACCATTGGAAAAGATGAGCTAATGAGGAGTCATTTCCTGATTTAATCAGAAAATATAGTTGCAGGTCGTTCGCGTAACAATGATATTTTATGTTATGTTTCTGTAATATTGCACCCAGAGGGAGCAAATAGAGGGAAAATAGAAGAGGACCAAGAATTGATCCCTGCGGAACACCACAGTGGATAGGGGCAGGGGGAGAGTTAAATGACCCAGTATTTACAGAGAAAGTCCTCCCCTTTAAATATGAAGCGATCCATTCTAATGCTAAACCCTGAACCCCGACAATGCACTCAAGTCGTTTTAAGAGAATATCATGGTCAATGGTATCAAATGCGGCACTTAGACCTGAAGTATCAAGATAGCAGATGACCCAGAATCAATAGACAACAGAATGTCATTTGTAACCTTCAACAATGCTGCTATGCAGTGCTCCAAAATCAGATTGAAATGGGTCAAGAACATTAAAAGTATCCAAATACGAGGTTAACTGCAAGAGTACCTTTTCCAATACCTTTGAGATGAATGAGAGTTTTGAAATAGGGTGATAATTATTTTACTATTAAGTAATAAATAAAACAAATACTTCTACTTCAAAATGTAGTTTATTCAGATGTCAATAATTGCTTAACTCTCGGTTGAGTAATCTTGTCTAATACTCCTTATGTAATTGTAACCACTACTGGTGGACACTACTGAGTGGTAAGATGTGCAGGCTCCACAGATATTCTTTGGGATGTGAGAGTAGATCCCTCCTCAGCATGGTGGGCCAGGATAGAACCTGATGCAAGATTTTCACCGAAGGGAACACATACTTGTGTGCTCTCTTATTTATCACTGTAAAACTGCTTTGAAATACTGTATGTACTGTATAAAGTGGTGTATAAATAAAGGTGACTTGACTTGACTTGACTTGAATGGGATATGTTCTGTCTTGACAACATACCAACCCCATAATTCAAATGCCCAGGGCCTTGGTAAACCCGAATTGACAGGAGATGCTGGACTGCCCAAATCAGAAAGGGCCTTTTGATACTCAGAAGAGGGCAAGAAATATTTAGTGAGAATGTCTATAGACTACAGTAAAATATTTCTCGTGCCCATAGACATTAATATCCTAATAGTCACGCTGCACAAACACCTATCAAACAGCAGACTCTTCAAGATTAGAATATGATGAAGGCATTTTTATGGAGATAAAATAATGGCATAAAGATTTGCATGTGAAGAGTACGTGTTGTGCAAGTGTACATAAGATTGCAAGCGTATATTAAATTTTCATGCGCAAGAAAAGATTTGTAAATGCGCAAATCGGGATTCAAGCGTAAGGAAAACAAGATTTGCAGTCTTTTACTTTTTTTTCAAGTGTAATTCATGTATCGTAAAACTGCAGCTTCATGCTAATGCAAAATAAATATGATCTGTATTCTTCCAATTTAAATTTTTCCGCGCTTAGACTTTTGGCACTATTTTTTCACCAAAATACGGCCAAATGCATTGCAAGCCTGTAAACAGCGTTTTGCAAGCGAAACGACCTGTGTCAAGAACTGCAAAACGGATTAATAGCGTAAAACTAATCTGTGTGCGTAAAAATAAACTGTTGCAAATGTAAAAACGACTTGTTGTGTACGTAGGATTAAAAACGTCCGAAATAACCCGAGATGTACAGTTCCGTCTTTCTTATCCTTGCGCTTAGACTTCTGGCACGATTCTCTCACTCAGTTGAGTTTTGCAAGCGCGAGGGCGAAGGCGGGATTACCTTGATCTTCTAGCCAATCAAATGAGGTTTCCAGACTGTCCAAGTACATCTGTCTGCAGCCTGCAGATCGGGGCGGGACTGAACCTGAACCCATATTTGCTCTGATTGAAACTTCCAGTCGCCGCCAGATGACGTCATATGTATTCCGCATATTCATTACGTCAGCACGGCATATTATTTTCCTTCCCCGCGGTCACATAACGTATTTTATCGCACCTAAGTTCTCATTTTATTATTTCATTGAGAAATTTAGCCTAAATCTTCTGTTTTCAGAATCAGGACAAATATAAGTACTGATGGGGATGTAGCCCATTGTTACTAGAGCTCTCCCTCTGCTAAGGCTGTGTTTTTTCTATCCCTCCCAGCCTCAAGACGAGGCCGTTTTCCCGTCCGCCTCTGACGAGGCCGTTACCCTCCCCGCCTTGGACTAGGCCGTGTACCTGCCGCCTCAGAGTAGGCCGTTTACAGGTCGCCTCATCCGAGGCCGTCGACCTGTTGCCTTAGACTAGGCCGTTTACAGGTCGCCTCAGCAAAGGCCGTTTTCCCGCCCGCCTCTGACGAGGCCGTTACCCTCCCCACTCAGACGAGGCCGTTTTCCCACCCTCCTCTGATGAGGCCGTTACCCTCCCTGCCTCAGACGAGGCCGTTTTTCCCTCTTTACCCCATTGTTATTGTTTGCATTGCTCATTTCCTTTCATTACATCGTACTAACCCATGTTTCTGCTCTACCGACAGGTCGCTGGCTCTCCATTCCGGCCTGGCAACCCCCGCCGTTGCTCCCGCCTCAAGAGGCCCCCAAACTAATGCGTGGAGCACCCAATTACCCTTGCCACTCGTCCAGCATCCTCTCCCATGCATTCTTTTGGGGGGCTATTTGGCTGCTGTCCTCCTCTAAGCCTTTTTGGGGGGCATGCAGGGTCCGAGCCGGATGTCGAGCTCTGCCCTCGCTAGGCCTATTTGTGAACCAGCTGACTGAAAAGAATCGGTTCAATAGATTCGGTCACAAAACACGTATCGGAGAAGATATCAATTTAATATATTTATTTCACTCTAATTAAATGAGTTTATTTGACCGCGGGGGGCTGTGGCTTTTGGATCTGGCTTGAGCTAGGAATGAGTTAAAATTTGATGGTTTCCAGTCGACTGCAATTTGGGCCGTCGCTGAAACCGGTCACATCAGAATAAAAAAATTAAAAAAAAAATTTTGGATTTTTGGACTGGAATAAAAGGAGAGAAAAGAAAAAAAGTGTCTAAAATGTGTGCGCAATCTGTGCGTCATGATCTCTAAACAACAAACGATGTATAAAAGTTTAAGGTGTAAGGTATATAAATGTATATCTTTGAAACTGTATAAAATAAACAGTATTATCTGCACTGAAATAAGTTCATGATGCGAAAGTTGCGTTCATTACTATAGCAGCAGATTCCGAGTAAGTTCTTCCATAATTATTACAGAATTAGCCTACCACAGAATTATCCGGTATAAATAAAATGTTG
>JAUCMR010000059.1:10868957-10888033 GCA_032357425.1 Enteromius argenteus
AATGTCTTATTCTTGAACGAGTATAGTAAGCTGTTTCCACTTTTATAAGGGGAAAAAATCAAGTGATCCTGCCGGCGCCGCACGCAGTTACGCATTAAACTACTTACTCGACAACTATAATATCCTGAACAAAGTTAAGCCTAATAAATTTTAACTTGAAAAGTATTAAAAAGAAATATCAAAGTAAGTTAAGTTTAAGAGGTAACTCATCTTTTTACCATTTATAAAATTCTAAATACAATAATTTGAATGATTTAATGCGCTTTTGAACTAGGCTAAGGTGCTTTGACAAGAGCAACGGATGATGCCTATAGGCTAATTCTGTCACGTGACAATACATTAATTTGCGTTGAAGGCCATATTCTCTACAAAAGGCGTTTCCAAAATTTTTTTTGTGACATTTGAAGTATCGATCTAGAATTCATGCGTTAAAGTTAAACGGAAATATACTGTGTCGGCATTTACAAAATTTAATCGATGAGTAGCATTTCCATCAGCTATATCGGTAAAAAATTTGAAGCAATAAATTATTATTTTCGCAAAAACGCCTTGAATGGAAAACTGGCTAATCAATCATCCAGGTTACAAATTAATTTTAAATATTTTAAATTTTTTTTTTTTTTTTTTTTTTTTTTTTTTTTTTTTTACAGGGTTTGTGTCAGCTCACCACTGCAGGTGACGCATTCAAAGATTTGTATTTATTCACTTATTTATATGTATAATAATAATTGGGTATGGTTCGAAGGCAGCAATAAAATCCTGGATATATTTTTGCTGCGGTTTGGCGCTGTTGTTTTGGATTATGAAGTGCCTTTCTGTCTGCGTCTAGAGGTAATTGTCATGAAGCTGTTGAAATGCAAAAAATATAAACAATAATAAAATAAAAATGTTATATAGATGTATATAGATATATAAATGTTATATATAGTTTTATAATATATATATATCCTGTGAAGTAATTACAATAAACATTTATATGTACACAGGCCATCAGAACCATAAATTCTATGTTGGACAGCAGCCCCAAAGATCTAAGGAAGAAACTCTGCCAGTCAGATGACCATGTCGGGCTCTTGTAAGCTATCACCTAGCATACATTAATTGTCATTACGGACTACGGCAGTTACACATGTATTTACAATTCAAATGAGCGACGCTCCCATTCCATTGCAAGCAAGGCTGCGCTCTAGTGGACAAAGGATTTCTGTACATCGCAAACAGACCGAGTATCCACTTACGTTGTCATTTCTTACAGAGAGGACTTGGCGAAAGCGCTGTCAGATATTGGTGGTAAGTTGGTCTGTTTTTTTTTTTTTTATTATTATTATTATTTTTATAAGTAATACTCTAGGGACTTTGTGTTTGATACAATGTTCATTTTGTAATATTTGATACTGTCACCAGATTATGAAATGCAGGTGGCCATTTCTGAAGCGCTCTGCAGGATGACACCAAGGAAACTAAGAGACGATTTTGCTGGCAAATGGTTTCATTTCAGAAGCTTTGCTTCAGCTTTTACTTCAATTCGTGACAAAGATTTTGAAACTGTATGTTTAGGCATTTATTTTTATTAGAATCACCAAGGCAAGCATTTGGGTTTTAAATGGTTATTCTGCAGGTCTTCTTTTCGTTCTTTCTTGTTTTTAAAGGACTGTAGGACATTTCTGAATGAACTCAACAGTTATTTTGGCAACTCAAGAAGGTATACGAGTTTTATTTTTCACAATGCAGGCTTTATCTAGTCAGCATTAGCCATAAAGTCTTGACATGTTTGCATGATCTTGTCCATCTGTCCTAGAGTCTTCTCTTTCCCATGTATTCAGGCTTTTCTTGATTCAGCTGAGGTAAACATAAAGTATTTTTCTACAAGGGAACACACCCATCATTCCTAATAAGTTACTTGTATACACTGCAATTTTCCCCATCAACCAGTGTTTGATACTTTTTAGCTGTTCAAGCCTGAAGATGAGTTTCTAAAGGAGTTTTGGGTGGATTTCAACATTGGAACATCAACCATTAGTTTCTTTGTAAATGACCCAAAGGTGTCTAAAATGTTTTCATGTACAACAATCTTTTATTTTCTTCAATCAGTAGTGAAGCTAAACATTGTTCCATTTGTGGTAGAACACACTGTGGGAGTTGATTCACCTGCCTAAAGATGTGGTCAGCATGTATGATCTTCAAGGTGGGATTAATCACACATGGCACTCACCACTACCATTTCTTCAGTTTATAATAAAATGTCTATCACGGCTTTCCTTATCAGTATTAACAACTAACTACAAACCTGAAGTAGATTAAATGCGATTTGGAATTGTTTTTAAATCTCAGAGTTCATCAATCGTATTTCTTCAAATGGTTTTATTTTTTTGCTTTAGAACATGATGATCGGAAGATACTGGAAGTTCACATGAGTGCCCCACTCTCTCATGGAGAGATCACTGGCAAAATTGTCAAAATCATCTTTAGTGCAGAGCATAAAATTGAAACAGCCATGACAAAAGTGTTTCCAGACAAGCCAGAATCTTCTTTAGTTTTAAAGGTTTGGCATGTACTGTTTCGCAGTTTTTAAAGAATCTTGATCATAATTTAAATATCAAATATAAATTACATGTTCTTTTTATTACTAGGAAGCTCTGCAATCAGGGGATTGCTTGACCAAGATAGAAGGCATGCACCTTACACTTTCTAAGAGAGATGCTTTGTTGAAGTTAATTTATAGAACATTTTTCCAGATTTATCAATATGAAGTCTTCTACAGGATACCAGCATGAACAAACATCGACTTTTACCAGGCATGTTTGCCTAACTGTGTAAAATGTCTGTAAATCCAATGTTTACATTGATGGAGCAGCAGGAATTTTGATTTGTGCATTTCTTTTGATAAGACCGATTAGTATCTGATTTTCTAACTGAAATGATTTTTTTTGTTTTTTTTCTTTTGTAGTCCATCTGCTGCAGAAACCAAAGTCATCGACCAGGTAGGCTACCTATAATCCAGATAGCAAATTAAAGAGGTTCTATGGGCACCCAGTTTCACCAACTTCCAGTCATTTTTCAGCATTCCCCTTTGAGTGGACCAAACAGATATTCAAGATCAAAGTAAGACTATTATTTGCTGCACTCTCATACAAAACAAACAAAAAAAAAAAACCCCACAAACAACAACCAAACAAATTGGTTTTTATGCTTTTCTTTCTTTAAAGAGTCAAAGGAACCCCAGGCCAAGACATCTTTCAGTTTAAGGATCATTCAGATTCTGAGGTATGCTCTGTGTCTTTGTATACTTGGTATTCCCTTGGCAACATAATGGGGAATAAATGTCCCAACAAGAATAGTAATAACAGTAAGTATGTATGTACGTACGTGTTATTTTTATTTATTTATTTATTTGGGGGGGACATTTGTTTTGGTATACATGAGAGGGGGAAAAAACACTCAAATCTTACAGAATGATCTTTTTTTAAAATTTTTTTAATAACAATAAAATGCAGAATGTTTTGTACAGCTAAGGGCTTTTCACAATGAATGCAAAAATCTGCAAGATGGTGCCTGTCCGCATGAAATCAAAATTGATTGACTTTATTTAATTTATTAGCGCATATTGCTATTCTTGATGTGAACAATTAATCCGTGCTAGTTAATCCATTTAAACAAAATTTCTGGGTAATCCTTTCATCTACCTGTATTACTTCCGCTCTGGCATTCCTTCTCTGATAACTTCAGTTTAATGGCTGAATTCACACCCACCCATCCATCCATCCTAAAAAGTATGGGAGATTAGAATAAGTGTGTCCCAAAGCATGAGTATGGCAAAAGTCCCTGGATGGTCTACTATTGAATAGTGGATCACCAGTGTTAGGGTTGACGCATTACAAGTAACGCGAGTTATGTAATAATATTTTCAAAAAAGTAACACCAGTTACTTTTTCTTATTTATTGACTGACAAGTCTCCTGGTTCCTGACATGTTTGGAGAAATCGGTAATACAGAGACATTGCGGAGAGTGTGAATACAGGGTAGTTCTAGACTAAATGTGAATGTGCATTAATTCATCTCACTCTCAAAAGACAGATTTCATGAGTTTGCGCTTCCTCATAACAATAATAATTAATAATAGTAAGCAAATTTGGCGTGCTGTCCGGGGGGCGAGCCAGGAGGCAGAGCTCGGCCTCCAGCTCAGACCCTGCGTGCCCCCCAAAAAGGATAAAGGAGGACAGCAGCCAAATGTGTGCCCCCCCCCCCCCAAAGAATGTGTGTAGAGGAGGATGCTGGATGGGTAAATTTAGTCCGCGCGTTCTTTGGGGGATGAACTGGTTCCGAGGAGCTTCGGCTGGGGATGCGCTGGAACCAGGTTGGGACTGGGGAGCTGGTTTGTCCGGTGACCTGCTGGTGAAGACAGAGTCATGAGTTAGTGGTTTGGATGAAGCAACAAAACAATATAAACACATGGGGGATTAGATGGGCTACGGTGGACGGGAATCGGAACCTCTGCGGAGGTAGGGTGGCTGTCTCTGAGGAGACGGTAGTAAAGGGTTTGTTTTATGGTAGGAGAAATAAAACCTCTGCGGAAGTGGGATAGCTTGAGAGAAGACCTCTGCGGAGGCGTGAAGGGAAGAACCTCTGTGGAGGTAGGTGAGGGCGACCTCTGCGGTGGTCGTGGAGAAAAAGCCTCTGCGGAGGCGGGATAGTTTGAGAGAAAAGACCTCTGTGGAGGTGGGGGGGGGGTATTTTAGAGTTGGGATTGAGACATCTGTGGAGGTGGGCTGGGAAGCCTCTGCGGGGGTGGGAAAACCCGAGGCCGTTCTCGGGACTTGGGTGGAGCTGGTGAGGGTTTGCATAGCTTGGAGGATTGAGGCTGGGTCTGTGCGGATGTAATTCTTGTAGGCTTCGGAGGACCAGCGGCCGAGTGTCTGGATCTGGTTTGGGGAGAGACCTCTTGAGTGGGAGGAAAATCTGTCTGGGGAAACGCCTGAGCTGAAAAGGATGGCTTTGAGGTGTTTTTGGAACCAAAATCTTGATGCGGGACGATTAAATTCGTCTGTGAACAGTGTTTCCGAAGGGGAGGAGGCAAATGAGCTTCTGAAAGCCAAGAACGCTCTTAGCGTTTGGTAGGGTTGGGTAGGGGACTGTAACTTAAAAATGAAGATTAAGTGGCCTTTCTTGAGTTGGTCTGTCTTGCTTTGTTTAATAAAAAATGTCATGGTTTCGTTGTTGTAGATGGACAGGTCGGAGATGGTGGGGTGGATGGCTGGGTTGAAAGGGGAATTAATGGTGAATTCGGAGCATCTTAGGAAACCAAAGAACGTTTGGGTAAACATAGCGTCCAGAGTATGGGCGACTAAGGGGGTGCTATAACCTCTGTGGAGGGTGGAAATACAGAGAGTTAGGATTTCCAAGGTGATGGGTAGTCTTTGGTCAGGGCGGGGAGGGTTTTCTCTTTGGATACCTTTTAATAATTAAATTTGTGATGGCAGGGGAAATGGAACCATATAACAATTTGTGAAAAAATTTGGTTTGGGAGTGAATAGTCCATGCGTGAGGGTCCGGGTTGTTGGAAGTCTGTAGGGAGAGAGAGGATGGTTAGCGTGGTGGCTGGTGCTTGCAACTGGAATGGGAGGGTAGAGGGCGCTGGAGGGAATGGATGGCCAGTTGTAGTAATCCAGGGGAGCTTGATATGGTGGAATGGTGGGGTGAATGCTGGATGGGCCGGGCTGGCTGGAGGATGGCTGTGGCTAGCTGCTGGTTAGCGGGGATGAGCTGGCGGCATCCGGAGCGCGGCCGAGGCTGGCGGAGGGTCTGGAGCGACCGGATCGGCGAGCTGGCATTGGGTCAGTGGCTGTTTTCTTTTGTTTCTTTTTAGCTGGAGTATCTGGAGGCATGGTGTCTGGGAGGTTGGTGTTGAGGAGGTTAAGTAGGTCCGTTTTATTGCTTTTCCTTGAAAATGGTATGCCTGCGGTTGCGAGAGTTTGACGGAGTGATAAGATGGTCCATTTATTGGTGGAAGATCTGGCGGCAGCATAGGATGAAGCCGGTGATGGGTGAGGTGGTCTGGCGGGAGGAGGTGAGTGAGAGCGGGCACATATTGCAGGAGAGCTGGGAGGCCGCGTTGGCCTGTGGCCTCTGCTAGCCGCTGCGGGTTTACGTGGAGGCTCGGGCGGAGCGGCAGCCTGCTGGCTGGCTATGGCTGGACGAGGAGCGGGCTCCTTGCAGAGATAATCTGAGGAATCAGATTGGGACATCTTTAATCGATTGAGCGGTTTATGCACAAAAGATGAGATGCGGAAGGGAAGAAAATGGGTTTATTTATAGTGGGTAGGATGGATCTGATTGGACAGGTGAGATGAGGAGATTGATTAGATAATGCGGTGCCAGCCGAGGTTATTTCGTACATGCTCCTTCCGAAACTAGTTTTTTGCAAAACGTCACTTAGTATTCATCAAAATGAATTAAAATAAACTCAGAATATGATGCAAACCTGCAATAATTAAATTACCCAAATGTATCTAATATAATTTTATTAACCAATGTCTTTGCTGCTGACCTTTTGACCCAGTTCAACCATACTGTATTCTACTTTACAGATGTGAATTTACATTTTCTTCAGCCTGAGGTTTATGCATGACACTTTTTGGTGTGCTTTTACATTCGCTATAAATAAAACTTCTTATATTAAAAAGAAACACTCAAGCTCTGCCCATATTTAAGAAGTAACGCATTACTTTCCATAAAAAGTAACTAAGTAACGTAATTTTTTTTTTTTTTTTTTTAGGGACTTACGCAATATTGCATTATGCATTACTTTTAAAAGTAACTTTCCCCAACACTGTGGATCACAGACTCATCGCGATGTGACATCAGATGCTCATTATGCTTTGAATTGCTCTTGTAGTACTTTGATTTCAAACACTGATCGACCTTGAGTGGGCGTGGTTTCAGCACCACGAGTGGACCTGCCCCCAGCGTTTGAGAGCAGAGCGGTTGGCTTTTTTTTTTTTTTTTTTCAAGATTTTGATACCTTATTTTATTTACCTTTTACGTTTTTTAGCATTCAAATTTGGCTGGTTAATAACACATTTTTCTGTGGTGTGACAAACTCAGAACACACACTTAATACTGACTTTACACAGATTTACAGCCTTTCTTTAATAGGCACATTGGGACGCAGCATGTGAGTGAGAAACACCACTCTCTATTCAATATTCCGATTCTGCTGTAAATAAGTCACTACACTAAAATAAAGTCGTCAGCAATTTTTAGTCCTTTTTAAATGCACCATTATATAGAAAATACGAGCAGAATTCAACATGAAAGACCCATGACTGGAAGATCAACAAGCTGCTATTTTTTTCTCTAATACGGTAGGAAGTTAAATTAAACTAAATGTGGAGGATGTTAACTCTGGCGATGATTGACAGGCTAGTTTACAGTGACAGGGTGCGTCTAACAGGTGCAACAGAGCACTCTGTTAAAGATGCAGTTGTGTGATGTGTTAGTATGTCCCAAAGCTTGCCTACTCTTCTACTACACACTGTACTTTTTCTTTACCAAAAGAGTACATACTCTAAGGGTGTAAGTATAAGTAGGCACATTGGGATGCAGCACATGTAATGTACTTCAGAGAGAAACAGAAAATTAAGGAAAATGGAGGGCGTGGCTTGCTGTTTCTACTGTGAATTAATTGGATGTAATAAAGAAAACGTTTTATTCAGAAAGAACACTGACAGTTGGAAGGGTGTGGTTAAGGATGCCCAAGCCATCATCAGAGGAGGCCCGTCATTTTAGAGAGAGGAGCATTTGAGATAAATTAAATATAGACAATTTTGATTTCATTCCAAGTATAAAAAAAAAAGGAACATATTTTTTCTACTCTTGAAATATGAAAGCCAATAGACACATGATCATGAAGATATATTTTCTGTATGCTTTTATGCAGCTCATAGTATTTTAATAACACAGGATTTCTATGACAAGCAGGTAGCATTCAGTCTAATATAAAACATACACAGAGTGCATGTCTACTGATTTATAGAATGAAAATCCATTTTAGATCACAATCGGAAGTTATTACACCGAACCCCAACTGCTCCTTGGTCACTGCAGCATTGGCTGCCGTGGGTGTGTGCTCATGGTGTTTGTGTGTTCACTGCTCTGTGTGTGCACTTGGATGGGTGAAATGCAGAGCACAAAATACAAGTATGGTCACCATACTTGGCCATTACTTCACTTTCATTAGCATGCAGGCATGTATTAGTAGAAGGCAATCGATCGTTTCACGATTTGCCTTGCTTTTTTGCATTGTTCTCAGTTTTGAATGGGCTTTACTTTAAATAAGAACAAAATTTTTTTTAACCTTTTATATTTTATTTCTGATGCTTATTATGAAACTTAAAGGGAAAAAAAATAGATATGGAAGGAAAGGGCTCTCAATTTTCCTTTGCCCTCTTTAAAACTCTCCTGGTAATTTACTAATGTGCCAATGGACTTCATAGTTTGTTCTTTAGAATTGTAGAATTTTTTTTTTTTTTTTTTTTTTTCTTCTGTGCCAAAGCAGGTGTAACAATTTGCTGCCTTTTGATCTTTCCCCCAAGAACTAGTACTGGATACTTCAGAGCACATTTTGGATGGTAAATGACAAGGAATAATGTTAAATGGCCACTTGTTAAAAATTTGCAGTTTTCTGGCATATGATTAGGTGTGTATATGGCTGACCCAGGTGATCCTTGAGGTGTCTCAATGTCAGAGTGACACTTTTGACACAGACCGGTCAGGGAAGTCACATGACAGGAATCCAAAGACTATAGCGTTCATGACTGCTTTGTGGAGGTACCAGGTCAGTGGTGTGCAGAGACACATATCCGGTCCACTGACTTCTTAAACACCCTTACGCTAGCCTATTTAATATGAATTTCTTTACCAATGTTTGGGTTTCTTGAGTCAGTTTAATTTTGTTTAACTTAATCTGGCCAGTTGTAATGTACATAAAGTGCCACTTGAATGACTGCTGCAAAACTTGTACAAATGAATTGTGCCATTTAGTTAAATTGTAACCTTTCTATTATTCTCTTAATTCTCTCACTTTTAAAGTTTAACATAAATTAAGATTGGCTTTTTTAATTTAGGTTGCACATGCCAAGACTGTATTGTTCTGCCAGACATCATCATCTAATGGGTAAGTGTTATTCCTGCAATACTGTATATCTCTGGTCAGACAGTGTTCATCTACTTTTTAAATCAGTATGAAATGATTGATTGTTAGTGTCACTTACGGGAGTTTCTGTAAAACATGCATTTAATTTTATCAGGTCTACGAAATCCCTTCCTGACACTCTGGGTAGAACTCCATTTAAGGTTAGTTAGAACATTTAAAAGCTTCGTTATTTGCAGAAATTTGTAATTTTATACATATTAGACATTCAAGAATGCCATAGTTTGTCTAATCAAGCTTTCTAGTAAACCTGGCATTATACACCGCAAAAAAAACAGTAGTAATGATGAAGAAAATGTGGACTTTTGCAGAAGAAAATGAAGATGATTCATTCAGATGAATGGCGTCTCCGTAAGGAAACTCCACGTGCTGTCTACAGCAGGAGAAAGCCTAGAGCTAAGGGCAAACTCAGAGGCAGGCTATCAGTTACTCATCCTGCAGTACTACATTACTTTATGAAATCATTCAGATTTTCGCCAACTTTGTGTTTATGTATTTATTTTTTCTTTAACTTTTACATAGTTCTTCCTCTTTCGTCACCCAGCAGTAATGAGGAGGAGCTCTATAAGGTAGAATGTAACTTCTCAGTAGATTTGCAGTGCAGAAAAATAGCTACGTTTATACAAGGTATAAAAATGTGGTCTTTATGAATTTTCTTCCTAGTATTCTACACCCATAGAAAGACTTCAAGGAGAGGAAAGAGTGGCAAGTGAAGACTGGCAGCCTCAAGTCAAAGTAGGGATATCACTGAACATGGATTCATCCTTCAAAGAATCCACTGCTGATTCAGGTGAGTATGATAACATAAGGCATATCTCAGGCTGAAGATTGCTTATACTGACCTTACTGACACCACCCAAGGTTTTCACAAGACTGAAACCAGTTTACCACCGGAGGAATTCGACAATATTATTGAAGAGGTACAAGTTTATTTCAGTGTGGCGTGCTTATAATCCATGTTTACATTTAAAAATGTATACATATTTATTCAGCACAATTTGGATAAAGAAACATCAACTCCCCAGAAAAGTGAAGCAGATGAATTATCGGGTGAGACACCCCACAACTCCAACTTTTTGGAATACATTGTTTACACCAAAGCCCATAAAAGTCTATAACTATTGTATGTACATGTATGTGCCACACAGAGCTGTATGTGGGTCTGAAAGGAGACGTGCAGCTGCCTAAATACCCAACATTTCAACCCAGAGGACTTTTCATGTCTAGCCCACTAGAGGATGCTGCAGGTACAGTAAATGTGTTCAGTCTTCAGACAGCTTAGAGGATGTCACATTTGTGTTGAACCCGTGTAAGTTTGACCTTTGACCATCACTATTCCAGAGCAAATTAGAGTATTGAGTCTAATCAGATTCTTAGTTATTTTTTTGTTTTTTCTATCTTTTGAAGTTGAAAAAACAAACTAGTTCAATTTTTTTTTTCCTTGAAAAGTGGAGCTGAAGAGCAGTAGCTAAGAAAGCTGCTCAAGTCCATCACAAATTTAGTTAAGCATTTGGCAGATGGTTATCCAAAGCAACTTATATTGTACACTGCATTCAGGGAATATATTTTCATTTCTTACATTTACTGTGTTGTTAGAGCATGATCTACAACATAAAATACAGGAATTTTACATATGATTAGGATTTGTATAAATCAGTAGTGAAGGTGATTCTTCTCAAGCTCCGTATTTTCCAAGTCTGCTCCATGCTTCTAATTGACAAAAGGATAGAAAGCACTATTGTGTGCTGCTAGTTACTGCCAAGAGAGTGACACGAATGCCAAATGAGAAGAGCTCTCTCTCTGTATACCCCCATTGTACCCAGAAGTCTGTCAAAATCTCTGGAGGGGCAACTTCTTTTGTAAAAAAAAGTTTGTTAACGTTATTTTAATGGCATCCATAATAGAGTAATTGCCTAGTAAGTACTTAGAAGTAGCCGTTGTACTTGCATAAAACAAAATGTACTTTCCATGTAACTAAGTTATGGAACAGTTTGTAATTATGCTGCTACTGTTACATTATAATTACAGAATATTACACAGGCATAAGCTACTTAAAATAAAGTGCATCAAGATTGTACTTTAATGTACTTCTTGAGAATCTATACTGTGCCCCTTATCTAGCTGCACCTTAGTTTGATTTAACTTATTAGCACACAGCTTAAATACATGCAATACCTTTCTAATTACTTTAAAATTACAGAATATTATGCAGGCATATGCTACTTAAAGTAAAGTGCATCAAGTTTGTACTTAAAGGAACAGTTCAAGATATTTTGAAGAAAGTTTGTAACCAGGTTGTTTTGGGTCACGACTGACTTCCAAAAAAAAAAAAAAAAAAAAAATAGTATGGAAGCCAATGGTGACCCTAAACAGCATGGTTACAAACTTTAAGATATATTCCTGTGTGTTCAGCAGAACAAAGAAATTCATACAGGTTTGGAACTAATCAAGGGTGAGTAAATGACAGAATTTTCATTTTTTGGGGTGATCTATAGCTACTACACTAAGTGTAAGTAGCTGTGTAACAGTCTGTGACATGTGTAACAGTAGCTGCCTGTAACATCTACATAATTACAAACTGTAATTACAGGCTGTTCCATAACTTAGTTACCTAAATACATTATATTTCATGTAAGTATAATGGCTACTACTAAATACCTAATTAGGTAATTACTTTTGTATTTTGACACCTTAAGAAAAGAGTTACCAAATTTTCTAAAGTATGTGTGTCTGTGTGTCAGAACAAGTAACTGAAGCATTGGCGGATGAGGGGTCTGAGGAAGAGCTGGGTGCTGGTGTCAAAGCAGTTTTTAACTCCTTTAGGACTCAGTTGAGAGCACACTTTACTGTGAGTACAATAGCTAACTACAACCTTTTTATTGAATTACTTTTTTGGCATTACGATTACCAAAAATGTAGTCGTAATTTTAAGGCAAATGACTGTTCCAAAAACTTTGCAATTGTGAATAATTTTTAGAGAATTGTTTTATTTTTTTAATAATGCAGATTATTCAGTGGGCTGTAACTTTTAGTTGCGAGAAACCAAGGCAGAACACGGCATAACACTAGTTACAAAGAGCGGTAACTGATGTTATACAGTGCTCTGCCTTGGTTTCTATTGGGCTTTTTGAAGTTACGGTTAAGACACCTCATTAATTTCTCAGAAAAAAAACAAATTGACTAAAGGATACTTATCCACATGATAAATAATGACTTAAGTGTCCCAAAAATACCAGTAACAAAATTTCGATCTTAATCAAAGTTACAATCTTTTGCCTTCACACAGCAGAAATTTGATGACTTTCTTTTACGCTTCATTTTGAATGAGTAGTAAATTAATGAGTTCTCAGCACTTAAGACTAAAATAGCACTTTGAAAAGCTTGATAAATACAGGCCCTGAGTAACTTCAACAAAGTCAGTTGTTGTAGTCCGAGTGTCAACTGTGTCCAGGCATCAAAACAACTGGTGCTGCAAGGAGAAACCAACCACAAATTGGTGACTCTGTGGGGTGTTTAAGGCTCACCGATGGGGGAAGGTCTATGCAGTAGCCTCTTTCAACAGGACATTGCACCCTGTTATAGTTGATTAGTGAAAATCAGCCAAACCGTCTAGAGGAGTTCAAAAAAGTAGCTTTTTCTTAAAATAGTCTTAGAGTCTTAACCATAACTTCAAAGTAGCTTTTTCAAACTATTAAAAATAGCTATTAAAAAAAAATAAACCTTAGGATATTCACATTTTGGAATTCATTGAACTCTGTATGAGCCAAGGATTCAGTGGAGGAAAAAAAATCTTTCTAGACCTTGTGGTTCAAAAATTATTAGCATAAACGAGTGAAATTTTGGACTAGTGGTGGTGCTAGAGAATTTTGAGTTGGAGATTTCAAAATTTGCTATGGTGACAGTTCAGACTCTCCTCTATCTGTGTGCCAAGTTTCAAAACGTTTTAAAAAGTGATTCTAAAAGAAGAAGAAATCTAAACAATACGAAAAATCCTATTAAGGGCCTAAACACCTTCAGTGCTTGGTCCCTAAGAATGCCTGCACATATTAAAGGCGCCATTGCACCTTTGACGCTTGGCCCCCAATCATAACAACAATATAATCATTGCTAAAATCTAGACAGTTTTGTCTTTTTAAAATCTTTTAGTGCCCTTTAACCTTGAGCAAGAAAAACAGGAGTGGCTTTATCGCATCAGAGAGGTCCCTTTGCTCACAATATTGATAACACAGCCTGTCCTGGATCAGGCTAGCTGTGGAGCGTAAGTTACTATGACAATAAAAACTGCTAAAAGCTGAGCCACTTTAAGGGTGACTAAAAGCCAGAGTTGGCACAAATTAAACTGAAAAAAAATTCTTTCATGGGATAGGCTCTAGTTTGCAAAGCTAATGTTATGGCTTAATATTTTAATAATTTACTATTTAGTCAGTAGAAAAACATGCCATTGCATTTGACTCAAACATTGGACAAAATTATCTCCATTTGTGTTGAATAAAAGAAGCAAAACAGAGGGACATAAATTATGGACATTATGGGTTAACTAACATCTGATTTGTTTAATCAGCATGGAGTTCTTTTCTTTGTAATCCAGAGCAGGTATAAGAAGATTGAAGCCAGATCCCTGCAATCTTTAACAGACTGTCAGAGAAATGTGACCTCTCTCTTGGGAACCGTACACAATCAAAGGTACAGAGCACAAAACACAGCATTAGCATTCAACAGCTTCTTTGGTTTGGTCCTGTTTTGTCTATAAACAATGTAAATCTAGTCAAAGCATATCATCATTTTAGCTGAATAAACCCTAACACTGCTCTCTTTTAATCAACATAGTTATTGCTGAGATTCAGAAAAACAAACAATGCTGTTCTGCATATAGGCTGGTGCACCTGGAGAAATTACAAAACATGGTGGTGCAGCAGTTGGCGTGTTTGGAGCAGGACTGTCGGTCTCTCAAAACCATCGAGAAAGAGACTGTGGTCTGTCTTATCTTCTCAATAAAATGAGCACATTGTCATACTAAATAGATTGCCTTCAAAAGCATAAATAATCTGAAATGTTTATATATTCACCTGAACAAAGCATATTTGATGGAACAAGTCAGTGCTGTTCTCTGTCAAATGCACTTGGTCATGTTTCAGAATTTCTGGCAGTTGGAGTCTGACAGAGTTCGGGAATTCTGTGATCGACAGCAGAAGAGGTAGTCTAAACCTGTTTTATGTTTACTTAAAGCGCACATGCTGTTTTTGTCTGTATATGTGGAGGGTTTTTTTCCTCTCATAGTCCCCAACACTAGGCCAAATTGTTGCATTGTAAATTACACTTTAGATTTGTAACTAATTACTTAAGATAATAGTAATTTCTAAATTCACAATTATTTTCATCAAACCATTCAAATATTCAGATGATGTAAGGCCCTTGTAATCTTTGTATATCTCATGAATAATCATAAAAACAATTATAATTTTAATATTTACGTATTTGTGTGTTTATAAATAATCTTAAAAGTTATAATCACAATGCACACCATATTAAGTCTACTTCATTTATAGTGGACTATTTCATATCTTGACATGGTTTAAGATCTGCACAATACCTTACAACATCTTGTGAGTGGTTAGGTTCTGAGTGTTATTTGAGTGTTCCTGAGGCTGATATTGAAGCTAATGTGAGCTAGCTAATACTTTTTTTTGTTTTGTTTTTTTGTTGTTTTTTTTTTGTTTTTAAAAAAAAAAAAAATGCTATGTTTATTATATAAACCTAAGCGTATTAGTACACTTAGGGTAGGTAGAATGTTCACATACTTCAAAGTATTTTATACTCAATATGTCTGTTGAGGATCCATCAAAATATAGTGTTAGCATATTTAGCAGACACATTTCTAATACTCTAATGAAGGCTAGCTGACTTGTAGTTAACAGCTGTCTAAAACTGACCATTAAAAAATTTTAACTGATAATATAAAAAATGTTCAAAGCAAATGTCTCATTACACATTCATCTGATCTGATATCTGATTTTATGGCTGTTTGAGTAAAAAAAAAAGTGTTGTTATTATTACTTTATAAGTGGTATTTGTCAGCTTTAAGAAATGTAACATAAGGAAAATGGCA
Source organism: Enteromius argenteus (assembly GCA_032357425.1). NCBI lineage: Eukaryota > Metazoa > Chordata > Actinopteri > Cypriniformes > Cyprinidae > Enteromius > Enteromius argenteus. Next base: position 10,884,272 of record JAUCMR010000059.1, read on the forward strand.
AGAATTGAGACTTCTAATGCATTATAACTAAATGTAATTCATTATAACTTAAGTCAATGAATCAATTTATAACATAGCTTTTAAGAATATGATATGTTTATTGTATAACCACAAATATTATAACACATTAAAACTGTTCTTATGAATATTCATGAGATAATACAACATATTATAAAGTTATTTATAATGTGTTATTAATTCATTATAATGCCTTAAGAATACCTTTTACAATATATAATGTACAGGCTTCATAGAAAGTGTTACCAAAATTTCCAGGCTCTTAAAATAAAGTGTGACCTGAAAGCCTTGCAAGTATTTTCTGTTAATAAAGCATTAACTACGACTTGCCTCAAACTCTTAACTTGCTGCTTATTAACAGTTAGTAATGTAGTTTGTTTAGTTTTGTTGCTGGGTAAGATTAGGGATGTATAATATGGCCATGCAGAACATGTGCTTTATAAATGGTAGTAAACAGCCAATATGTTAATAATAGGCATGTTAATAGTAGATTGTCTTGAGAAAACTGTTAACATTTTAGTATAGGGACCAGTTCTCCCTAAGATTTTATTGTGTGTTTGTGTTCATGAGAGCAATAACATTTGACCTAAATGCAGCTCATTTCTGAATTGTACACCATAATTGTATACTTCAAGGCAATTTCTTGCACGTGAATTTAAAAAAAAGATCTCTTAACAGGCTGAATACTCTCAACATCCCACATGTGAGTGCTGAAGGGCCATTTAGTTTTTCAGCAAGGAGAGAGGCTGAAATTACTATGGTGAGTGCCCCCCCCAACACCCCCATACCCCCATCAGTGCACACAGACTGAAGTAGTGTAAGTCTTTGGTTCTATTAATTGTAATGATTAAGGCTCACATTTAACAAAAACCTACAAATTCTCAACAAATTAGAATATTTCTTAAGACCAATTAAAAAAAAAAACTGCCTCAATTTGGCGTGGCATGGAGGTGATTAGTTTGTGGCACTGCCGAGGTGGTACGGAAGCCCAGGTTTCTTTGGCAGTGGCTTTCAGCTGATCTGATTTTTTTTGGTGTCTTGTTTCTCATTTTCCTCTTGATGATAAGCTTGCTGGCCAGTCAAGCACACCAACACCATGGTCATTTAACCAACTTTTGGTGCTTTTGGCATTGTGGGCACATGCCAAATCCTGCTGGAAAATGAAATCAGCATCTTTAAAAAAAATGGGTCAGCAGAAGGAAGCATGAAGTGCTCCAAAAATCTTGGTAAACAGGTGCAGTGACATTGATATTATTATTATTATTTTTTTTTTTTAAAAATCCCAAATCATCACAGACTGTGGAAACTTAGCCCAAGTTGCATGAAGTCTAGTGTTATGACCTTCTCCACCCTTCCTCCAGACTTTAGAACCTTGGTTTCCAAATGAAATACTTGCTCTCATCTGAAAAGAGGACTTAGAACTGAACTGTTGCCCAGTGGTCCATTTTCTCCTTAGCCCAGGTAAGACGCCTCTGACATTGTGTGTGGTTCAGGAGTGGCTTAACAAGAGGAATACGACAACTGTAGCCAAATTCCTTGACACGTCTGTGTGTGGAGGCTCTTGATGCCTTGACCACAGCCTCAGTCCATTCTTTGTGAAGTTCACCCGAGTTCTTGAATAGATTTTGCTTGACAATCCTCATAAGGCTGCAGTTCTCTTGGTTGGTTGTGCATCTTTTTCTTCCACACCTTTTCCTTCCACTCAACTTTCTGTTAACATGCTTGGATACAGCACTCTCATTGCCAAAGAAGCTTGCTTTTCATAATGTTTGTGGCTTACCCTCCTTGTGAAGGGTGTCAATGACTGTCTTCTGGACAAATGTCAGATCAGCAGTCTTTCCCATGATAGTGTAGCCTAGTGAACCAAACTGACAGACCATTGTGAAGGCTCAGGAAACCTTTGCAGGTCTTTTTGAGTTGATTAGCTGATTGGCATGTCACCATATTCTAATTTGTTGAGATAGTGAATTGGTGGGTTTGTTTAAATGTTAGCCTAAATCATCACAATTAAAATAATCAAAGACTTAAACTACTTCAGTCAGTGTGCACTGAATTTAATACACAAGTTGAATTACAGAAATGAATGAACTTTGTGTATCTAAATGTCAACATGTAAATTGTTAATACTATGCGGACTATGTGTAAGTCATTTAAATTTGTCCTCTTCTCCAGCCCTCCACTCTTAAAGGTGCCACGACTGAAGATCCCTTATAGAACTTTGCACTATGGTGCTTTTTCTTTCTTTTTTTTCTGATTTAAATGTCTACTCCTAATTTAAGTAATTTTTGTTTACTGGTGTGAAATTATCTGATTTTTCATTTAATTTAGTTTATGAGCACTTGCACTGTTAAAGGCAATCAAATTTCTGTGGTCATTTAAAAAACAAAACAAAAACACATTTATAGGTTTGAACCAACCCTGTTCCTGGAGAGCTACCTTCCTACAGAGTTCAACTCTAATCAGACACACTGTACAAGCTAATCAAACTGCCCATCCCTGAAATATAACAAAACAAATAAAATAAAAAATACAGCATTATACAGCATTTTTCATGGTACTTAACGTCTATAATTCATGATAAATGAAGATTTGGATGTTCTGTATGTTTAATAATATAACACCTTTTATATTATTAGGGCTATGATCTGTTATAAGATCCTACATATCAATATATTCAGAAACATACTGAATGGTTTAATTAGAATAGCAGATTAAGACTTGCAGCCTAAGGTGTCTTTAGTCGAACAATTACAGAACATTTTCTTGTCACTAAAGATAAACGGTCAAATATTTGTAATAAAGTAGATACTGTACTCAATAACAGAGGTGTTTATTTTGAATCAGAGTTCGACAAATGTTTTTCCACAATTATTGTTCAGCATTTACATTGGCTTCAGAGGAACATATGCAAAACAAAGATACAAAACAGTTTTAAAAAGTTATATTCTAATTTATAAAATTGCATTTTGATCATTAGATGACTACTGGCTGCTATTACGCTAGTATTCAGCATAAGTGGATTGAGAAGAGCACTCCTATGGCCATATCGTAGCATCACTTTAGCTTCTGTTTGGAGTTAGCTCCGTTGAGAGAGGATGAAAGGCCATTAGAAAGGCTGTTTTTAAGATCTCCAACCTTAGCAATTCTGTCACCCTCCAGCTTCCTCTTTCTGTATGTCTGCAGAGAAAAGGCATTTTTGTTTAAACCGTTAATAAAACTGAAAGCATAATCCAAACCACCAATAGGCAGCATTTTAGGCAGAGCAATTAAAATGTGCTGATCTTACCAATATCAAACTTCATGGGCATTGTCCCACAACTTACAAGTTTCAGCAGTATTGCCAAATCACCTTTACCATCAAATTCATTACTAAAGAATAGAGGGTCAAAATTCCTTTAGTCAGGCTTTGGAGTAGAGAAATCAAGCAAAGGGTGCTCCCCTTACAGCACAGTAGTGTTTTTTTTTTTTTTGTAAAGATTTATTTTTTGGCATTTTTGCCTTTTGTTAGATAGATCACAACTGACAGGAAGTGAAGCGGTAGAGAGATAGGGGGATGGGATCGGGAAAGATCTGTGAGCTGGGACGCGAACTCACGACGCCCGAAGCGCAATGGCGCTGAATGTCAGTGCACTGCCCACAAGGCTATCGGTGCCAACACAGTGCAGTTACACACACACTATAAGTCCTTACACAATCTGACATGTGTTTAAAATTGAACTGGAAATTAGGTGCTGGGCGTCCGGC
>JAUCMR010000059.1:10917834-10935397 GCA_032357425.1 Enteromius argenteus
TCCCAACATGACATGTTCAGTCCTGCCAGACAAGTAGGACTGGAACCACTGCAGTGCGGTTCCCGAGAGTCCAACTGTACGATGAATTCGATCCAGGAGTATGGAATGGTCCACTGTTGTGGAATGGTCCAAAATTACTTGCCCAACACTATTATTACTACTATTATAACTACTATGGCACTATGATACTGCTTCTGCCACCTTATAAAAACTAATACTTCTAATTAGATAGTCTGTCATCAATGACAGTAGCTCATTGAAAATGCCCTTCATTGTGTTTGCAGCACTATGAAATGCTGTTGCATGCCAGCTGCAATTATATCGTCATAAATATAATTTTCGCAAATATTTGAAAAGATATTGTGATATAATTTTGAGGCTACATTGCCCACCCCTACTGGGAACCCAAGCACCTCTGAGCTTAAGAAGAAAAGGTCAATGAAAATTGGCGAGTGGAATTTGCATGCCAAGCCACTCTCCCGTGCATATGGGTATATATGATGGCGGTGTGCAACCACTCATTCAGATTTCTTCTTCGGAGCCAATCGCTTCATTGTCCCACGGTGCCTCTCTTGCAGACATATGTAGAGCTGGAGCTGGGCGACACACAATACCTTTGTGAGATTTTACAATCTTCATGTAGAGCCTGTATACTCCCATGTATTGAGTAACTTTAGGTAATCGAGGGAGGCCGTTGGGCTTGCAGCGCCATTCCTGAGGGATCTGTACACCTTTTTTTACAGTTGCTCCCCTTGTGAGGACTGGGTCCTCCATTGCCTAGTTTGAGCTGTGCCCAAAGAGGGGCTCCTTCACCCTTTTTGGACCTGGCATCTATTTCTCAATATTCCACGGATTTTGCCTTACCATGTTCCCCTTCGTAATGCTTACTTCCTAATTCCACATGATTGTTCTGTCATTGTCCTCTGGTCCCAGTGGTTGCATTGGCACCCCTGGTGGGCCCGCTATTCTGGCTTACAGAGTGTTTTGCCAGGTGCCCGCCCAGCTACAGAGGCATCCTTCACACCACTCTCCGCTCGGACATGGATGCCGCTGTCCTGCGTGCGGAGGTTGCAGTCCTACTGGTGAAGGATGCAATCGAGCCTGTCCCTCCAGCCAAGATGAGGTCAGGGTTCTACAGTCCCTACTTCATCGTGCCCAAAAAGAGTGGTGGGTTGAGACCCATCCTGGATCTTCAAGCTTTGAATCGGTCCCTTCTCAGGCTGACATTCAAGATGCTCACCCCGAAGCACATCCTAATGTGTATTCAGCGCCAGGATTGGTTGGCAGCCATCGACCTGAAGGACGCATACTTTCACGTCTCAATCTTACCTCGACACAGACCACTCCTGCGGTTTGCATTCGAGGGTCGAGCGTATCAGTACAAAGGCTCCCATTTGGTCTGTCCCTCTCTCCCCGCGTCTTTACGAAGGTCGCGGAGGGTGCCCGATCTCCCCTGTAGTGGATGGGCATTCGCATTCTCGATGACTGGCTCATTATAGTTCACTTGTGGGATCTGTTGTGCGAACACAGGGACCTGGTGCTTCGGCACCTCAGCCATCTGGGCCTTCAGGTCAACCGAGAATAGAGAAAACTCTTTTCTTGGCATGGAGCTGGACTCGGTCGACATGACTGCCCGCCTCACCAACGAGCGTGCACAGGCAGTGCTGAATTGTCTGAAGTTATTCAGGCACAAGACAGTGGTTCCTCTCAAAACTTTTCAGAGGCTCCTGGGGCATATGGCAGCCGCAGTAATGCCGCTCGGCTTGCTTCATACGAGACCACTTCAGCGCTGGTTAAATGATTGAGTCCCGAGATGGGCATGGTACTCTCTGGATTGGCATTTCCCCGGAGTTTTCAGCCTGTGGTCAGATCCTGCTTTCCTACGGGCCGGAGTTCCCCTAGGACAGGTGTCCGAGCATGTCGTGGTCAACACGGATGCCTCCTCCATGGGTTGGGGTGCGGAATGCAACAGGCAAGCAGCTTCGGGCCCTTGGACGGGTACTCGACTGCTGTGGCACATCAACTGCCTAGAGTTGTTGGCTGTGCTTCTCGCGCTGCGTCGCTTCCAACCAGTGCTGCGCCACAAGCACGTACTGGTTCATACGGACAATACTGCAACCATAGCCTACATCAACCGCCAAGGTGGTCTACGCTCCGGTTGCATGTCACAACTCACCTGCCATCTGCTCCTGTGGAGTCAAAAGCGTCTGAAATCACTGTGCGCTGTTCATATTACAGAGGAACTCAACCGTGCAGCCATTCTCCTATTGGATCCATGTGTTATTTTCTCAGAATGTTCCCTCCGGGGAACTCTGGGTCCTCCTGCCCCGCAGTCAGGACTAGATGCGAAGTAGCTCCTTGCTGTGCTCCTAGTGGGTCTCCTTTGCCCATTAGGTTGTGGCTACAAATCTCAATATTCCACGGTCAGCCAGAAGGCCGTCTTTCCCTTCATATATCTATTACCCCATAAATATATTGATTCATTTCAAATTCCTCATGTTGAAACGACGTGTGCTCCGCCCCCCAACTCCTGCTTAAGTAACAACTGGCATCCCTGTGGGGCCCCTATTGGCCCTCAGGGCATTGGGAAGGTTACGTGCAGATCCTTCTGCTGACATGTCCACGTGCCGGCATGGGGGTCTCTGCGTAACGCGGCCTCAGGGTCAAGGCCTTTTCCATGGGCCTGTTCCCATATGTAACGTTGTAGTGAAACGACTGAAGGGGAATGTCTAGGTTACGAAAGTAACCCTCGTTCCCTGAAGGAGGGAACAGAGACGTTACATCCCCTTGCCACGACCCTGGGTCACGCTCCTCAGCGAAAACCTGAAGGTGCACTGCATCAGCTCTCTCTTATACTCACGCTGTGATCAGATGCAGCTGGATGCAATCAGTGCATGCCAATGTTCATTGGCCTTTTGATAAGGCTCAGAGGTGATTGTTCTCTCATGCGAGTTCCCATATGTAACGTCTCCATTCCCTCATTCAGGGAACAAGGGTTACCTTCGTAACCTAGACATTAAAATGCGACAAGCCTCACTAGGTTTAGTTAGTGTCGACTCTGCCAGTATTGAACTTTTAAATAAAAAATTTTAAAAAGTACAATTATATAAAAGCAGCAGTAGCTTAATCCGGCTAATATAATATGAAATATAATTTTCTTACCTTGATAGATTAGAAGGTTTATCCATTGACACGGAGCTGCCGTCTGCCGAAGGTGTTGAAAGTGTTGTGTAGCAATCGTTGTTGGTTTTTTTTCAAATGAGAAGGGGCGGGAAGACATGCACGGCATTCAATGACTGCATAACGCAAGTACTTTGAGATTATAAGGAAACAAAATAGCCTTTATTTTAATAAAATTTAATTAGATTATTCATAAATCAAATGGTCTTGGATTCGTATACACAGTACAATATAATATAATCCTTCATGATAAAAAAAAAACTAAAACAAGAACTCTTGAGATACATAAAATTAAATCAGTTTATTGAATTCTTAAGATTGTGTAGTTAACCATAATTGCATAAAAATAAATCAACAACAACAAAAAAAAAAGGAACTATAAAAATATATCCTAATACAGCCCAAATGTGACCCATTTGGGACCCACAAATAAACAATAATGGGCATCCTAACTGGGTCCCACAACTTTATCCCACATTCAGCCCATCAATGTGCCCAATCTGAACCCATGCCCAGTTGATACCCATACAGCCCAGATAAATCCCATGTTGGGAGGCTGGGAGGTTCTCTATGGGGTTGAGATTCGGAGAGTTGCCTGACCATGGATCCCAAATTTTAATGTAATGATTTTTTTAAGCCACTTCTTTATCACTCTTGCTTTGTGACATGGTGCTGCAAACACCATGCACTTTGTGCTGGAAATACGAGCATCTTTGCTGATCTTTCCTGTCTAGTCCGCTCGTTTAGTTTAGTTTAACGTAAAGCTGTAATCAGATTTTTGTCTGGCAGTTTTTTCTTTGTTTTGCCTTCAGCTAGCACTGTGACATAACTGTGTCATAGGCTCTAAAATGATCTTTTAGAAAGTAACAGCAGTTTTACACAGCTGCTTTGGTAAAGCGAGTGCACGTGTGTGGTGGTGACTCTGCAGTGATTCTTTCAGCCAATGATCCACTAATGTTATTTATATAATTGAGTTGACTGGTATGGTGAGGGTGAAAGTAAAAGGAAATTCCAGTTTATGATAAGTATACTTGCAGCCAGACAAATTGTCAGTGTACTTAAAGTGTATTTATTATTAGTTAACTTGAAGAGTAGGACTGAGAGAGATTTAAAAGTGAGTGAGAGAGATTTTGGACTATTTGTAGCTCCAGTCTAGAGGTCATGAATGCACGAGAAACTACTTTTTCTTTTTCTAAAATTTTAGAAATAAACAGTAGATTTGAAATGGGTCTGCAATTTGCCAGTTCACTAGGATCGAGTTGTGGTTTCTTAATAAGAGGCTTAATAATCACCAGCTTGAATGGTTTTGGGATGTGACCTAAAGATAACAATTAGTAATTAGTAACAGTAACAATTAGTTAATAATATAGTTAATAATTAATATAGTTAATAATATTGGTAACAAATCTTTCAGTAATTTAGCGGGTACAGGATCTAATAAGCATGTTGTTGGTTTAGATCCAGTCATAAGTGTATTTAGCTCTTCCTGTCCTATAGTTGTAAAGCACTGCAGTTTTTCTTTGGTTGCGATGAATGAAGCTGAAGTACTAGATGCTTTAGAATCTACATTTCTTCTTGTATTTCTGATGTTATAGGCGACAATAAACAGGGACGTTTCATTATTTAAATCTGGAATTTCTTTGAATTTACAAATCCTACAGAATTTTTTTGAAATAATGTAAATACACAACTGCATGAAATATATAACACTGTGCAAGTGGTTTTTGGATATTTTATTACAAAAATCTTACATATTGTGCCTTTCATTAAAATAAAGTGCAAAAACGTGTCAGGTTATGAATATAACCATGTTCCTTGAGGGAACGAGACACTGCGTCCGGAGACGCTATGGGGAACGCCTACTGCGTGACGGCTCTGAATCTGCTGTACCAACATCCAATGAATGGGCGCGACGTCAGGGCGGTGACATCAGACCAGGAAGTATATAAGGCACATGGTGCCTGCCAGCACTAGCTTTCGACTGCTGTGAAGAACTGCGCCAGCAGGGGGCGCTGGAGGTATGGTTCGAGACGCAGTGTCTTGTTCCTTCAAGGAACATGGTTATATTCATAACCTGACTCGTTCCTTTTCGGGAACTCGAACTGCATCCGGAGACGCTATGGGGAACGAGATCCCAACGCCTCCATAACTCCAAGACCCTGCCCTGTGTCTATGTCTCAACATACACCACTAGGACGTGAGGGCCGATGATACAGGGGTCATCCGCATGTCCAGACCGTAGTACCGGACAAATGTGCAGGGGACAGACCAACCCGCTTTTGACGCCGCCATACCTCTTGTGCAGTGAGCTCTGACTCTCACCGGCGAGGGGAGATCAGAGGCCTCGTAACAAGTCGTGATTGTCTCGACAATCCACCGACTGATAGTATGCTTAGTAGCAGGCTGACCTCTCTTAGGTGGACCGACACACACTAGTAACTGGTCAGACTTTCTCCACAAGGCGCACACTGTTTCTGTTAGTAAGTAAATGGTGTTAAACAATATCTCATCATCTAAATCCAGAAAAAACTGTGTCAAGCAAATAGCGTTGGAACTATGAAAAATAAATAAATAATAACATTACAGTTCATTAAAATAACTTCGTTAAAGATTACAAATGTGTCTTTTTATTTGTTTATTGTTATGTGTAGGCTGTTACATTTACTTAATTGATCAAATGGTGATTTCATATTATGCTTATAACCAGGATTAGATGCATCTGTGCTATCCAGTGTTTACCACCTGCCATTTCTCTCAGATTTTAGGGCTTAGTATAGGTTTAGGGCTAGAGGATGTTTTCAAACAGAATGAATAAAGTATGCTGATTCAGGTCTTATTTGGCAAAATCATGGTTGTGTGTACATGTTTGGCTACTTGTGTGGTTATACATGACCAGTAAGCACCCTTTTGTATTTTAACAAATTCATGATCTTTCCTTTAGAAGCACCAGTTGTACAACTACTGTATGGTATTTCCTGTATTTGGCCTTTAAATGTTACACAGCCTATTAGTTAATCCTCTATCAACCATAACACTTATGTAAAACATGCTGCCATAATTACATGCAAATTACAAAAATTGTCTAGGCCTACATACTTTTATTTAGTAGTGTAGACATTGCGAGCTATTGACTGCCGTAGGAATTTATAGCATTTGTGGGTATCACTTTATTTTGATGGTCCCTTTAACATATTCTGTTGATTAATCTGTTGGTCTAGGGGTATGATTCTCGCTTTGGGTGCGAGAGGTCCCGGGTTCAAATCCCGGACGAGCCCCCAATTTGTTACATTCCTATCCCAGTCTAGGGGTTGGGGAGGAAGCAACAATATAATTTTGCTAACGAAAATACAAATAAATAAATTTAATATGGCCTGCAGGAATAAAACGGGGAGACATTAAACGCGGAGAAATCACCTTTCTCCTATCCCAAAACAACTTCACCACTATTTAGATTAACACCACTTAACACACGATTTAAATTCAAGCATGAAGTGTGTTTTTATTTTATTTGTCAGCTTAGACAGGCCGACTAAATAATATATACAATGATCGATAAACAAAACAAAACAATAACCCAAATCATCAGGAGAGGGAAAATGCCAAAATAACAAACAAAACCAGATCTTCCTAAAGGGTTTAAAACAATATAATTTATCTACCCAAAGGAAAGCAAATAAAAGACAATTCTCTTACCTCTCTCCCTGACTAACGAAAAACAGGAGAAAACGGAAAGGGGATTAAAAAAAACCCCAAATAAATAGGTCCCGTCTCCTTACACGGGTTTAAGTTTAAACTTTCACACGGCTTAATTTACCACTTCGTATTTACACCACAGATTCACAATCTACACATTGTTGTCACTACAACACGCTGGTTGGGATAAGTGAAAGGGATCTCTCCCTGGCCTCTGCTTTGCTGTCGCCTTATACACTGTCCATTCCACGCTCCTAATTAGGCTCAGCTGCTGATGATTTGGAGCGCTGTGTGGCAATAGAGAGAGAAAGAGCGAGAGAGACAAGCAACAAAATTATCTTCACCCAATCACCACACTCTGGAGAGCTAACTGACCACTCCGGAGGATGTGCAGCCACTGGCTGAACCTCAGTAATCGAGACCGGCGTTTCTGACAGTTCCTTAGACCGTGATTCGGCTAGGACCCGACACTTGCGGATTGGGAACCACATGAATTTCTGACGGCTCTCCTGGCCGTGGAATCGAGACCAACATTTCGGACGGTTCCTCAAACCGAACCTCGGGGCTAGGACCCGACACTGGCGGATTGGGAACAGCGTGAGTTTCTGACGGCTCACCTGGCCGTAAAACCGAGACTGACTTGGAACACGGCTTTTCATGCAGTGACTTGAGCGTGGTGGCCATCTTGTGCAGGGCCTCAGACTGAGATGTGTGATGGTCATATTACCAGCTGGTTCAGGCTGAAGTTCTAGTTCCTGGGGAAGAGATGAGAAAGTTGAGGGTCCCAACTTGTCGGGCACGGATGAGACATCGGCGTCCGGTTCCCTCTCTCCCACAGTGATAGCAGATCCACAGACACAGAGCACAAAGTCTATTAATTCAGTTAAACTCCACTCCGGATCTTCCTCGGGCAGACCGTAGAGGACTTCCGGATCGAGCCCGAGCAAAAAATAGTTTTTAATCCGTTCCTTGTCTGCTTTGACCAGATGACTGTATGTAATAAATTCCTCGACATAATCCTCTATGCAACGACCCCGCTGGAAGATCGAACTGAGCCGTGACAGCGAGTTGCGGCCATGAACTGAATGTTCGCGGAAGTATTCGCTGGATTTTGGGAGGCTGATCATTCTGTCAGGAATGAGACGTGAGGCATGCGAATCCATCTGCGTAATACTTTAATGGAAGACTTAAACACAGGGTAAAACAGGCAGCGTCGATAACAGCTTACGGGGATGTCAGAGGCAGAGGCAAAAGATCAATCCAAATGCAAAGCATGGAGTCGAGCGATCGGCAAACAGAGTCCAGAAAGGCAGAGACGTGAGCAGCAGTCGTAGGCAGGCAAGGTCGGTAACAGTAAGTCCAAAATACACGAAGACAGGGAAACAAAGAACGCTTAAAGAGGGGAATATCCACACAATGATCAGCGAAATCACATACAGATAACTGGAACTTAAATACACATACAAATCAGGTCAGGGGGTGGAGCCTTGAATGAACAACCATGACAACAGATGAGGGGGCGGAGACATGAATGGGAAACCGTGACAACATATAAGATGGGCGGGACATGAGTACATTGACGAGAGTCCAGGATTATAATAGGTTTATTTGCAGGTGTGAAAACATCAATACTGGAAGAGCATATGCAGGTAAGTATAGAGGTAAGTATATACTGGAACAGTCTTTCGCGTAGCAGTTACCGTACAGACTCCGACTCACAATATATAGGTAGTAGCAAGGTAAGTAGATACTCAGTCTTTGTGCGGCAAATACATCCAAACAGGCAAGTAGACAGCTTGGGCAGACAGGCTGGGCACACAGTGAGCGTAGCGACCTTGAGCTCAGCCGACGAAAGAGTGACTGCACAGCTCTTTAAAGGAGCCTGGGAATTGGCTGCAGGTGTTCCTGATTAGAACTCCGGTGATTGGGAACGGTTGACTGTGGCTGATCCAGGATCTGTGGCGGGTGATGATGAGTGGTCTGTTGTGACTGATCTAGGTTCAGTGGGCTGGGATGGCGTGCGGTGGACAGTGAAGACCGTGACAGTGGCCTTCTGTGTTCAAAAGTGTCCAAAAAGTTTTCACACTGCAGCTTTCATTGTAAGACAGTGAGAAACTCAGTTTGTTTCTCTGAGGGAGCAACAGTAAATAAGGAGGCAGGGCTTACTGATAGTGTTCAGTGTTGTAGCTGCCATTTGTGGTGCCATCTTGAATGCAACAACCATGCTTTTAAATAAAAAGAACGCTAAAAGAAGCAAACGTTAAAAAAAAAAACATTTTGTAACAGCAGCGACACACAAACTTCATGTTTTTGTGAAGTTTTTCTGAGACTTTATTTGAAATGTAAAATAAATACAATAAAGCTTTAAAACAATAAAACAAAAGCAATACAACACAGGGAGTAAGCAAGCTGGCAATGGGAGGATTCTTTAGAGGCAAACAGTGAACCTCCCCAAATCACCTCCAGATGAGCTGGATCATCCCGGGGTGGAGTCGCCATTCTCCGGGAAAAGTTATTAATCAGGAAAGTGCATCAGCTGCACGATTCAACTCTCCCAGAATGTGGACGGCCCGCAGAAATTTTAACGTTTGACTTCAAAGGGGATGGCGGGCGAGTTGCAACAAGTGACTAGAGCAGATGTTGACTTGGTGGTTGAAATAAGCCATCGTCGAAATGATGACGAGGACTAGTGCATGCTTGCCATGTAGCAGCAATCGAAACCAACGAAGAGCAAGCAGCACTCCTAGCAACTCAAGGCAGTTGATGTGCAACTGCAGTCGAGGTCCTATCCAGGAGAATATGTGGAGAATACTGTACAGCAATCAGCTAATTTTTTTAAAGGCAGGATAAGCGGCTTCTGGAAGCCAGTGTTGATATTTGAAATCCCCAAAACAAACACGCCCCACACATATGTAGCCTACGTAACCCAGGCAACAATTAGTTCTGTGAAACAAAGCAGAATCAATGTTACACTGTGTCTACACGGGATGCAGGCGGCATGAAAAAATACTATAGAAGTGATTATAATCAATGATGCTGTCTACACCGGATGCGAGCAGCATGACAAATCTCTGACAGAAAACTGCTGCCACGTTCTATTTATGCCTTGCTGACATAAATTTCAAATGATTTTTAATGGTCACTTTATCGCGTCCAGTGTAGGCAGACTTAAGCTGTTGCGGGGCGGTGTCTGGTGTAGACAACGAGATGAACCAAAGCAACCTTGGTGTCCGCTTACTTACTACCTTACTGCTAATTGGCTACAAGTTTCTTTGGGTACTTGGCCCTGACTATGTATTCTAAAGCATTTTTGAATAATCGCTTACCCTGCCAAGTTCATTGGTTTTTGCAAATTAACTCTTCATATATACATTAACTAAGACTTTTCCCTCAATAAATTTTTTATTGCTCCTTATTAATAGTAGGGATGCAACCATACCATTTTTTCAAAACCGATCCGGTACCAAAAAATAACAAATTAATAAAATATATAATCATAATCTATGACAAAAATGATATTATGAAATAGTTTATTGGATGAGTCAGCAGCAAAAGATACTCTAGAAAAATCATGGGTGCACAATAATTTTATAAAATCTAGTGAAACTAGATGTTTTATTTACAAATAAAAGTTAATATGTGTAAACACTAAAAAATAGTTATATATAGCACAAAACGTGATTCTTTGGCTCGGGTCACCTGCAGAAAAGGCCTTGAGGGGAGCGAGGGGAGACCAGAGGACTCATAACAGACCGTGATTGTCTTGACAATCCAACGACTGATGATCTGCTAAGGAGCAGGTTGACCTCTCCTGGGCAGACCAACGCACACAAGCAGTTGGTCCAACCTTCTCCAAAAGGCTGCTTTGTGAACAATTGAGCTTCACCTGGTCTGCAGAGGAAGCATATTGCCAGGGGGTGTTTGCCCACTATCTTTCCATTGAATGGTGAGTGGTAAGCCAATAAGCCTCCACATGAACCTCAATGTGGAGTGGGATACCCCTGCAGAGAATCCGGCCTACAAGAACTCCAGAACTGTACCAACTGGGCAGTTAACAGGGTATTGCTGGTGAACTCTGCACCATGAAGTGAAGAACTTCAGGGCATACACTTCTGGCTCCCGAAAGGGAGGAGAATGAAGAGCCTGTAATACAGTGGGCTGTGGTGCAATCCTGAGGACCTTAGGGACGTACCCTGCTCTAAGGTACAATATACTTTGGCCAATCCGGGCACAAAGTCTAAGTAAGAGAGGGCTACTGAAAGGGGCTGCCTTTAGCACCACTGCAATGGCGATCAGATATAACACAGCCAAGTGTCCACGAGTGTGGACTGGGATACCCCTGCAGAGAATCCGGCCTACAAGAACTCCAGAACTGTACCAACTGGGCAGTTAACAGGGTCTTGCTGGCAAACTCTGCACCATGAAGTGAAGAATTTCCATTTTGGGAGTACACTTTCCTTGTAGAACTCATAGAAGTTGATGTAAGAGACCACCGCTGTGTTGTCGGTGTGCAACAACACATGGTGAACTCTGGTCTGGGAGAAAGTGTTTCAGTACTCGAAACACGGCCAGCATCTCTAAACCGTTTATGTGCCACGTGAGATCACGACCATTCTACAGACCGCAGGCTGAGCGACCACTCATGACTGCTCCCCAACCGGTAAGAGACGAGTCCGTCGCAAACGTTAACTGTCAACATGGAGCTCCCAGCACAGAGTACTGATTCAAGAACCAAGGAGGGGGGTGCTTCCCCAGTTTTGACAAACAACACTAAATAAGACTCACAAGAACAGATAGAGACAGACACACAGAGAGCGTGGTTCTGAATAACAAAAGGCTTTCGCCAGAAGGCTTGGCCGAACATGCTTTTATGCTTCCTGGTCTCTGACATAACCCGCACCCTGCCATTGGACAGATTACACACCCAATTCAGAGCATGGTCGCCAAAGCATTCGACGCAGCTCAAGTTCCCGAAGGAACTAAGGTTTGTGTTAAATCTGAATAACAAAATGTGCAATAAGTGTAGTGCTTTGATTAGATTGTGTTTTACACACTGTAGTCAGCTGTTCAGGGCTCACCTCAACTTCAAACAGCAACACAGCCAAGAACCTAGAACAGAGCAGGCAAGAGCAGAGCAGCTTCTTTCTAACTGTAGGCCTCTAAACAAAATAACCTCATTACTTTAACATGACATGGTGGATACTTTTTTTTTTTTTTTGTACATCCATTACTGTGTGCAAGAACGATAAGTGCAGGAAGAAGACAGATATGTAGGGTTTAGGCAGTGGTACAATGAAATCTAAGCAGTAATTATTTAATTAGCGGTTTTCAGTCTGCCATCTTCACAGTTATTAATCATGCACCTGAACTTCTCCTTCAGGAGACTCCAAAACTTGAAGGACTTGCAGTGTCATTACAGAGAGCTGTGTGAGAATTTGTTGGTCCACATCCACACTGGTGTGGTTTCACAGATCCTGAAGGAGCTTATGTTAAGAGGAAGGCAAAGGAGGAAAGTCATGTTAAAATATAGTCATAACTCATAAAATTAAAAAAGGAGGCAGTTAACTCACTACTGTGCTGAGCATTTCGGCCAGTATGAAACACAGGAACTCTATATTTGGACACAAATTCCAAACTCATACAACTCACTTTTGATGAACACAAAACAAAAATTCTTTTAAAAAACCACACACAAAAACTTAAAAGTAGCCTTATGTAAGTCATGTGTTATATCTTATGATGTGAGGTATTTCAAATGAATATTTAAAAATATAACTAAAAACCAGTAAATCAGCACATCAAAATAACTAATAACTAATGTACAAGCTTCATGGTAAGATATGATATTTGGTCATGAGACATGCAAGAACCAATGACTTGTATTACCATTTTCACAATGGTTTGATTTGTCCATATAATATTACGAAAAGCGTTGTGAATGAGGTAACGTTACAACACTTACTTTAGGTGTCTTGTTGATAATAATTGTAACCTTTTTGCCTGCTCTGCATCATGAATCAAAGCAAATGTCTCTCTGAAAAAAGTTAAATAAATAAATAAATGTTGTTGTAAAACAATACCAGAGTGGCACAAAGTGCATCCTGTGCACAGAATGATTAGCTTGAAACAACATGGAGTCACAGCTACGCAGCCCTCTGAGTCTGCATAGACAAAAAAGTACAAAGAGAAGAGATATTGATTATTGAGTCTTTTCTTTTAACAGTTTTAAACCTCCGTTACTGTGGACTCTTGAAGAGAGTTTTAATCGTTCTGACTGTAGTAACTGAATGCGACGCACAGCTTAAATATTAAATAGAGGATGACAGACAGCGCAGCAGAGAAGAGTTTATGTGAACTTGAATTTAATGACTTAAACTGCTTCTCAACACTTGAAATAAAGTGTACAAAAACTGTATGGTGCTTTATAATGTTTTTTGTGCTTTCGTGGGGCTTAACAATAACACAGAATAGTATATGCACAATATCGGATTTGGATATTGTTGTCCCACTTAAAAAAACAAAAAAAAGATTGATATTCTAACCCTTTAACCTAATTTTGCTTCTGTTTTCAATCTGATTATTTTAACCCGCTAAACTCTGTGAAGGTTTTCAGCCTGATGTTTCAGTAAGCGAATACAGCAATCAGTCCAAAACAGTGCTAATGGAAAGAAAACTAGGCTCATTGCATCTGAGATGGCAGAGAAAATAAAGGCTTATGCTACATTTTCAGTAAATTGCACTTGTTCATTACACTTAAAAAAATTCTGTGATTGTTTCTGAAAAGCACAAATCTTCACACTTTACACTGTGTGAAATACAGACTGAATGGAAGTCAGAACATCACATCACCGTAAAGCTAGATGATATGCTAACTAAACTTCTTGGCTGGACACAGTAAACCAGCATCTCACTAGTAATGTTTTGAAGGATGAGGATTACAATCAGGACAAAGACTATTGTGGTGATGTACAGTAATATAACGGACTGTTATATTAATGCACAAACAAACCATATATACTGTATGTAATGTAGTAGGTATATGCAGGTGGTTGGTTTAGGGTTTTGGTTTGGTTTAGGACCACATGGGTCTTCATGTGGTCCTTAGTTACAATTGATAATTTTTATGTATTTAAATCACATACATTTTAAACACAAGATTTTGAATATAGAAATACTAAATAAAGGAATTAACTAATAACTCTGGTAGGTAATTTTGTTGAGTTATCGAGCCATCCATTAAACAAAGTCAATCAAAATGCTGATTTATTCAGGAGCAACGCAAGCTGCTGTCTGTATTTAATAAATCATTGAATCACTCACTAAACGAATTTGATCAAAGAAGGAACAAAAAAACACAATGCATGTGGTGTTTAGGGAAGAGAAAATGTGTTTTGGAACTTTAGATGATGAATAAAAATGCACTAAATACAACAAGTGATTTTCCAGCTGTGCCACACAGATTTTGTTTTACAATAAAAATGTTTGCTAACACTTTATTTTAGGGTCTCTTAACTAGCTGCTTATGAGCATGCATATTACTAGAATATAAGCCATTTATTAGTAGTAATTAAACACATATTAAAGCCTTATTCTACATCCCTAATCCTACCCAATAGCTAAATTTAACAACTACCCTACTAACTATTAATAAGCAGCAAATTAGGAATAACCTATAATTGGGAATTTGCTGAGGGGAAAGCCATAGTTAATGGTGAATAAGTGTTCCCTATTTCTAAAGTGTTACACGATTTTTGAGTGACAGTAATTTCCTAATTTGTGTCATATGCGCAAATTCAGTATGTCCATATTATAAAATGAGCCTAAACCCCTTGATAGAACAAGTGCTTTACTAAACATTGTCCTATAAGGATTTTTGTGCAAAAGTGTGCTCCAAAAGCTTGCACATTGCACATTGAAAATGTTTGAAAGTGCTTGAATTTAAATGTGGATATTATTTTTTACCATTTCATTTAACACTTGGAAAACTCAATAAACAATAATATACATTTTTTGTTTTGTTTTGTGTTTGTATATATATGCACAGCAACCCCTGATCCCGGAGAAGACCCGAAAGTGTCCAGGGCAAAGTTTTTTATTCGAGATGAATTCTTGGTATATACCTACATACATACTACGTACTCTTAGTTTAGGCAATCCAAGATGTAGGTGACTTTTTTATTCAATAGAACAAAAAATGGGGAATATCAAGGAACGCAAAATTAAGACCTGTGGCTCCTGATGAATACATTAATGTCTTGTGATGCAAAATAATCTGCCTGTGCAAGAAACTAAACATTATGTACAGCATTATTACTTGTAATCCAATTCAGCAAAACTACTCAACACTGAACTGAGAAAACAGTTTTGACTCTGACTGAAGAATGAGGCCTTGATAAACACATACATGAATATATCTTCTTTACTAAATAAGTCACCTACATCATGGGCCCTATTTTCACTATTTTTAATCACTGTTTTGCATATGTCAGCTATACATTTGATATTATTATTGTTGGTATAAATGCTGTAACTGCTTGGACTGTGTGTGTGTTTTTATGAACCCACAGAAAATCAGCACAGCAAGCGGCACAGACAAACACTACTGCTATCCTCACTTCACCTGTGCTGTGGACACAGAAAACATCCGTCGTGTATTCAATGACTGTCGTGACATTATTCAGAGGATGCACCTCCGCCAATATGAACTCTTGTGATTGGCTCCCCAGATCTGGCTGCTTCTCCAATCAACACTTTTCCCATCTCACATCACATGGGGTCTTTAAGAACTACTGAAGAGTGACAATGTTGTCATGTTTTTTTGTTTGTTTGTTTTTCCCTTTTTATGCCTTTCACATGTTTGTTTTCCTTTCTAAGTTATTTATAGTCTTGTGTGTGTGTATGTGTGTGTGCGCACATATATTTATATATACACTGTTGTCAAAATTTTATCAAAAAAGTTCACCAAAATGTCCTGCGACAAGAACACATTTTGATTTTAGGTTTTAGGACAATTGATGAAAGGTTTTGATCCACTTCAGATATCAACGTGTGTGTGCGTATAAATGTGTGTACATATACACACACACACACTATACATATATATATATATATACATATGTGTGTGTGTGTATATATATGTATATATATATATATATAATATACTGTATATAAACATGCATATACACTACTGGTCAAAGGTTTCGGATCACTAATATTTTTTAAAGTTCCTTATGCATTGTAAAATATTTACTGTAAAATCTAAATTATTACTTCATGTCAAAGCAAATTTTCATTTGGCATTATTATCTTTACACTCATTCACATGGTCCTTCAGAAATTATTTTAATATGCTGAAAACTGTTGTGCTGCTTAATATTATTTTGGAACCTGTGATATATATATATATATATATATATATATATATATAGATTCTTTGATGTATAAAAAGTTAAAAAGGAGAGCATTTATTTAAAATAGAAATCTTTTCTAATAATATAAACTACCGTTCAAAAGTTTAATTGGAGCATGCTTACATGCACGTTCTTAAGCTGGTTATGCTTAATAAGCCGAAAATGCACGTGGTCATGTAAATGTAGTAACCCATTTTCTTTTATCAGAGTAAGGTCATAAGCATAAGTCGGTCGCAACAGGTTGTTTTTGCCTCTTACTCTGATTTAGCATGACATGTAAACGCAATAACCCACTTTCTTTCGGCTTATTGAAGTGTGCATGTGTGGTACGTGACAGGAATGCATTGTTAGTGCAGATTTAAGCCCATCTAGACCAAGCAAATATCTTTCAGTAAAGAAAGAACGAAATATATCACAAAAGCAGACTTTTTCATGACTCAGAAAATGATAAAAATGTGTTCTCATCTTGTGCAGCTGATATAGAAGTGGTTCAGTCACAATGCTGCATTTATAACTGCATGAGAGGATTATATATTCACTGTAAGTTTCCTGCAAGCTTAATTTAACATCACAACTGAAAAATGTATGGAATTCTCTTTAGGCAAAAAACCTGATTTATTAATGAAGTCATGTAAACAGAGAAAACTGGTTATTTTAATAAGCTGATATTTGTGAGTTATCAGCTTTCTTGTGTGAATGTAAAACATGTTCATTAATAAGAAGTGATAGCATAGATTTATATTGTTAGAAAATATTTATATTTTGAATAAATGCTGTTCTTTTTAACATTTTTATTCATCAAAGAATCCTGAAAAAATGTGAAGTTTCCACAAAACATTTGACAGCATGACTGTTGACTACACTGATAATTCTATTAATAAATCAGCATATTAAGGAAAGGAAAGGAAAGGAAAGGAAAGGAAAGGACGTGACATGTGGCCAGGTATGGTTCCCCATACTAGGAATTTGTGCTCTGCTGTGTGTGTGCACTTGGATGGGTTAAATGCAGTGAGAAGTGAACAACCACACACACTCACACGGTGAACACACACCCGGAGCAGTGGGCAGCCAATGCTGCAGCACCCGGGGAGAATGATGCATATTAATTATATTGTAATAATATTTACCTATTTTTTTTCTGTATTTTTGATCAAATAAATACAGCCTTGATGATCATGAGACATTATCCCAAACTTTAGACCAGTAGAGCGTGTGTGTATATATATATATTTTTGTTTTTTGTTTTTTTTTCCTGAAATACGAGGGGGGTGTGTGTGTAC
>JAUCMR010000059.1:10985799-11003537 GCA_032357425.1 Enteromius argenteus
ACAATGTATTTTTGGCTATTACTACAAATATACCCCAGCGACTTAAGACTGGTTTTGTGGTCCAGGGTCACATATGGCATATTTGCCTTTCATTTATTTGGCATACTTAACAAAACTAGAGCAATTGGTATTTAACATCCATTTGAATTTGCATCTCTAACAAAGGCTTAGATTCAACTGAACAGTCTATTAAAAAAACAACTAATACTGATTAAAGATTATATAGTGCTGATGGACTAGTTTTAAACATCACGGTGAAAGTTATGATCAGAGGTTGAGACACTACATTTTGCATAGCAGTCTCACAGTCCAGCATTTTCAATGAAATATCCCTTGAGCTGTCAATTACCTGTCTGAATTTCCACTCTTGTTCATGCTCAGACTCCTTGTGCTTGAGTGGGTCCTTGAAGAGCAGATCTGTGTCCATGGGAACACTGGGATCAAAAGGATCAGCTGGCTGTTGCTGCTGCTGCTGCTGCTGTTGCTGTTGCTGTCTTTTCATTGTGTCATTAGACAACTGAACTTTGTTTATACGAAGGGCTGCTCTGTTGTCTCTTGCCTTTTGCTAGTGGGGCAGAGCCAAACAAAAAGTCAAAACTTTCATATATGTATATAAACACATCCAATGTTAACATTTTTGAGATTGAACAGAGTCTCTTACCACATAAGGCGCCCTTTCCTGAGAACTAGCTTTCCTCCATAACTTTGCAATTTGCTTTACTCTAGTAGCCCAATCTGTGAAAAAAGTCAGATGGTTGGTCTCTAATTTGACTCTATTTCAAGTTAACAATTCTATTTGTAGTGTTTTAGGACAATACATTTACCTGGAAACTCATCTTGAAGGTTAGGGAAGTTCATATTGGTGTAAAGAACAGGAGCCACAGTGGCCATTTCACCAAGAGTTTCTTCTTTCTCCCACTTTAAGGTGCTCCTCTGAGCATTGGACATAGTGTCAGTCTCCACCTCTGGAGGAGGGACAGGTCCGGGCACAGGAACAGGAGAAGCCCAGGGACCAATCACATCACCTCCCATCTGACTGAATTTCTTCTCCCTGTAGTGAACATATCAAGCCATTAAGAGCCACTGAAACTATTTAGATTTTATAAACAGAAATGCCAGTACCAGTCTGTGTTACTAAGAATATGAATTCACTCACCTCACATTCTCTGGAAAAGGCATGCGGTGAATGGAAGAGAATGTGCCAGACACTCCAGCTCCAGGAATCACGGGGTTTGGAGGAAAGTGGGTGTTTGGCCCCATCATGCCATTCATCATAGGCATGCGTGGGAACATTCCACCAACATCTCCTGCAAATGAGACCATGGAGAAACATGCACTTTTAAAATGAGCAGTACATTTTACATGTGAAACTCAAGTTACAAGTACACAACGACATCTGGCTGGTTGACTTAACTGTTAATATGAAGAGATAATGCAGACAAATTGATACCTGGGTTCTGAAGAGACATTGCTGTAGCCGAGGCATTGGGGACAGTGTTGGGTGGATGAGGAAGTTGAGGAGGCTGGTTGGCATTTGGACTGAGCACCGCAGTGAATAAGTCTTCCACATCTTTACTCTCCAGCTCTAAATGCAATCAACATGAAGGATTTTCATATCTAAAAACTTTTTACAACAGAAACATCTGCTCTGTTGAGGAATATTGTCAAAATATTTTAGAAAGTAACAAACCTGGAATTTTGTAGAACTTATTGAGAATGGCCCCTGCAAAAAGAAAATATAACAGACACCATTTATTTCACATGCAAACCAAGTCTTCAAACAATAATTATTATTAACAAGTTAGAAAAGCTTCTAAGGTATGGTAAAGTATGCTATGGAGCAAGAAAAAAGAAACATTAATCATTTAATTGGGATGAAATGCCCACTGACTTGGTGCAAAGGTGGCATTGTATGACAGCACCATGCTTGAATTTAATGCTGAGTGCCCCCACAAATGTTTGTAAATGCAGACTGCATAACTAGGGGCTTGATTTTATACACCTGTGGCAACATGTCTGATTGAACCACATCAATTCAATAAATCAAGAGGTGTGTGCCAATACTTTTGTCCATATAATGAATGCATTTCATCTGTGATGTGTTGTAAGTAAAGAAGTACAAAAACAGGATAATAATTTTTTTGTTAAAACAAAATAAAAGTTCCATTAGCAAAGTGAATGTAATCCATGAGTCTTACCATCGGAAACCATTTTATCCAGCTCAGGACTCAATATTACATCCAGAGGTTCTTCCTGTAGTGACCGGGACCCTCGAGCAGAGCCAGGTTGAGGAGTAGCTGACTTATCATCCGGCAGGGTGCCAATGTCCAAACCAGCTGAAAGAAAGGGAAAGCTAAACCGCTACTCTCAAACTTAGTGTCTTATCTCTACTGAATACAAAACTCAACTTTCCAAAAAAAAAAAGAAAAAAAAAGAGCTGTCATTCTGTAAATGCCTAAATCAATGTTGATAAGCAATTTATTTTCTCCTGTGTTTGCTAAGATAAGAAAATAAAAAACAGGGAGAGAGAGGACCGTTATTTCATGTCATGGAAAAATGAGGAAAAAAAGTTTTTTTTCTCTCTCCCTTGCTCTCTTTTTCATCCCCTACACTCAATATTCCAAGAAAAACAGAACCCTAATTAGTGTTGCCTGCTCAACCGAGTGTGAAAAAGTCTCTTAAAAAATTGATGTTTTTTCATCATTGCATATCGTTTCCCATTAGAATAAATGAGAGCTTAATCAATGAAAAAGCAAGCACTTGCAATGATTAATAATAGTATATGTTGTCATCAAAATCAAAGAGTCAGCCATGTGCTTTGGTCTAAATGCAGAGGTGTGCTTTCCAATGACAATTACCCTGGTTTCACGTAAAGTTCTTGTTAAAGGTTCAAAACAGGTTAAGCTCTTTTAACAGATTATGTGGCATCAGTTGTGTTTACACTACCGTCACGCACTTACAAAGTCACAAAGCTGAAAATTAAAAAAAAAGAGATGTGCAGCTTGTATTGTTGCTTAAGCACTTGTACAAGTTTTTTCTTACAAAAATTGTAACTACTTATACGGTTAGTGAGCAATTTTTAACAAAAAGTTTTCTGTCATGTTCAGTTTATCCATCTGTAAAATATTGCAACATTCAGTATTTTAAATAAGAGACCACTAAGTCCTGATCAAGCCCTGTATTGCTCCCATCTTATTCTGTTCTCATATTTATTTAATTAATTTTTTTTTTACTCTTAAGTCTCTCTCCTAGTCTCTTTTCACATTTCTTAGGTAGACTTTGAAACTTTTTTTATTTATTTATTTAGTTATTTTTTAACTTTGCTCATGTCTTTTCCCTTGTTTCCCTCTGGGAATGTTTCTAAAGTACTGTAGGGAATTACTGCAATTAATTTATCGAATTTATCTTATCTTATATATTTTTTTTAAGGATAGAGAAACAAATAGTTAGCTGTCAATGCTAGACTTCTGTAAAAATCTGACTGACTTTTTTGTAAAAGCACAACCTCTGATTGCATGTTTATACACTATACATTAAAGGGAAACCAAAACTACTTTTAACCTTGTGGAACATGGTTTCACACTAAAACAGTTACTTCAACTCTCAAACCACTTCCACTGCAATGCCATTCCACAAAGAGAAGAGAATGTGTCCTTGCCAACTAAAAAGCTGGCAATCAGGAAAAAATAAAATAGTACCCCTGAGAAACAAAAAAGGACTGCACACAGCACATATCAAGCACACTTCAGTAAAATGTCACAGATTGCAAATGATCACATCTGCCAACTAAGGCACAGTAGCAGCCAACCCCAACATTCATTTAAGGAAAGTTTAGCTTTCACCTCAGTGTCACAACCGGTTCATGTGCAAGAAAACATGCAGTTTGTTTGTGGTTAGTAAAAAGATGCCAAAGACGAGTGTGTGTTTGTCAGAAAAGGGATCATGCAGAACTAACACTACAAAAAGTCTAAGGTCCTCTTTGGGGGGCCAAGAGGCCAGGAAGAGGGGGCAGCTCTAGTTCTACAGCCAGAGAGACTGTGCCAACAGGGCTCTTACCGAATGGAGAGGGGGAACTGTCCACCTGGAAAGGGCATAAATCAAGACCTACAAGAACCCAAACCAGATAAAACCAAATAATTATAAAACTGAAATGCAGAAAAAAATGAATTATGAAAAAAAGGAGGAGGATGCCAAGAGAACAAATAAGGAGAAACACAGCAAACAAGGTAAAAATGCAAAATGCAAGTGTGAAAATGTGGAAGAGGAGACGCAATTGTAAAGACACAATTGCAGGTGTCCTTTCTGAGATTGTTAGAGCAACTGCAAAGTGAAGAGAGAGGGGAGACTATCCTATGGACAGATCTAGGGACTGAGTCTACCTGATTCAGTGCCTGGCTTGACCAGGTCATCGGACAGCATTCCCAGGAGATCATCATCTGAATGTAGAACCAGCTCGGTTAAGGGATCCTCCACATTGGCTAGAGATCAAGAAGACAAGCGTTTCTGAGCACAAGCATCCATACTAATCAACAAGTGCTCTTCATTGAATATTACCAGGTGCTGGACGGTAAGGTATATACTATGCGATGCTAGAAGTGTGTCAACTGGACAGTCTTCTTGATGATAGGGGTGAAACTTGTGTCACTTGGCCACAGATTGGATTTTAAAAAGACAATGTCATGAACAAAACTATACACTGTGTTACACCAACAACCTGTCCAGCAACATGTGACACAAATGACAATAATCAAATCATTCAGTCAGTTATTTACAATGGAAATCTCTCCCAAAATCCCATATTAGGAGTGAAATAATGACTGTAACATCTGCTTTAATGCAGGCTTGTAGACTGTTTTGAATTGCAACTCATTTAGTTATGTTCCAGTACAATTTATGTAAATGATTTATCATCACCTTATAAGGAAGCTGATTTAAAAGGTTACCTATGCATAATGTAAACCAGCTCACTAGATTTTAGAACAGAGCCATATTGTTAGTGTAATATAAAATTGCTCAGGTTGATGTATCCACCTTAAACACTAAAAGTGAAATGTCCACCCAAATAAAAAATAAAGATTTGTACCCCCTGCTCCCCATCTTCAAATTTTTTGTTATATTCTTAAAGTAATATAAGAACCACCCCTAATTTACCTGAAATACTATATTATATAAACTGCAAAATAAATATTATAAATAAATATAATTTCATTAGCAATAATTGCATAATGATGTATGCATAATACGATTCCCAAATCAAACACTTGTCTCAAAACTAAAAGGGTTAAATGTAAGAATCTGCAGAGCAGAAAGAGAAGCTTCACTCAATGGGAGATGAAAATCTCTAAGGACAAACAAGCGGCCCTGAAAGCCTTCAAATAGCTTTGT
Organism: Enteromius argenteus; assembly: GCA_032357425.1. NCBI lineage: Eukaryota > Metazoa > Chordata > Actinopteri > Cypriniformes > Cyprinidae > Enteromius > Enteromius argenteus. The sequence goes on from JAUCMR010000059.1 coordinate 10,991,185, forward strand.
GATTGCTCTCCAAACGAATACGCACAAGCCTTCTAAACACTGCACTGTGACTGCCAGCTTCCTATCCTCCCAGAGAGCTCAGACAGGGAATTCAGAAAAGTGCTGGCAAATTGGGTTTTAAAAACATGTTAGGTTGGCTACGAGCAGAGGTCTGCTGGGTTGGGTGTAAATGAGGGTTGACAGAACTGAGGATAAGGAGAAATGGTGAAGAATGAGGCGTCTCAACAAGCTCTTCAGCCTATAAGAGTATGCAAATCAGGGCTGAAGAAGACACAAAATGAGCACATGGGGGCAAAAAAAGTTCATTTGTATGGTTCATCTTCTTTAGCCCGTAGCAAAAGATGAACCGAGGCGATCTATAATGCAAACCACTGGAGCTACACTGTAGGATACTGCAGTGCTGTTGGGTTGTGTGATGCATTCAGTGTGTGCAGATGGGAAAGCGGGAGGAACGGTGATAATGTGCATTATATCTCCCTGCAGAATTCACTGCAGTCTAGAGCAGAAAAATGGGAGCTGACTGGTCAGAGCAGAAGAAACTATTTCATCTCTAAACAAAGGCAAATCTCATCGGGGGTAGGAAAGTTTAATTTCTCTGGGCAGTACTGTGTGTGTGTGTATTTGGAAAATGTGTGTGTAGACAATATATGTATATCATTTCTACATTTCTAAATATGAAGGTATAGCTGAACATACGCAGTGGTCCTGCTTTAGATGAGACTGGAGTGGAAGTGGCACTCAGAAGCGGGTCAGATAAAGGGTCCAGGAAGCTGCTGCTCTGTGATTTACTGTCTGCATGACTGGCTTCTTCCTCCACAAGCCCTGTTGCCAGAGCTGACTTGGTCTGTTTGCTTTTATCCAGAAGTTCTTTCCCAAAAAACGCCTCCTGTAACATAAACATGTCCACACGTTAATAATGCACAAGCACTTCAAGTAAATACTAGATTTCCACATTCTCAAGAAAACACGAGTTGTTTTTGAGTGTTATGCAATTGCTACAAAGTTCTGAGTACTGAGAGGTGATTTCTAAGGTTGCCACAGCGCTACATGGTAAAGCACGTTTGTACCACTTCAGAATATCTAACAGTACCAAACTACCAATGTGATGACTCCCTGCTGTGTTAAAACATTAAAGGACTAATGTGCTGGAATTTAAATCATTGATTCAAGACCTTCCTCTGGTGATGACCTTTATGTCTTACTTCAGGTTTGACAAACAGAAACGCCTAAACTGACAGCTGTTACAGTTAATGCATCACTGCATCTCCACACTGAGCATGATGTTTTTTTTAAGAGCACGAGTCAACCCTGCACATGCTCACAAAATGCCTGATCACTATTTTTATTCCTCAGATCAAACACATTCAGCTCACATTCATGTTTACTGAGAGAACTAGTAATTAAGTAATTAGAAGACACTTATTTGAAGTGACTTATGTAGTACACTTATTACAGCTTTATTCCTCTGGAGTGGCTTGTGGTTCAAATAATGTTCCAGATTCAATACAAGTTACGCTCTATTGACAACATCTGTGGAGTGCTCTCTGTTTCCAAAGAAAACAGTTTAGACTGATTTTTGCAAAAACAAGCAACATGGAAGTTAAGGGCAAAGACATTTCAGAGTTCAAGTTGTACATGAACCTAAATGAATATATCGTTACAAATAGTGTACAAATTATTAATGAATATTTGTGGGACTGACTTGCAGGTATGAGGGGAAGGCCTCCTCGAGTTTCGTTTTTTTCTTCCTGTATCTCTTCTTGACTTTCTCCAGAGGCTCGCTGACGATGGGAGTCACATCCACAGGAGTGTCTGGTTCATTCCAACCTGGTGAAAAGATTAATGCAACAACTAAGCAATCACAAAAAAATAAATATACATGAAATCCTGAGATGTCCAGACCATACCTTCTTCCTTTCCTGTGAAGTTCTCTGTAAGCGAGCTTGTGGAGTTTTTCCGACTGAGAGACCGCTTGCCTTTCCCCTGCCCAGCTTTGCTCCTCTGACGCACCATAAACCCACCAATACCTACAGAGAGAAGATGGGAACCCAAAATCTAATTTAACTTAAAATAGTGTCAGTTAAAAAAAAATATATAGCTGCTGGACCCCTAAACTAGGTGATGAATGCAATCAGGAATTAATAACGTGGGACTCTGACAGTGACGTCGTGACATTCATCTCTGTAATTCAGGATGACGTATTAGCTTTGGGCCAGGAGAGGGTAATTCATCTTGGCTACATTCCTGGAGCAATCATTTCAGGTAAGTCTATTTCTGGTTGCACCACATTGGCTGAATCTGACCCAACAACCCCCACTCCACCACGGTCCACCGCATGGATACAGAGTGAAGACGCTAGGGTTGGTTTATGTACTGTAAGTAGTGTAAACATTTTAATAGGAAGAACAAGGTTCAGAACAATGTTTAATAAAATACAAGACTAAAACAAAAAATAAGAGCTCTTAAACACTGCTTCTATAATCTCAAATCATTTTTGTATGTATTCATCTGTATCTAAAAAACGAGCTAGATTTGTTTTAGAACAATAACCCTGAGCAACAGTAATAGTGACACATGCCTTAACCAACACCACTAAATAGTAAGTTTGTCTATCAAAGAAAGACATAGAGAAACATAGAGGCTAATACGGAACTCTTTTGACGAAAAAGCTGTGCAAATACACATACATCTATACTGTATCCATTTTTTTTTTAAAGAAATGGAAGGTAGTGCTTAAAAAGGACATTACTTTAAAGAGATTACTTCTTTAGTCAGAAAAAAGCTCAGAGAGAACGTTCTTTCCAGAGTTCTCCCCGGCAAGGAGCTTTAAAGAGCAAAGCACTGTGGGATGCTATTTAAGGTCCAGAATTTGCAGCCGCACTATTTCACAGTCCAGTGGAGCTGTCCTTTCCGATAAGTGCACCTTTCTCTCTCTCGCTCTCTCACCCGGTCTGTATGGCTTCCTCTTCCTCTTCTTGTTGCTGTCGCTGCCGTCAGCCCCTTTCAGGTGGTCATCACAGTGCTCACGCTCGGGGCTGGAGTCAGATTTCCCATCACAGTCCATCGGGTCGCCCTCTGCAATGCGGCCAAACAACATAGAGCACTCTAGATGCTGACAGAATATTCTTTAAACCACACAAAGACATATACACAAAAACACAGCTTGCATGACTTACTAGACAGTCTGGTTCAGTAGTTTACTTTAATAAACACAGAACACACACATACAATAAAAACAACACACACATTTGCATTCAATGCTATCTGACTTGTATGAAGACCACAAAAACAAAGAAAGATGGAAAGGCTGGTGACCTAAAATAACAGCAGAGTATTAAAAATTGAGTAATGTTTTGCACATTCCATACAAAAAATGTAAAAAGCTACATTTTAATTCAGTTTGTACAAAAGATTAAACAAGATATTTAAACTTCAACGAAATGTTCCATTGTTTTTCCATCTCTTTTATATGAGGTTCAACAGTTTTAATTTAAAACATTGTTTGTGATTTTCTAACGGTAAAAACGTGTTGAAAATAGTAATTGTTCACAAATAAAAATTAAATAAAATATCTAAAGCATTTTTGCTGCACAATGTGTTCTTCTTAATTAGGTGTAATTAAATTGAATCAACAGAATAATCATGCATTTGATTCTTAGAATTCAACTCTTAATGCTAACCCAGAAGCTGGAGATATTCAAAGTCTTTTGTTAAAAGTTATAAACTGAAATTGTATATATGATGCCTGGTAGTGAGGGGGTTAAACTTGTGGCCCCATTCCTCCCCATTACCCCCTGCTTGTTCTCTCAGACTGGCGCTACGTTGAAGGGGTCGGCCATTAATTCAGTTAGAGCCGCCCAGCCTCTGATCACTGAAATGCCAAGGTAGGTATAATTTGCTGACTGCTGTTTTCAAAGACTCTCTTCTCTCTCCAAGTCAAATTCATTACATGGCTCACCTTCCTGTCGATTTCTCTCTCTCCAGTCACTCCACTTTGTTTTCTACATTTTCAACAGTTTTTTTTATTTAAAATCTACTTTCTAGATTATTCAGACCTTTGTGGTTATGCTGAGCTATGATGTCTGTCTTCACCAATTCACCATTTTACAATTTTTTTTTTTTTGTGCAAAATTAAATTTCAATTGTGTTCAATGTTTTAATGTTAAAACACTTAGACCATTTTAATTTACAGACCAAAAAAATAGTTTCTTTTAGTATTCTGACCAACCCAGAACATTAGCACTGATTCAACCAATGGTGTGAATTTGGGGCTGTGCTAACATAAAAAAAAAAAAAGGAAGTAAATATTTACCTCTACTGTCATCAATGTCTCCATCCCTGAAGAGCTCAGACTGGGGGTCAGGGAGTGTCTGCAACACAGCCACACTGTTCTGATTGATGATCTTCAGCTTAAGTTTGGGTTTGGGTCGTCTGCGGCGAGCAGTCTGTACACATAAACTCTGGAGCTGACACAAGCCTGACTCAGTAAGACACACACCATCCTGAGTGTAGGTCCGCTGGAATTCTGGCACAGAACAGAAAACAGCGATGATGACTGTCGCTCTGTCACTTCAGCATTTTATGTAACATAACTGTTATGCAGCAAAGTTATATGAAACCAAGCATTAATACCATTTTCCTTGACTTTCGGAAGAATCTGTACCACTGCAGGAGGCTCGCTGATGTCTACGAGCTTTGCCACTGTGCCACCTGTAACAACACATAAGCTTGACTTATTTCAGGTTAACACTGCGTATTCACAGTCATTTGTTTAGTTATTGATAAGATGACAGTCTGGAGCCATTAAAGGCAGATTACATTAACTGCTGCTTAATTCACATGAACAGGTTGCAGCTTGATTTAAAATTCAGCCCATCTGCTTTTTTTAATGAACCACATTTTGCTGGAACAAAGTTTCATTGACCAAAACATTCTAGTGTCCATCTGTTACAGAAAAATTGGGCATCAATATGCACATCATACAGGAATCAACAGAGACAATTACTGAAGCGCATTCACCTGAAGCTGCGATTAGGGCATTTTTGTTCACCCAGGCAGCAAAAAATTTTGCCATATCCAAATCAAATTTGTTTAGTTCTTTGTAGTTTGAACAAACAGACCGAGGCATGAAATCAATTTACAAACTCAATTCAAGCTACAAACACATACTGATGTGAGTGAAAACTCCAGAAGTTTGTGGCTCTTACCAGGTGTGGACATGGTATGCGTTCTACATAGAGAGCAGTCAAAGCCCTCATCTGCTGCTCTCTCCACCTCTTCATCAGAGTTCAGCCCCTGACATGAGGCATGAACCCACCTGCAGAACAAACGTCACGATTAGACCGCATTCACAAGCAGTCAGCCATTAAGAATGTCACAAAGCAAGCAAATATCACATGCTCAACGTGATGAATATTTTCCCCTATCAACACCTGCGTTTATTGATGTAATAATCTACTGCTGAGCCATTTCCCAGGATGCTTTTGTATTCTGCTGTTATGGCTTTTGGCATGAAGGAGTGCCACCCACCTGTCACACTGCCGGCACTGTAGGATGAGCTCTTGCTCTCTGTAGCTGCGTGCGCACACGGGACAAACTGTGAGACTCGCACATGGGCCGCATTGTGTGTAGTTATTCTGCCACTCACAGCCCAGGCCAGGCGATGTGGCTCCACATTGAGTACACAACACACACCTGATGGAGAACACCACAGTTAAACACCGTTATAAGATACATGAGTGTGCAAATACACATGATCCCACGCACTTTTAATCATAAATGTCTAAATCCATCATTTCACACTCATTTTGTGGCCTTTCTGTGAATGGACAAGCCTCTTGTTTGCACAGGCTTAGCATTGACTGCACTGCCTTAAAAATAAATATTTAAATGGCTCCAATCCATGTAAAGCTCTGAATGAATGCGCCACAATGAAACGCAAACCCTGCTCTGTTTGAATGAGGATTACATGTGACATTACGGCAAATATGTAGGAAATCCCATTAGATCTGGTTTGAAAACAGCTGCTAAAGATCAAGCGAGTGTTAGATGGGTAGAGAAAAAAAGAGATATGAAGCTAACAAAGAGATAGCGTTAAAGCACTGAGAGCGGTAGTGAGATTTAAATGAAAGAAACTGGCATGGCATCTGTAAAGAAAATGGTATAATGTTATATAATAAAGGTTATATTTCACCTCAAAATCAAGAGAAAGCACTAAAAACTGTTTTGCATAAAGAAACTGAGGGGATGATTAGGATCAAGATTTTGCATAATGATGTTATGTAAAGGACAATCAAGTAAATTTTCCTCACAAATAAGTCAACACGACTAATGCACTATATTACAAGTGTTCTTACAAGCTTTCTATAAGATACAGTTCAAAATTCAGTTCATTATTTATGTAAAATGCTTCCTTTCACAGTAGCTCTCAAATATGAAGCTAATATGGTCTTCAAATTAATACATTTACTAAATATGATTTGCAAATGCAAAAGCTACTTTGCATTTATAAAAACAGAATATATTTGCAAACAGCAATTTACAGACTCAACTTACAAACAATTTCTATTGTAAAATAAGATGCACAAAGGCACAACTGTTCGTGGATCTTTGTGGATTTAAAGACAGTCTGCCAGCCATCATTTACATATTAGTGATATTTATTCATTCATTGTTATTGAATCAAACACTTGTGAATCATATTTTGCAAATATTCATTTTTAAACTATTGTAGCTCCATATACAAAGCTCACTCTCCAACCTGCATATTCAAACGGACAGGTCACATTAATTTATTACATGCAAGAAAAACAATGTGTTCATTTATGAGATTAATATGGGCTTGCAAATAATCATGATGGTTCAAAAAAATGAGAAAGATGAAGACAGAACTACGCAAGTACAAACTGGGCTACAGTCCAAAGCTGCATCTAATTTTAGTGAAGACTTCTGTTTGTGTGTGTGTGTGTACATACCACTTGCACTTCCAGCTGCCTTTGGGTACATTCTGCAGTGGTGGGTCCAGACAGTATGTGTGGTAGCTAATGTCACAGTCATCACAGAGCAGCAAGCGCCCGGGGTCACTGGCCTGCCCACATGCCTCGCACACTGTGCACTCCAGACAGCGCCAGCCTTTACTCAGCACCACTTTTGTGATCTACAACAGACACACACACATACACACTTGAGGTCAAAGGACACAGGTCAAGCACTAGTTTAAAGGGAAATATATTTAGCAGGCTATAATCTGAATGGATATAAGAAACACAAAGAACAGCCGTAAGATGTCTCTGGAGTCAGAGGTATTTGTCAGATGGATTTGTTGGCATTTATAGATCAATGTACGTGGGTGGCGATAAATCAATCAAACCACATCATCCTGTACTAACAAATGTGTCCAGTCCACCTGCTGTTCACTAGCACCTCTGGGTTTGTACTCCACTGGGGAAAAGGGGCCATTTGATGCATATTAATTAAGGAACATTTCCAGAAATGCTTGACATGACAATCTGATAACCTTATTTGAACACACTTTTTATTTGAACAGAATAGTTCAAACAAAAATTTTAATTACCATCATTTACTCTGCCACTTCATTCCAAACGCTTTTTAGTGCTTCATGAAGCAAACAGAGCTATTCATGGTATGCTTTCTTTATACATAGTAACCAGGGGCTGTCAAACTTTAAAAGAGCACCATGAAAGTTGTCCATAACTCATCGGGTAAGTTCACAGTCATCATTATAAAGTTAGCTCATCCAAAAAATGAAAGATCTGAGAGATTTCTGTGCCTCTATAAAAGTCCACGGAACCAAAACTTGAAGCTTCAAAATAATCCATATCAATCGAGCAGTTTAATTTAAGTCTTCTGAAGAGATACAATTATTTTATATGATGAACACATTTATTTTTATGCACATTGATCAATGCACTTACATGGAGCACATCAAAACAGAAGCTCAACTGTACTTGCTTGGCAGAACTGATGAGGTTTGTACGGTTGAGATAGTGTTTACCATTTTTGATGTGCTCCATGTATGTGCACAGACAAATGTTTGACAACAGCCTAAATTAAATCTCTTTATCAGATAAAGCAATTGTGTCTGTTCAGAAAACTCTGAAAAAAACAGTTAATTCATATGGATTTCTTTTACAATGCCTTTTCAAAATAGTTTGAAGCTCAAAGTTTTGATTGCGTAGATTTTCAAATAGAGGACTGAAATCTCTGGGTTTCGAAGATAATCAAGATTTTTGGGATCAGAAAGACATGACGGTAACTAAAAAAATAGAAAAAAACAGATTTTTTGCATGAACTAACCCTTTAAGTCGTTAAAATTCTAAGTCTGTTCACCAAACAAAGCAGTCTGATCTGCATTAGAAGACTATTAAAACATAGCACACTATATGTACTACTTTTATCGCTTTTGGAGGTTGACAGTATAAACCTTCACCCACTTTCATTTTATGGAAAAAAATAGCATTTAATCTCTTGTATTATATGGAAAAATGAATTTAGAACAACATGAGGGCGAATTAATAGCAGAATTTTCATCAATTATCTTTAAATAAATGTCCTTGTTCTGTTATCTAGGATAAGAGCAATTATCTTCAGCAGCTGTGATTGTTAATAGTCAGCTGCTTGCACAGACCAATGGATGATTTGAATGAGAGGCAGACAGCTCTTTCACAGGTGCTGGGCTTAGACATCAGAATGCATGACACCTGGTGATGACATTTGGCTGTTGGATACTAGATAAAAAAAAATCTATATGCATGCATACCTTTAAGTTGTGCACATTTAGGAAATAGATATTTACAAGCTTTACATTCTGATGGGACAAACGTTTGAATTTCTTATAAAATATCTGATAAATCTGCACCTGTGGATATCTATCAGCTGAATTCTATATTAATTAACAAAAACACAAAGAAGAAAAACTCTATGTTGATTGGCAACCTTAAACAGCCTGCAGATAAGCTAATGAACTACATTATAGATTCCTACATGTTCCCTCAGGTGACACAAGCGGACTCAAGGAGGCAAAAAAAGAAAATGAAATGAGGAAAAAGAAATTGTGATTTAAAAATGTAATAGCAAGTCTGGATAAGCAAAAATATATTACTGTGGTTCTTATTAATAATACATTTATAGAACAATAGTGTTTTCATCATAATGTTGGTGCTGCCATTTTAGACACTTAATAAACCACTCTCCACGACCAACAATCACGTTAATGCACCGCCACTTGGGGTTTATTACTTTAATTGTTCTTAATCAGGCCCACACTCTATCTGTGTGTGTAGAACTCCACATTAATCTCAGCAGATTTCAGAACCTTCAAAAAAAAGAAATCAGTAGAATCCATCTGGGCCTCTTATATTAAATGAAGATCAGGAAGTTGCTCTACTTGGCAAATCTTAAAGCACTGAGAGATACTGAAAGCACCCTGATGTATTCTTCTATCACTGCTGTCTTCACTTGATAAAGATCTCTGCTTTAGTCTATCAACATAAGACACAGCCTTTATAGTGTGCTTCATAATCCTCTTAACATTTTACTCATTACCCTCGGGCTGCTTTCATCCAGGTCCTCTCACACACTGACCTGTCACACTTATCTCACACACCATTAACGTTCACTCTAGATAAAAGCAGCTCATAATTCACACCATTACATCTTATGAACGGTGCTGGTGAATGGGGTCACCTGTGATTGATTGGGAGGGGCGTTTGGGGGGGTCTTACCTTAATGTTGACACAGAAGGGGTGGTAGCACTGGCCACATTGGGAACAGGCTAACAGTCTGCCCTCAGCACCCTGACCGAAGCTTCCACACACCACACACATGTCCTAAAGACACGAGAGAGCAGACATCCACCCGTGAAGTTAATTCTCACACCCATGCTAATACAAAGTGAATCTAAGGCTCACATTTTAAGAGCAGGGTCATGTTTCTGATGAGTTTTTTTTTTTTAACTCATATACTTACTTGTTTAAGTGTGAAAGAGTCAGAGGTGGAGAATAGGACTACAGTGTTATGCATGGAGTTCTCCTCCTCTTCTTTTACCACATAAGGAGACTCCATTACGCTCACCTGTAACAGAGCACATGACATCGGTTTACATTAGCTTAGATCACATCCAGCTGTTTTCTAACATATTACTATACTGTTTGTCTAATGACATCATAGTTGTTTCTGGACATTTTTGAATGGAATCATGGAACTGAAAATCTTAGATGTGGCTCAACAAATAAATAAACAATACATTTAGCATTAAAAATGGCAACGGACAACCCTTCGTTTTTTTTTTTTTTACCAATTCCTGTTAAGATATTACAGTAGTAGTTTTAAACCAGGGCATACAATGGGCCCAGCTTGGCTTAAAGGGAAAATTCTGCCATCACATACTTAATTATCATTACTTGCAAAACCATAAAACTTTTGTTCATCTTCAAAATATTTAAAAATTTCTTTTCACATATAAACAATGATCAACATTAGACACAGAACACTTCAAAAATGGTAAATGGAAGTTAACACATGCTTGCTTGAAAAATGAGTACAAATCAAATTGCTTCTGGCAGGAGCTCATACATGCTTGCATAACAAGCAAGAACAAACATCACTAGTTCTTGTGCATTAAGCAAGATGGTTGAGCTGCAATTCACCATATTTGATGTGTTTTAATTAATCTATATTATATTTACAATGCCTTTATAAACAATTTGAAGCTTTAAACATTTGGTGAAAATGGACAGACATCTCTCAGGTTTAAACAGAAATATCTTTGTGTTCTGAAGATAAATAAATGTGTTACGGCTCTGGAATAACAAGAGGATAAGTAACTGATGACAATTTACATTTCTGGATGAACTATCCCTTTTAGTTTGCAATGCACTGTAAATAGGCTTTGCTTGTATTGCTCATTCTGCAATGCAGTGTCATGCATCGTACATGTTTAATGTGAATATTGTATTTATATTATGCCAGTTTCAGAGATTTAAGCCTAGTCTCAGACTAAAGTGTATATCTGACCTGTTTAAAATGAAAGGAACTTGCACTGACTGATCTTAAGATATCTCAGTGGCTTTGTATTGTCTTAAAATGCACACAAGTGATGTTTTTTCTAAGGCACATTTCTAAAAGTCATTTAAATGTCCTAATTGAACTGTGGCCTAATCCCAGTTTAGTCTAAACCCTGTCTGTGAAACCAGGATATTATCAATCATTATGTGTTGATATCATCTAGATGAAAAAATATGCTAAATTAATTCAACTTATAGATGAGGGGAAAAGTAAAGCTGCTTTGGTTAGCTGGTGTAATGGGCTTTATAGGTATGGATAGTCTAAATTTAAAGCTAGTTATAGTGAAAATTCACACTCAGTGCGAATAGGGCTTTACATGACAATTTACTGTAGCATTGGATTGTAATGACACCGGATGACAAAGTTAAGACAACATCTTCATTTTGTGTGTAAACTACAGGATGGTTGCCGAGTACAAAATTGCTTATTTTATCATATTGGCAGCCAAGTACATGCTGGCTCAATCTCCCCCATCACAAGTCGTTTGTGTTGGGGAAAATGTCAGCATTTGCTATTTTGAAAAGGCCATTTGGGCCGGGAACTGCTGCTGAAGCTCTGCTGAGCGTGAGTGCATTTCTTAGGCTTTAATGTGAACATTAAGCACATCTGAGCGTTGTTTTATTTATGCTTGTAGAGGTGGGGGCTTCATACCCCAGGGGTCACCACAGGGCTGCTCTCCATCTTTAGCCTGGAGCGTCCCCTGCCACCTCTTCCAGACAGGTTAGCTCCCCTGGGCCGCCGCCTTCCAGGAAAGCCAGATCCACGACCCTAGCAGACAGAGACAGGGAGAAAGGATATTATTTAATTTCTAATGGGCAAATACTTATAGCCAACAGGGCGATAGAGACGATAAATCAAATATTGTTTTGTTGGCGATATAAAATAAACCAACATTGGAATATACGAATAATTTTAATGTGCTTCATATCTGGCCATTAAGTTTCCTACAGACCATGACAGTACGCCAGTTTTGTGCCTGCTCATTATAATGTATTATAATGTATTTTAACCTCACTAAAAATGGTAAAAGAGTTGGTAAGTTTGTTTTACTTGTACAAATTAACTTTGTTGTTGTTGTTGTTTTTGTATTATCACTCAGAAATGTCCACTAAAGAAAAAAAAAATAAAATATATGTATATATATATTTATATAAAATCGCACTTCCTCGCATGCAATTTTAAAGGTTTTAAATTTTATTGTTCAGTTATTTAAGTCATCTGTGGATTATTATAAACAAAATAACAACAGCTACTCTTAAAGGGATAGT
>JAUCMR010000059.1:11003637-11026457 GCA_032357425.1 Enteromius argenteus
ATTTTATTGTTCAGTTATTTAAGTCATCTGTGGATTATTATAAACAAAATAACAACAGCTACTCTTAAAGGGATAGTTCACCCATAAATAGAAATTTTGTGTCATTTGATGCGTTTTGAGAGCTCTGTGACCCTCTATAGACAGCACGGATCCTTACACGATCAAGATCGTTAAAATAATAACATGATATCAGTGGTTAAATTTTACGAAGCTAGGAGAATACTTTTTGTGGGCAAAGAAAACAAAAATAATTACTTTATCAATAATTTGTGTCCTCCACGTCACCTTATAGCGCCATTTTGAAGGGTATCATATAGGTAAACAACATATGCAATGCATGTATGCAGATGCGTTAAGTTCAAATCAAAGCGTTAACAACATATATGGCGTATCCATGTACCTACGTTGTTTTTTTTATGTATGTGATACTCTCCAAAATGGTTCTATAGAGTGACGTGGAGGAGACAAATTGTTGAATAAGATCATTATTTCAGTTTTTTATTGCGCACAAAAGGTATTCTCGTAGCTTCGTAAAATTGCGGTTGAACCATTGATGTCACATGGATTATTTTAACGATGTTGATCGTGTAGGGATCCTTGCTGTCTATGGGAGGGTCGGAGAGCTCTCAGAACGCATCAAAAATATCTTCATTTATGTTTATGTTTCTATTTAAGAAGAATGAAGATCTTACGGGTTTGGAACAGAGAGTGAGTAATTAATGACACAGTTTTCCTTTTTGGGTCCCTTTAAGAGTAGCTTTTTTTTTTTTTAGGTTTTCATTCATTGCACAGAAATTTGCTATTTCGTCCAGCTCACATAGAAATCCACACATATTATTCTCTAATAGCAAATATTACAATTGCTTGACTGATTTCATTGAAAATGCTTCTGCCGTTTAGGAGAAATAATTACCTGAATCCACCTATAACCTAGCTTGACATGGTGGAAAACTTTCTGGAAGGCACCAAACCCGTTGCATCTGTGTTTGTGATACAAACTCATCCATCCATCCTAAGACCTGACCCTCTGAGGTTCAGCCCAGCTCCCTGAACACTACACTGACTTACAGATCACATTTCAGGCCAGGCTTCTGCCAACTCGCCCTGCTTCTGAAGGTGTCACGTTGCGTTTGCATCGAGGCTGAAGCTCTGGCCCAATTCCCACTTCCTCCCAGGTAATTACCTCACTGTAGCCAAGCAGCACTACTCAGACAGGAGACGTCAACTTCATTTAGAGAGACTGCCTAAGGAAGCCTAGCGCACTCCGTCGCCTTTACAGTCTGAGTCTAATTTGTGCAAAAATGAATTATGGAGAGGGAAAAAATAGACGAGGGTTAAGGAAGGCACTCCTCTAAATCTGCTCGAGTGCAGCCACAGAGAAGAACAGCAATTCTGACGAGAGAGTGCTGCAACAGGAAGGATGCAATTCTGGTGTCTCATGCACATGCATTTGTAGATATGTGCAGAGCTTTTTTTTATATAAACATGTTATCATATGAAATATTAATTGTATTAATGTACAATGTGAACATGGAAATGTGCAATTGATGACAACATAAAACAGTAAAACAAAGCATTAACCTTTCTATTGTGATTAATTTTATTGTGAATATCCAGTATTTAATAATGCGGGATGAAGCTTGTGTTTTGTCTATGAAAACTTCAGTGAATTATGAGGGGACTGGTTACTGGATAAACCTGGTTGCATGGCCTTGTTTATGTCAGCAAATGATTATGACAGTATGAAAACTTTTTAGTTATTTATTTTTTTTAAAGAGTAATAGGCACTGATGAATCATGAATGGGGGAACTTTCATAGTCAGTTGTGTACATTATTATATTCATCCTTGATTCCAAATATCAGTAACGTTTTTATATGGATATATAACATGGATCAAATAAAAGCCTTTGGGGTAGTGTGTTGCGTCTTTTTTTGTTTTTTAGAATCTCCCGCAAGAGCATTGTTTTTGAGACAGTATGTCAGGTTACAAATAGTTAAAAATAAAAATACATAAATGTCAGAAGCATGACAAGTTATATATGACCCTGGACCACATAAACCAGTCTTAAGTCATTGGAGTATATTTGCAATTAGCAATAGCCAAAAATACATTGCATGGGTCAACATGATTGATTTTCCTTTTATGCCAAAAATCATTAGGACAGTAAGTAAAGATAAGGTTTCATGAAGATATTTTGTAAATGTCCTATTGTAAAAATATTTTTAAAAACTTAATTTTTGACATGCATTGCTAAGAACTCACTTGACAATTTAAAGGTGATTTTCTCCGTATTTAGATTTTTTTGCACCCTCAAATTTAAAAAATAATGTCCAACCCTAACAAACTATATATAACGTAAGGATTATTTATTCACCTTTCAGATGATGCATAAATCTCAATTTTAAAAAAATCGACCCTTTTATGACTGGTTTGTGGCCCAGGGTCATGTGAAGTTAAGTATCACAATAACAAGGCCTAAATTCTACACTAGTAACATACTTTTTTGAGCAACAACCACCACAGAGTCATACTCACTTGTGTTTTTCATTCATAATTCCTTTACCATTTTTGAGTTTACATTCTAGACTAAACCAGCTGATGCTTTATGACCCACATCCACCTTAAAAGCTCAATCCCCTGCAGACCCCAAACCCTTCAACACCCTCCCCTCATTTACCAATCTCATGGTCCAGATGGGCAGCCCGTGCATCGGCCTGGTCTTAGGGCTGTCCCAGGCATCCGAGCGCTCTGGAGACCAGGAGGGCGAGCTCATTGCGCTACGGTTACTCCATGCACCCTGAGGTAAAGCGGCGGAGAAGAGACGGAGGGGGAGAGCATATTGGTGATGAGGGAAAGATGAGGGGTGATAAAATGCAGCAACATAAATGTGAAGCCAGCAACAAGAACACAGCATGTAAAATGAATGCAATACTTTTACACAAATGCATCATATCAAGCCAATACAGTGAAATATTAAGTTTGGGACAAACTCCTGCAACATGACAGAATTATACAAAATTAAAGAAAAGCAATTGTGAGTATTTGCTTTGAGCGAGTTTCAATTTGAAGTGAAGTCTGTTAAATTCCCTTACAAACAGAGAAAAAAAACATGAGGATCCACATTATAAGGTATCATTAAGCCTCCATGGAAACAGCCTTGTCTATTTATTTGCATTAAACAAGCGTGATCGTGTCAGCATGACAACAAGCAGCTCTTTGAGGTAAACAGTGAATTTCATAAAAGCACAAAGCGTCATGGGGAGCATTTAGCCTGTTTAACGAGCTAATGAGGGTTAGTCAGTGTAATTACAATGCATAACACAATCACCGCAAGGCCTTTTTTGTTTTACAAAATGAAAATTATTTCCAAATTATAAATAATAAATACCAGCCGCAAGTTGTTGCCTTTTTTTCCTGTCATGTATTGTTTTGTCCCAAACCACTACTTTAAATGCATGTCTGAGATCCAATACAACTTAATGTCTTTGCATAACAGTGTCATATATGCTATTGTTTACCTGACAAAATAATATTGTCTCATAATATAGCAAAGATAAAAAAATAGCCTTAAAAACTGGCCAACGAAGACAAGTTTTTCCATAATTTCCATAATTTTTGAATTATTTTCTGTGGTAATCAACAAAATACTGATGTAGATAGAGCATAACTTGCATTGAACTCAGAACACTGCTTCCTAATAAAACAAAAGTACTTAAACAAATGACCATTCCTTAGGCACAAGACCCAAGAATTGTTATAACAGAATAAAAAAAGAAAGGAAGAAAGAAAAGAAAGAAAAGAATAACTCTCCTGTTTAAAACATTAAAGTATGAGTGAAGGGAGGCAACTGAAAAACAAGTGTTATCATGCCAACATGCCTGTGAATAAAGACATAAAAAAACAAACAAATAATAAAATCTTAGTAGTAATGGCAATAAGAAAAAATCATGGTGTTGGTATTGGTGATTTCTTAAATTGCTTATTGACAGCCATGCAATGTTAGCTCGGTAACTCGGAGTGTGCTGAGGAAGAAACAATGTCTTCATACTGAATTTCCAGCCCTGAGTCTTTTCAAAATAAACAAATATAGCACAAATGTAAAATAAATGGAGAGGTGAACACTTTAAGCTTCTATGGTAGGTGCCCAAGAGACACTTTACCAAGATATATGCGGTAATATGAAATCTTTTTCAGCCAAGAGATACACATTTCCAAATGAAAACTCAAGCTAATCCCTATAGGACTCAGAAACTTCTACAAAATTCAGAGCGTAAGGCATGCCTGATCATCTCTGAAGAGAATCAGCGGGAGTTACTTCAAGAACACGATGAAACGCTAGAAGCTCATTTGCACAACAAAACGAAATCTTGCGTTCTCATACACACACACAGAATAACACAGGGGTGTGCACATACTCATGAACGCACTTTTACACACCAAACCGGAAATCTTAGTTGGAGCCAATGACAGCTGCCCACCCTTCAAATTACACTGTGCCCAGATGGCGAATACTCCAGAGAGAAAAGCGACCAGAGCCACAGAAACTAGCATATACAGACACATATACATTCTTCTCGTCATTTGATTTCACAAAAATAAAGTATATCCAAACGCAAATGCTAAGCATGTTTTGTTGTGTCAAAGTGTTTTTAGCCAACTCTCTAAAAATCATTTTGTCACAAACTAATTGTTTGGTATACAACACACAAAAACATATACATAATACCTGACAGATATAATTTAATCAGATGTCCTGACATACCATACAAGACTTTGTTATGAACCTATACTGTTTAAAGAGCAAAAAGAAAATCAGGTTTTATTCAATCAGTAATGTTCTCTCACTGTGAAACATTTTGTTAAGTTTTGCTAATACGGAGTTTACTGGCATGCTTTTGGAGAGCTGTGTTTTAAAGAAAGGATGTTTAGTGTAGGTTAGTGAAATGATAAAGTTAGAAAAACAGTTGTAAATGCTTAAAGCTCCCAAAAATGTGGTCATCATTTGCTAACATCACAACTTTCGCTTAATTTTTCGATAACACAATATAACATAAGATATTTTAAATATCAATATGAATTAAGTGATTCGATCCACATTTTTTTTTTGAACCTATTTCTATGAAAAAAAGAAGATTTCAATTAGGCTTTCATTAACATATACATACTTATGATATATATATATAGATACAGAGTTCAAACAGGGTAAACCCAAGAGCTCAAACTTGCAAGACACGTGAGAAACAAACCTTGTTGGTTTTTGCGGAGACTCAAACATGCTAGTTTCAGCCACAACAAATAAAGCTGCGAGAAAAAACACCTTACTGGTACTCAACTGTCAAGCAAGTACGATAGACCATTTTTGACATGGTCTATGTATGTGCATCAAACTATCTAAACTGTATCTGCTCATTACATAAAGAGATTCTGTCTTTATGAACACTTTGAAACATAGTGATAGCTGATTTTCAAAATGGAGGGCCAGAAATCTTTCTTCATTTAAAATAAATTTTTCATTAAAAATATTTCAGTACCTAATGACAGATTTTTTTATTCCTGGGTGAACTTACTCTTATGCTTGGCATTGCCAGCATTCACACCTGCATTTGCACACTTGAATAGACTATATATCAGGCCTAAGCCCCAATGGGAGCTTTGGTATGATGTGCCAATCAGATCAATCATACTGAAAGCATTCCCAAAGTGAAATGCCAAGGTTTGCATCAGCGAGATGGCAATGAACACACTCTAATCTTGTTTCGAAGAATGCTTAGATTAATTGTACTTTGAAGTTTACTCTACTGGGCACAAAGACACTGCAATGCCAGGATTCATTTAGATTTATGACAAGTAAGAAGGTCCTAAAAAGGAGTTCTCAGTATCCTCCCTGCTCCAGAGCTCAAAGGGGAAATGGGTTTGTGCTGTGCTTTCCAGCTCAGTGAGCAGTTATCCGAATTACACACCTCCAAAAAGACTCCTTTATGTTCCACTAGCATAAACCCTTGGCTCTGGAGCCAACTCCCAGCCCCCTCTCTCCCGGGATACTGTGAGTGATGTATTTGAGAAGGGCAGTGGGGGGATTGGGAGGCAAGAGAGAGAGCAGGAAAAAGAATGAGCGAGCGAAGAAGACTGAGCCAGAGAGAGCACAGTAAGAGCCTTTCCATGTTAATTAATACACGCTACGCTCTGGCACTAATCAATGTGACGAAGGAACATGGAGAGCAAAGGAGTAATTACTGTGTGGCTGAAAACTGTGGATCATAGACAGAATCAGTGTCCTAAAGAGACAGAGGAAAAATAAAAAGAGCCGAGCAGCAAGAAAGAAAGGCCAAAAATCAGGAGTTTTACCTGCTTTACCCTTGGCCTTCCTGGAGAGAACTTCCGCTTCGAGATGGCTGGCTTTCCCATACCTATCTTGGGTGTAAGAGGGAAGAAGGTGGTGTTAGAAACACTGGGGCTGTATCCAGCCAAATTCAAGCCATGGGTAGGCATCTGGCTTTGAGACGTCTCTCTCGGTGAGGCTTCAGTGGAAAATGGGGACTGGGTCAACTTGGTTGAGCCCTCGGAGGACAGTCCTGGGGAATGCTTCAAGACGAGGCTCTTGTCCTCAATGGGAGAGCTGAAACTGGAGAAACTGTGGTCGCTGACAGGTGTAGTGTTCATTTCCACAGTAGGACTGCACTCTGCAACTAGTGGGACACTATCAGGCTCAGGTAAAATACAAGTGACCTCAGGATCTGCCACCTTCTCCTCTTCGTGCTCTTGTTTGTCTTGCTTCTGTCCCTGCTCAATTTCCTCAACAACACTCTGAGATTCTGGGACATCTGTCATACTTTTATCCTTCATACTGGAGGGATCTGAGGGATAGACATCCATGGGTTCTTCCTCTTGTGCTCGTGAGTGTTTGGGGGAAGTTTCTTTGGTTGGCAAAGCAGGAAGAGCTTTTGAAACGTCTGCTTCAGGTTTATCCTCTGTAGTATCAGGCAGCTTATCCTCTGTTTCCTTCCCCATTTCCAAAGCACCAATGAGACTGTGCTCAGGGTTATGGTCTTCAGTAGTGGACGAGGCCTGGAAGGAGAGGGGGGGTACACCCACTAAAGTGGCAGTGCAAGGAGGAGGCTCGGAACCCTCTGTCAGAGTGACAGTAACCTGGATCTCCTGGGCAGGTTCAGCAGCTGTGCAAGAAAGTAAACAAACACTAAAGTGTCTGTGGCTAAAAAACACTTTACTGGATGGACATGATGATCTGACTAAAAGAAAAACTTACATGGCAGGAACTCTTCCGGCACTGTAGGAAGTGGACTAGTACTGGTCTCTGGCTCTAACGCCACTTCCTCCTCAGCCTCATTTACTTCCTCAACAGACATGAAGACATCTGGATGGGAAAGGGAAGTGTTGAGTTGCACAAAGAAAAAAAAACTGACCAACTATTTACTATGCTGAACATCCATGAAGATCAATGAAATTAAATTATTATTTTTTTTTTCTATTTAATTCATTAAAAAAATAAAAAGCATTTTATAATTAGTGACATGAACATGCCTCTGAAGAAAACCCTCATTAAAACAATGAAATTCATTAAAATAATCTCTTATCTACGAAGTTTGGTTGGCATAATCTTTTAATAATATTTTCTTATAAACAATGTGTACATTCACACATATTCAAGACATAGGGAAAACATTATTACTTTACTCTGATGACATTTTCAGAGTCATTAAAGTAAAACTTTTGTTGAAAATTGTCTTTATCTTGGACACTATTGTCACTGACTCACTGTTTCCCTGAATTAAAATTAAATTGCTTGTGTTTGGTTGACAGAACTCCAATTATCTTTGCTCAAACTGCATCACAACATGCACCAAAGAATCTGACACACAGAACACTGGACCAGCAGTCAGTAAACTGCTCAAAATAATGAAACAGGAGTTCTCTTCACACATATACGTATGCTCGGAATACTATTCTGAGACCTTTATGTGGCTTATGCCACAGAATGGCACCACTAACTTATTACATGTTCAACCACCTTGGAGCAACCTAGAGTTTAGTGCATTACTCAAAAGGCACAATCGAACCAGCAACAATTTAGATACCATTCATATCCTGAGGTTTCTATAACAATTAAAAAAAAAAAAATCAGGCATCTTGAGAGATTTTCAGCTTTAAAAGCTTTAATGTTACAGCTACATTCAAAGTGATCACTCACATGAGATTTTAACTGCTTTGCTTTAACAGAACAACTATTTTGCAATCCTAAATTGCAAGTAAATGCACAGTTCATCATTTGGTCTCAATCAACATAGCATGACTGATCAGAGAATGAACAGAGCAACTAAAAAATCTCCACTATCATTAATCTGTATTTTTTTTTTATCCATCTTATATATCAAATTCAACAGTGTTCTATTTGCCCCCTCCTCCACCATACATTTACGCTTCCCTCACTCTGAACAGGGAACAGGAATACTTCAGCTGCCACTGCAGCCCACTGTGCCAAGCATCACCATGACAACATATTTACGAGCCCTGCTCTTGTTAGACACTGCTGAGATGGTCTTAAACAGGGCACACAGAAATGAATAAACAAACAAGAGCCATGCTCTGCACTTTTTTAATTCACTCATACGCGAGACTCAAAATAACTGTTAGAACCAAAACAAACAATGTTTAAATGCCTAACACCGTGTCTACACTGAACGCAACAGTTGCTGTGCTGCAACAGCTAGTCTGTCTACACTGGACGCGACAAAGCTATCATTGAAAATCATTTGAAAATTGTGTCAACACGTCATAAATAGAACGCAGCACTAGTTTTCTGTCGGGAATTTGTCGTGTCATGCCACGCCGCATCCAGTGTAGACAGCAGAATAGGTTTAATGTATTATGTCGTGTCACGTCACGTCACGCCACGCCACGCCGCTCGCGTCTGGTGTAGACACGGTGTTACATACATATATATATATATATAAGTGATCATGGAATGCTGTACTATTACAACTGTAATAGGTGTTGATGTGTAAGTGATAATGGCTGTGATATTACAGATATGACAATTTCGTACTAAATACTTTTCATAACTTAGCTTCAGTTAATTGCCTGGGGAGGAGCTTAAAGTCAATGACATACAATTTTATTGCATAGCATATCAAGAGCTGGAAAATCCTATCTTGTATGACCACCTTTAATACGTTTGCAATGTAAACCCTACATATCATGCCAATAAAACATCATTAATCTAACCTGAATCTAACAGGGGTATTAGAAACAGTGTAGAGCTATAGCCATCAAAGACTTATGATAGAGCAGCCATCATTCAGAAAGCTGAAGAGAAGTTAAGTTGGTTGCAGTCTCCTGATAACGTCTCTACACTTACAATTCCACTACTAGCACAGGGAAGATGAAAGCCTCAATGGTTTAGAGCTCCTAGCTATTTTTAACCCAGGCGGACAAGTCACGGTCTAGAGAATATCTTCCCCTCCCCCAGACTGCTGCGCTACAAAGAACGCTACAACAAATACTTTTATCTACACATACCTACATACAGTAGATTCACACATACATGTACATCACCTTGTCTTCTGGTGATAGTGTGTTTCTGTGACATACTGTATTGTCCAATCACTTGCACAAAAAGTGCACACCTCAACAGACCTTTCCTCAGCAAGCCACATGATTTGATGCGTCATACTAAGTAAAAAAACTGAATTGTTAAAATTATCGGTTTGATAATTTGACAGTTGTACAGTTAAATTACATAAATGTATTAACTGCGCTCATTTCAGTTACAGATTTTTGCAGTTTATTGCAGCAACATAATTAAAGATGATACTATTATCACAATTTCCACAGAAATAAAATTGCTATGTGTTAAATTCATTTTTATTTGATTTATTTTCGGGTTTTTCCTTACACTTAAAACAGAAGAGGAGAATTTCGCAGACCTTTTGAAGACTGTGGTGTTTTTTTTCTTTCTTTATTTTACAAAACCCCAAAAAGCTCCCATGCTAACATTTCACAGGTTTTCACAGAGGGTTTCACTTTCATCTGTCATCTTATCTCTTACATGATTTTGTAGAGCAGAATCTGCACACTGTTCTTTTTTTTGTTTTTTTCTCCATTTTCTGATGGGTGGCTCCCAGCATTAAGGTGCACTACTTGGATTGTCAACCAAGATAGTAACAGGTGCTGGATTATATTTATAATATTATTATATGTATTGTAATAACATGATATTAATATTTAATTTTTTAATATACTAAAAAGAGATGCTCTGCCAACAAAAGAGGAGGTGCAACCAAAAATCAAAAAGCCACGTTCATTAGAAAAGACATCACATATTTTAAAATATTTTAAGATTTCTTCAAGTGTGAGTGTTACTTCTAATTGAGACCTATTAAAAACAACACACAAAATCCGAAATTTTTAAGAAGCTACTATATATTGTGGCCCCCAAAAAAGTGCATTTCACCTCTGGGGAAGACAGAGGTTCAAGACTAGTTGAGCTGCCCAGTAGAGACAGCGTGTAAACAAGCCTCGGGGTACCTCAGTGGACATGCAGAGTTCAAACAAGAGGAAAGGCCGCTGAGGTCATGAGGCATTGATGTGCAATGACTACAGTCTGACTGGACAGACAAGAAAGAAGAGGAGATTAAAACAGGATACCAACATATTCGTACTCCACGGAGCAAGTCTGCTGTCTGGCTGATTCTGCACACCGATGCTGGCTTTCAAACACCTATTATTGCTGATCGGGTACGCCTCGGGGTCTGCAAACTCCCATAAGCCCTCGCACTGACTTCACTCATCAATACTCACCTGACAGTGTCACCTGGCAGCGTTGCACACTGCCTGAGAGCAAAGCAGATGAACTTAAAGGATTTACCATTCCCAGTGTGGGTATGACATCAGACGGGCTCTAGCCTCCAGCCTAAAAGATTAACACTTCATAACATCATGAAAGAACCAGATCTCAAAGCAGCTATGCAGCAGCTACAATCAGCCATCTGTGCTCAGGTGATTGTGTTGTTGTGCACTGGGTCATGTGAGTAAGCGTGACTGTGGTTCTTTTCAGCCGTGTCAGGATGAATCACTGATGGCATCACGCATCCATGGCAACAAAAAGACTTTAGATTGGTGGTGGAGTCAAATTACTGCACCGTTGGGAAAATACTCCCTCTAACATGTGGTCATAAGACTAAAGAGGTTCTATAATTACCTACCAATAATGTACTAAAGATGTCAACAGTACTGTTACTTCACTGTCAAAACAACACTAGAGCCTACAAGATCACTCCTTTTTACTAGTCAACCAGTCATCCAAAGTACCCAATTAGTTGATGGATCAATGTTTACCTCATGTAAATGAAGCATTATCAATCGTTTCTGGAAAGTACAGCACTGAGTCTGTCAGAAGTCCAATTGCCACATTCATTCATTTTAAACTGTCTAACTAAAATTGACTAACTGTTTGCACCGGTGCGCCTTTTTTCTTAGGTGCCTCCATTATCCATTGCGCCTTTTTTCTTAGGTGCACCAGCACAAAAGGAAGGTGCACCCAAAACTTGAGTCAATACGTCATAAATAGAACGCAGCATTAGTTTTCTGCCGGGAATTTGTTGTGCCGCTCCACATCCAGTATAGACAGAGCAATAGGTTCTATTGTATTTTGTCGCATGCCATGTCGTTTGGGTCCGATGTAGACATGGTGTAAAAATCTGGACAACATAAAGTTCTTTATTTGAAGCACAATTCTATGAGAAAGGTAACTTACTGAAAAAGTGTTGGTGCTTAAATGATTTTCGGATGGATCAGGCTTTAACTTAACATTCTTAACGAAAAAGTTGTCAATCATTCTTTTCACCTTCTCTCATCATCCGTGGCTACATCCACATTATATGACGGGCATAGGCTACTCACCTCTCTCACCGTGTCTTCACCGGACACGAGCGGAGCGGTGCGACACAAAAAAAACAAAAAAACAATAAAAACCTATTCTGCTGTCTATACTGAATGTGGCACAGTCGGTGCGGTGCGACGTAGGGCGACAAATTCCGTCGACTTGGTGTGTCCCAGCCTTAATGTTTGTCTGTTGTTGAACAATAGGGAGACTTTCAGAGTTGCAGAGACTTTATTTTAGTGTTTACATGAATAATTATCTTTTTTTTTTATTATAACCATCAATGTTTATTTCACTGAGAACCACTTTGTACTTAAAAAAAAATAAAAATAAATAAATAAATAAATTATATATATGTATTTATTTTTATTTATTTATTTATTTTTTAAATATAACAATTCTTTTCAAATTACTTTGTTTAAGTCTGTGCTGTGGTATTAATTGATACTGACAACTGTGAAATTCCACTAGAAATGGTAAACTATAAAAATTCTGGTGTCGCGACAACCCTAGTATGTACGTGTGCATGTGTGCACTCAGTGTGTGTTTATCAGGAAGTGGGGGTGTGGTAGGGTTGGTTAACAGGTGGGCGTCTCTGTCTTGATTAGAGCTGTCTCTCTTGGGGGCCCAACAATGGGATGATTGCTTCCTCTAGCTGCTGGCAGTGGCCCAGTGCATTGCTGCTGGCATGACTGGCTTTACAAAGAGCCTTTACAGCCGGGTCTGATTGTATCCTTTTCTGCCAACCACATGCCAACATATATCAACTCCCCACCACAGGCCCACAGGAAGAAAAAAATCACTGGTAATAAGGTGCAGTTGTAACCACTGCAAAGGCACATGGGAAATTCATCTCTTAGCCATCAGGCTACAGGAAGAGTCCATTCTTATTGCCATTCCTAATAAAGGGCCCAAAGTAAATAAGATTTGCTTTTAGCTTCCAGCGTGTCGATGATAGGTCACCAGCTGGGACTGAGCACAGGAAGCTCATTAGGTGATTCGTTTATTTCTTTGGTTGCAGTTTTTAGAGAGCTAACGTGTGCAACAAAAAGAAAATAAAAAATGTCTTACTCATTTCACCTTGGCAGACTCAAAAACTGGCCAAAAAAGTCTACATGAAATGGCATCTGCAAAATGATTAATTTATAATATGATTTTTGTCAGGTGAAACACTATGAGAAAAAGTGATGTGACAAAATGAGAGGGATTGATGGACAGTCAAGATCACAAAGAGAAACAGTTTCTCCCTTTTGAATAAAAATGTAAACTCTAAAAATGTAAACAGAGTCATTTTAATTTCATGACTTAACACTGTACTAGAGAGGGAGAATGTGTACATGACTCAAAAAATGTGAACGCTCATTTAAGGCATATTTTACAAGAAGATTTAAGATGTGGTGGCAGTGTTTCTCAACCTGCTCACACGCTCAGGTCTCTGGCTGAACTGACGAACACACTGTAATTACAATCAGTGACAAGCAGAGAGGCTCATGCTTTACATCCTTATCAAACTCAAGGCAACAGCCTCTGTAACAGTCATGAAGAGTGCTTAACATCACAAGAACCGGCCTGCAGGACCTTACAAGTGACACACAGAGAACAGCAACAGTCGACAGAGTAAACAGCAAAATAATCTAAGCTACAAACTCCTTACATGGAGAGATGATTTTTAAACATTTGACCTCTTAAATATACTTCTTTCATAGCAGAACCGACTTGTAATTTGTAAAAGAAATTAATATATATGATAATAATAAGGACAAAGATTTTTCCTGAATAATTTCTTAAAGAAAAAAAATCTGAACCCTATGCTAAAGTGCACTAAATACAGATTCAAATGTGATCCGATAAATCATATCAAGAAAAACATACACAACTACAAATTGTATACTGTTTAAATATTTTAATTCCCTTGAGATAAATCCTTAGCTTTTTAAATTACCTTTGACCGATGACTGAAAACACATGCATTTGTTTTGAAACGTGATACTGTGCACACTGTAAAGAGAGCTCAGGCTGCCTTGAGAGAGCACAGTGCGGACAGCGCTGAGGCACATTTAAAACACAGACAACGAAAATGTATGTATACTGTAGACTCCAGTACATGTTTTCATGTCAATTTAAAGTAATTAATTTGTTGACTGGATGCTGCATTGGAGAAAGAATAGCAGTATGTTTGCCGACAAAGCTGAGAGGACGCTAACATTAGCAGTACCTCAAGTGGTTAAATTAATGTGGAAAAAATACACGCAAGTCCGAGCCAAGCGTTTAATGTCATGATTGTTAACATAAATTTGACCTGAGCTTGAGTGCTAATTGTCAGAGCCTGTCATTGAAAAAAGTGGCAGTCCTCTGCAGTGGTGGCAGAAAAATGAAACAGGATTCCTTTACACAGAATTATTATTTCTATAATTTTTTTTATTTTCAGCGTCTGCGGCTCACTAAGGACATAAATACATGAAAAACATCTCCAGACCAGAACTGCTCTGCACTTCATGAGTTTACCGTTTCATTAAAACTTGCGTCACACAGAACTGTAAAGCTATTCGCGGCAACCCGCTAAAATAAAAGTTCGGTTTACCAGGCTACTACTAAAATTATTAAAACAATGCAAAATATGTTTTACGCCTTCATTTGATAACTATATAACTATAGTAGGAAAAAGAAAAACATCATGTGTGCACATGATCAGGATGATACCACCACCTCTTTTTTTGTTGTTGTAAAATTCTGTAATATTTTACATGGAGTGTTATGTTTTTATTTGTATTTTTTAATCCAGTATCCATTTTAAAAACTTCAAAAAAATCTGATCACAAGTGGTGACAGGAGATGAATTTGATATGCAGGATAATGCCAGGTGTAAACTGCAAAGCAAACTGCACCGACCACCTCTGATTGGATGACCAGACACAGATGCAAGGTGTCCCACATTCAGAACTCTACAACGCCACTGAATGTATGAATAACAACCCAATCAGAAGAGTATCAAGTGCTGAGAGACGTGTACTCACCCTCGACTGGCTCTGGGTCAGTGAACAAAGCCTCCTGGCTGCTGACGGGCTGATTGTGCCTGCTCTCCTCCTCTACCTGCTTACACACTCTGCAGGTGTACCCATCTTGCACCTGGGTGTCAGGGTCAGCACCCTCCTGCTTCTCACAGTCCACATGAACCCATCTGCTAGAGAAACAAATAACCATCTGTAACGAACATCAACCACTTTTACCTAAACCTAATGGTTAACCTGTATAATAGAGGAATTTCCATTGTTAATACAAATAAAAGCTCTATGTTCAGCACCTAAAGCAGAAATGGTAAAAAAAAATCTTTATTTGAGCTATACGTTTCATCTACCACTGTACATGTTGCAGACAAACATTTCTCACTAGAAATCAGTTTTTGTACACAGATACTGTTCACAAAATGAGCTGTGCATTGTTTTCCATTTATCTGTGTAACACCACTGCGGATGCTAATGGAAACACATAGGATGCAACAAACAGGGTGGATACACAGAAAACAAGGATATGACTAGTCAGTGTCATAAAGGTCAGTTGTTAGGAAGTCTTTAGCAGCCAAAAAAAATACTATAAAAAAGTTATATTACTTCGCCATAACTATCTAAGCTAATTAAATACAATGAACTTTGAACTAATTATGTTAGTCACAAACTGCAACTCTGAATACATGACAGATGAGATCAGAATGGCTGTTGTGATCCCATCCACATTCATTACACATGATGCGGCACACAATTACATGTTTGACCCATGGTCAGTTCTCAAAGCAAGAGAATCAAATCAATATATATAGCTGCATTTACATGTCAGAAATAACATCAAGCTTTGCAGTAATAATATTTATGTGTTAGAAACCTGGCAAACTGCACACCAGTATAGAAAGACTCTCCTAAAACCATGAACAAACTACAATTTAAAAAAATAAATAAATAAAAAGACGCAAGAAAAAAATTCTACTGCTTTACACTTGTTTACTCGCAACAAGGATAAACTCATTTGTGTCAAACGCAAAGAAATCATTCAATATTCAATTAACATTTAGAAACTAAACACTTCAATGCTGAAAGATGCATTTCAATAATAAAATTAAATTTTATTGAAAATATTGTTATTACGCAGAAAACAGTTTCATTACAGCAATAGGTCACTTGTGAATGTGTGATACTGTCACAGCTGAAGGGGTCATTTCCTACCTCTTACAAGTGCAGCATGAGTATTTGTCCAGAGCACCGCCAGAGTCCTGATTCTGCCCACAGATGAGGCAGACCAGCGCTGAGTCATGCTGCTGTTGACATCCTTCACACATTACACCATTAGATGACCACTGGCCATTAGGCCTCACGCCACACTGAGCACACGTCCGGCAGTTCTGCAAAAAACAACACACAACTCACTGCAACATCATCTAAAGTTATACATCTTGGTTATACAAAATAATAACCGCAAACCCATTTAAAGTCAACATGAAATAAAAGACCATTTACTTTTTTTCTTATTAAAGTGATAGTTCACCCAAAAATTACAATTATGTCATTAATTACTCACCTTCTTGTCATTCTAAACACAAGACCTCTGTTCATCTTTGCAACACATTCTGAGATCTCTCTGACCCTCCCATTGACAGCAATGTAATTAATTGTTTAATTAAGTCATTATTTTTGTTTTCTTTGCATACAAAAATTAATCTTGTAGCTTTGTAAAATTACAGTTGAACCCTTGATGTCACATTAATTATTTTAACGACCTCCTTGCTACAATTCTGGACGTTGATCATGTTAATTACATTGCTACCTATGGGAGAGTCAGAGAGATCTCGGATTTTATCAAAAATATCTTAATTTGAGTTCCGAGATGATTGGAGGTCTTACGGGTTTAGAACAACATGAGAGTGATTAATTAATGACAGAATTTTCATTTTTTGGTGAACTATCACTTTAAGTAAAGAATTCATTAGTGCACATTACATTACTATTGATATGACACTATATCAATATTCAAATAATATGTAAATAAAGTAAAGCAGTCATGCCAACAGTACAGTTGTGTAAACAGTACCGCAAGCCTTCCAACTGCATTATATGTTCATATAAGCCAGTATTGTTACTGTACTGTAGAGACCATCTGCTTTAAGCATTATGAATGCTACAAATTGTGAAAAAAAAAAAAAACCCTGACAAGAATTCACATCTGAACAATGATACTTGAACCTCAACAAATGTGAACTACAAACTTCATGGCCTCTCTTAAATCAATTTGGATTGAGCTCCAGCATAATTATGGCTATATAAATCCTCAAAATCATGTTCATCAGTCTGCAATAGCTCTCAATAGGAGCAAAGCACCGGAAAATTCCATGTCAATTAAAAAACATACATAAATAAAAGGCACTTCAAGCTCATCAAGTGCAGCATTGCCACATTCTGAAGAGGGGCAAGTATCAACTCTAATAACCACCCACAGACCCTTAGCAGGAAATCCAAGCCCTGTCAAGCCTCTGATGATGGACAGACTCCTGTGCTGAGTCCTGGGTGACAGGTGGGGCTTCTTGGCCGCCTCCACAAAGTGATGAGAG
This sequence comes from Enteromius argenteus, assembly GCA_032357425.1. Lineage (NCBI taxonomy): Eukaryota > Metazoa > Chordata > Actinopteri > Cypriniformes > Cyprinidae > Enteromius > Enteromius argenteus. Next base: position 11,021,129 of record JAUCMR010000059.1, read on the forward strand.
GGATCCAAGTGTGATTTTGTTCAGCTTTTCTATTCTTTCACATAAGCAGGATATTTAGGGGTCTACTGACAATCTGACTACAAACTCGATTTGGGAAAGTATCATGTTAGTCTCACCCTCAGATGGCATAACCAAAGACCATCTGTTGCATACCACACATAGATGAAAAAACAGCTTTCATTAATTGTAAGCTTGAACCTGATTGGCTGACTTCATGTTATTATAGTAAGGTGCACAGCTTTTTAAATCAGTCAACAGAGAATCAAACGTTATGTTTCAGTTACCAAAGTGCACTTCATTAGGCTTTTGAGCATCTTAAGTGCTTTTTAATTGTAGGAAGTGTGTTATGTATGATTCGGTTGCCTTACAGGTCTCTAACAACTTAAATATTTTCATTATTACTTGTAATGGATTGAATTTTGTTTTTTGTTTTTTTCTACATTCTGAACTTTATACTGCACCATATGATTTAATTAATATTAGCCAAATATTTATTAAGTAACTGGTTTGATTCAGAGTTTAAAATTTCTATGGAGAAAATAAACATTATATAGTCTTCTATAGCCGAGATGAACATACATTCCACAACTCACTCATGCAACTCAGTCTTCAAAATGAGGGTACAGAAAAAGTGCATCAACCCATCTAGCACAGCATGCACATTAGGAATAATTAAACTAAAGTGTTTTGGAGGTAATGAATTCATCACGGAGATTCAATCAAGCTCCAGCATCAATGCAATATACAGTATGCTGGTGAGATGAAAACCAATGCACTCTTCAATCTCACAGTCCATAAACATACCAAAAAGAAGGAGGTGTGTGCGCTGTGAGTTACAGACTCAAAGCAGAAATGAAAGCACTGTGTGCCTCTGCTCACAGCAGGCTAGAATCACTGTCACAATGCTGGTTGTAGTCCATACACAAATACAAGCTTACCTTGCACCTCCAGCCATTGGTGGGTATTGTGTCCATGACAGGCTGCAGGCAAAAGGTATGATACCCTTTATCACACATGTCACACACCAACATTTTGCTGTCATCCCCTGGGTTCCTACAAACCAGACGGGAAAAAGAGAGTAGATTAAAGATAGATTCCAGATACAGGGTTAGGGGGTTTTGCAAATTTCAAGCTAACAAGACATTCTGACCTATATAATGTTGACAGTTTGCTTGCAGCTAGTGGACAGTTTGGTAAGCTTCAGTGACAAGCAGGGCAAAAATGAAAAGATTTTTAGCCATTCAGAAGATATTGAAATGTTTAACGTACAGTTATGTAGAAACAGAATGGACTGATGGTTGTACTGGATAATGTGAAATCCCAACTGACAAAATAACATGTTGTTTGCTGTAATCTAGCGCTCTCGTTTATTTTGTGTTTCTTCTTTTTTTTAATAACGCATCCTTTTATTGACATGATTAAAAACAAAATGTCATAGACAATTAAGTGCTCCTTAAAAAATGATATTAAAATATAGTGCAAACTTTGTAAATGTTATATCGTTGTCTATGCACAAAAAGCTACATTTAATCATTGCTCTTGCAGTGATTCCAGTGTAAAAACACATGTGTGACCCTGGACCACAAAAGTCTTAAATCTTAAGTCACTGGGGAATATTTATAGCAATAGCTAAAAACACATTGTATGGGTCAAAATTATTGATATTTCTTTTGTGCCAAAAATCAGTAAAGATTATGTTCCCTGAAGATATTTTATTAATTTTCTACTGTAAATATATCAAAATTTCATTTTTGATTAGTAATATGCATTGCTAAGGATGTCATTTGGACAACTTTAAAGACGATTTTATCAAATTTTAGATTTTCAAATACTTGTATCTTAGCCAAATATTGTCCAATCCTAACAAATATATAAGTATATACATCAACATATATCAATGGAAAGCTTCTTTGTTCAGCTTTTTAAGATAATGTATAAATCTCAATTTTGAAAAATTGACCTTTATGACTGGTTTTGTGGTCCAGGGTCACATATGCTAGTTATGAACCAAGATGACTGGTTAAATTCACATGGTACTTCTGTTCTTACATTGAGAGCTTCATACTGATTGGCTTTCAAAATGCGCTACAATAAATCAATGATAAACGTCAAAAGCAGTCAGTTAAATGCTCTGTTCTCTCTCATTTCCATCTCACATCATTATTAAGGTATTCAAGTTTGCAAGTGGGCTTAATCAAATGAACTGTCATGATGCATTTAGAGACTACCATCTGCAGACAGATGATTAATTGATTAAATGGCTTACTAAGAGAAGTGTTATTTCTCCATTGTGTCTGTATTTTATTTTATTTTTTCAAATTCTAAAAAAAGGTCTTACACATGCACTGCATTCTCTTTTCTGTTTTCCAATATTATTAGTGAATTTTATTGAAGAGTTGAATTTAAATTACACTTTGTATCGCCAAGCATATTGACTTATCTGCTGTCAACATATCAGTGTTAGCCACAGAAAAAGACACTGTTAACTGCAACCACCAATCCTCAGCCAAATACAACCTCATTCTACATTTACTCAGGCAAACAAACACCCCATTACTTTCTCCCCATGAGCAATAACACTTTCACTTTGGCTTTTCAGAGCCCAAACCTGTCTAAGTGGTAAATCAGACGGGAGACAGCGAGATTTATAGAGCTGAGAGGAGGTGAGGTGACGTTCAAGAGATTTACCCATTTCCAGGCCTATATTTTCAGCCAATGCAAATCAACATTAAATGAGAATGTCATCTGATATTTACAGCATAGCTGAACGATTGTCATTATTTTCATTTTCACCCTCCGATCGAGATGGATGCATGTTCTGCCTCCCCTAGCCCTGCTGTATTTGATACCCAGAATCACTCGATCAACCAAGCAGCACATCATATTGGAGAATTCAGAGTTTAGGCTAAATAAAATACAATCCAATTTGACTACACTGCATTTTTACTGTAAAAATGCCTGTTTCTTGTGAGGTCCAGTTTCTATGATCTGTTGTCTCTTTAGAAAAATATACATGTAGAAAAGCTTGAACACACATTAAAGGTGTCTGACATCAGTCGGATGGATCTCCCAGCAGTCATAGTTAGTGAGTGGCTGCTGGCATGAAAAAACAGCACAAAACACAATTCCCTTAGGATAGCCTTGTTCTCATCCATGCTGACATAGAAACTCAATTGTCATTCTATTAAACCAGCAGCAAAACAAGGTTGGCAAATGCAAAACAACTCTTTATTAAACTCACCTTGGCAAATGTAAAATGTCTAGTGAGATCATGTATACCACTGAATTAAATTATTATCATTACTATTATTTCTGTGGATTTAAATATAGAGACAGCAAAAAAGCTCAAATGCAAAGGAAAAGTGTGCAACATTCAGAACAATGCCTGTTTAAAATTCTCCAGACGTCTGAATTGAATTACTCAACTGTGTTGAGTAATTAATGTCCAGGTGAGCTGGATACTCACTTGCATGTGAGACAGACTTTGCATTCAGGACACTGCCAGCCGGCCCTCTTCAGCGGGGTGACAGTGATGTCCAGACAGGCCCCATGGTAATGCTGGCCACATGTACAGCAGAAGAGCTGATCAAGCAAGTCTCCAGAATTGTCACACACCAGACAGTTCACTTCATCTTTCGCTGTAAGGGAGAGTTAATATATAATGTGTCGCCAACTGCTCAAGGTATTTCTCATGTTTAGTAATTTAAGATGTAAACAATCGTTTTGTCATGAGCGTATCTTTTCAAAAGATAAAAAAAAATTGATTTAACTTCATATGGCTGTTTGAGTGATAACACTTATTAACATATATATTATTATTGTTTTTTTTAAAGCCTTAACACTTTCTGAAAGGATCAGCAGAAGGAAATGTGTGTAACTGAGAAACTCACATCGGACAAGGGCTTGTTGGATGTGATCCGGGCAGAGGAGGGTGTATGCCTTTATGTCCAGGAAGGTTCCGGCAGCAGCTGCACAGGGGTAATGAAAGGAGCGCCCACAGCTCTCCTCACAGCACTTTATGGATGCTCCAAGGCGCTTACAGTATGCACAGCACTATAAACAGAAAAAAAGAGAAATAGAGATTATCAGAGGTGTAGTTCAGTTCAGTAAATACTCCAAACATTACTACTAGCAATGGAGAGTTTAGATTAACTGGTAACTTCAAAACTGCTCAAGTGAATAATAATTAGAAATAAATCATTTGCAAAAAATGCAAAAATAAAATAAATAAAAAAATTTAAGTGGATTAAAAACTAAATTAGTAAAGTACTATTGATTCTGCAATTCTATCACAGAAACTTTACCAAATACATGGTTAAAATATAATTACAAATAACTAACCAACATTGCGCTGATAAATCTGTATGCACTAGGAATCATATTTTAAGTGCTGTTTTCACATTTAGTACACAGTGAAAATGACATGGAAATGTCATGGCAGGCAACTGAACAGTTCTTATGCAAGAACCATCACATAGATGTAAAAGCACATCTCATGAGAACTAACAGCTCAATTCAAGTAACATTGCAAAATTTGTGGAATTATGTTTTATTAGCCTTGTTTGAAATGCTAAATGCATATTTGCTAAATGACAATGGTAAAAGTACTATAATGTTTACGTTTCTACTACTCAAAGCAGACAAGACAAACACTACAGCACCTTTTAAAACACCATTTAATTGCTTTAACAGTTCTGTCAAATGATTTATTATTATTAACTGTTAAACAAAGGTAGTAAAGCTCTTGCTCTTCTGCACTCAGACAGTGGCATTCTCAGCCAATGTAAATGTGTGATCCTCAATTAAGCTAAGTTTTATTTACAGAGATTAAGTGATGCTTATTAAAATGGGCATCTCACAGTTTGTACAAATATAATAATTTTATATCCAAAAACACAAGATGAACTGTGGGACAAACAAGTACTAAAACTTGTATGGCAAACCGAGAAACGAAGACTCCATTAAGGTGTATTTACACATAATTGGTGTGACCTTTAAGATTTTAAAAACAAAACACCACATCTCTCTACGTGCCTTCACACAGTATGTGAAAATTCAAACTGCACTGAAACATTTGTTTCTAATTCCAGCATAGGTCAATGACCAATAAGACATAAGCTGCTGGCCTCAAAGCACTAGAAAAGAAAAATCCACAATGTCAACAAACAAACAAGAGAACAAGACATGAAAATGCAACTCTCTTTATTTTCTGCATTTTAGTTTAATTGTTTGTTTCTTTCACCACATGTGGTACATGTGAAGTTAAAAGCACTTTTTGGTTTTACACTTGCTAGATTAATCACTTTAAAAAGCTACTTCTTTGGAAAAC
>JAUCMR010000059.1:11038472-11049633 GCA_032357425.1 Enteromius argenteus
AACTGCAACACTCTCATGGTGTAGTGGAAATAGTGGAAAATATGCACCGTTTCATGGCTACAAGTCCATCTTCAGAGATCTTAATGTTCCTGTGTTCACTGTGCGCAATATCATCAAGAGCTTTACAGCCCATGCCACTGTAGCTAACGGAAGTGCAAACTTAATTAAAAATTACAATGAAGGATCGTTTGAATGGTGGATAAAGAAAATTTCAAGTTGATCTGCAAACACTGCGTACAACAGAGTCAGCTCACATTATTCGTCACCATCGGAATGAAAAGATTTTCTGAGAGAAGGGTTGCATTTACTGACAGAAAATTGAAAGGGTGCCGATTCGGCTATGGTAGGAGACCCAGGAGACACCACTCCTGGCACAAAGGCATAAAAAAGCAAGACTGGAGTTTGCCAAAATTTATGTCACAAAACCACAGATTGTATTGTGGACAGATAAGGCAAAGGTAGAGATTTTTGGTAAGGGACATCATGGCACTGTTTACAGAAAAAGAAACGAGGCCTTCAAAGAAAAGAACATTGTCCCTACCGTCAAACATGGTGGAGGTTTTGGGGTTGCTTTACTGATTCTGGCACTAGATGCCTTGCCTGTGTGAACAGTATCATGAAATCTGATGATTACCAAAGAATTTTGGGGCACAACGTTGTGGCTAGTGTCAGAATGCTGCACCTCCACCAGAGGTCATGGGTCTTCCAGCAAGACAATGACCTGAAACACACTCAGAAATGGTTGCAAATAATGCACTGAAGAGTTTTGAAATGGCCCGATCTGAATACCAAAGAACACCTGTGGAGAGATCTCAAAACAGCAGTTGGGAGAAGGCATCCTTCAAATCTGAATGACCTGGAGCAGTTCGCAAAAGAAGAGTGGTCCAAAATTCCAGGAGAGAGGTGTAAGAGACTCATTCATGGCTACAGGAAGCGTTTTCAGTTATTTTATTCCAAAGGGGGTGCTACCAAATATCAAGTTAAGGGTGCCAGTAATTTTGTCCAGTGCATTTTTTGGGTTTTGTGTGAAAGTGTGTGAGACTTGACTTTTCTTCAGTTTTGTGTGTGTGTGTGTGTTGTTTCAATGCAAAAAAATACAAAAAAAAACATGTGAGCACCAAAACATTTGCAATTACAACAATTTTCTGAGAGAAGGGTTGCATTTACTGACAGAAAATTGAAAAGGTGCCGATTTTTGGCCATGACTGTACAGTACTTGGGACTGTAGATTACTGTAATAATGATAAGTACTCATTGTATAATTTTGAAACATAATGTGAAAAGGTTATAAAGGTATCAAAGCTAACAATATGATGAAAATATGCATCATTATGGTGATACACTAATGCCTTCTAAAACTAACGACAGTGTGAACCCACTGTGTCTTGATATAAAATTCCACCTAGAAAACAGTAGAGGGAGACGTTGAGCTGTTTTCGGGCTTGTGTTTCTGGGTTCATCCAGTTTGTTGTAAAGTAAATATACACAGGACACTAACTTAAATACTTATCTGTCTCATCAGCCTTAAAGCACATGTACACCTGTAGAAGAAGTGGAGATTTGGCTGCCCAACAGTGGGAGCCAAATAAGAAAAGTGAACAGACTTCAACTGGAAAGAACAACCAGATTTTCTACACAGCAATGCAAACTTACTTTCTTCAAATAGTGTATGTTATTTGAAGCTTTTCGTGGATATGGCATGGATGAAACCATTGTATTATCTATACTTTAACTGTTTGTTTATCAACATGCTTTACAGTATCTTCTTTTGAGTTCAGCAGAAGAGAGAAACTCGTACTGGCTTAGAACAACTTGAGGGTGAGCAAATAATGACATTTTTAGCTAAGCTGTCCCTTTAAATGCCATGACTCTACACTGACTGTTTCTTATGAATTACTGTAGTGTTTTGTGGCGGCCTCCTGCTGGCACATGGAGCACCTTGGCATTTCTATTTCAGTTGTGGAGAGTCCTGGTCTCTTCACACAGCTATCCATTCTGATGGCTGCGGTCACGGCCCCATGCCAGTGACCTACACAACCAGCCGCAAACTCTGGTTCATTGCTGTTTAAAATGTGGTAGGTCATGCTGTAGAGACTCATTATAACATTAAGTGCAAAGTAAAGCCGTACTCCAAAAGCACAGCTTCTGGTTTGGACAGTACGGAGATGCTAAATATGAATTTAAGAGTCAGCAATAAAACTGGATTGAGTTCAAATGTATGCACATGAGCTACTGTATAGCAGATAGGACAGTGATTTGCATTTAGATACAGTGTGAGCTCTGCAAAAGATAGCAAATAGGAAAACATCATATTCTGTAAAGTTTGTCAGACTTGGTGTTGGCTGGGTAAAATTATGGTCATGTTATGATTAAAACTTTTTGTATTTAGCAGATACAGTAATTGTATTTCTATTTTTTTTTTTTACATACAATTCAAGCTTATTATGAAAAAAACTGCCAGTTTACATGAAAGCAAGATACCACAAATTACTTGATTAGTGACCTAGTAAGTTTAATAAATCAGAATAGTGAAGGAATGTGATCCAACTACTGAATGATTTATGGTGCCCACATGGTTTAAATATAAGCTACTGATTTTCTGGGATTTTTATGCTCAAGAGACTATATAGGGGAAAACAAAATAACAATAACCGGCAAGCAGCATTTTTGTGGGTGAAAATGCTTTATTAATGAGAGAGGTGAGAGTAGCATGACCAGCCTAGTGCAGTCTGACAGAAAGGCAACAGTATGTGAAATAGCCACATGTTACGTCAGTTCTTTGCTGAGGCACATCTCTGAATAGGCCTACACATCAATCGGTGAAGTACACAGGACAGCAGCAGATGGCCATTTTTTTCCAGAGGTTCCCAAGACCGGGTTACATAGCAGGTGGCCACTTGCTGAGCAAAATTGGAGGATGCTATACCGTAAATGTTGTTCTGGCCCTAAAAAAATTAACTCAAACCAGCAAGTTATTTGGGATGTTTTGGAAGAGATATCATATGCACAAATGCTCTCATATTAACATTACTTTACTAGATAATAATATAACGATGTATTTTGCAGTAGCCTCTAACACACATTTAAACACAAAAAAAATAATCTGTAAATATTTCTTTGGATTCAGGTTAAACGGGTGGGTTGACTGAAACACGGGAGGTGTGGTTAAGAAAGAAATTCGACTCTGTAAAAGAAGTTGAGTGTGGATTTAAAGAGATGCTGCAGCCTGCCTCATACAGGGGGAACCGAGTCTCCCCGGCACACTGAAGGTCGTTAAACTGCATTTATGAGCGTGATTACGGGTGCTTTGGGATCTATGGATGAGCATTCGCAAAAACATTACTGTCCCTAAACTTGAATTGCTCAGTGCTGAAACTTTTAGCAAGTCTGCAGAGCGCTCATTCGCTGGATACAGCATCTCAGGTAATCAGCATTTAAAAGTGTACAGTAACTTATAAATTCACTTTTTAAGTCATGGTCAGTCGCGTGAGGTTTTTGACAAAAACACTAAATGTTGGGATTGTTGTGCCTGACAGCATCATGTCTTGTCTATCTATCATATCATATCTATGTCTTAGCGAAAGAAAACTATTTTGTTATTTGGCGTGGTTTTTGTGTATCTCTGTGTACACCTCTAAGTCTGCGCTATATTTTGTTTGTTGGTCTACTAGACGTCATACTGACGTACAGCCTGTTTGACGTTGAGTTGAAAAAGAAAAAACTTTTCAAGCTTGTTAATAGCAGCCGTCTCAAACTCGTGAACGAATCGTTCTTTAGAATCGGATCTTTTAAATAATTTGCTCACACGACGATTCGGTTCCAGAGTCAACTCACATGACTCAATGAACTGCGTCTTTTGTCTAAATCGTAATGAACAGAGAGGGTCTTTGTATGAAATGATGGCCTGAGTAGTAAGTTACTTTAAAAACCGAATATCGGAAATTTAAATAAAACATAGTGGAAATATGTTTATGCCTATTAACTGAAACAGAATTAATTTTAGCATGCTACATAGTATTTTTAAAAAACCTCTTAAGAGTAGATATTTTTTGTTGTTATTGTTTAAAGTGAATTATAATAAATATTTACTGTAGATCTGGGTTAAACACTTCAATCTATTGAATAGAAGCATAAAAAGAAAAAGCTTCTTATTAGCTTTTAAAGTAGGCTGCAGGTGTGGATACTTAATATGACTCAGAAAAAAATATAATTTTAAATAAATTTAAAAAAATAAACAAATAATTTTGTTATAATACATGACAAAACTTATTAACAGAAATGTAATTGGAAAAAGCAGGAAGGCAGAATACCAGTAACCAAGTGACGACATAACTGCGTCATGGCGTAAAGTAATAAGAGCTTCTCCTTCTCTTTTTGTTGTACCTGTTTTATTTATCTGTTTTATTGCCTAAAAAGCTCTTCCTCTTCTCTTCAGTTACCCTCAGACGTCATCATCAGAACTCATCCACCATGGGTCACTTAACCTCTGCATTACTGAGGGGTCTCTCTCTCCTGCTGGTGACCCGGACTGTGTTTGCCATGGTGCTGTTTAATGCCACAGATCTCGGCATTCTTTTGGAGAAGTACATGGATGATGATGAAGGAGACTGGATGGTGGAGAGACAGCGAAACAAGAGGGCCATCACTGCCAGTGACATGCAAGCAATCCTGGACCTCCACAACAAACTCCGGGGGCAGGTCTACCCACAGGCTTCAAATATGGAATACATGGTATAACATCTCTACACTGCTACAAATAGATCATTTTAATGATTACCATTAATTAGATATTTTTATGTTTTCTTTATAAAATTATTAAATATTTCTCATGAACTGATGGTGGATGTTTTTGGAATTATACTATAAGGTGTTTGTTTGCTAAACAAAAGGATAAACGATCAATCACAGGGGAGAAGGAAAATTTTATACAGCAGGTTTCTCAGCAAAGTTTTTATTATGTTGATAATTTAGAGGATTTAAAAAATTAATGTGTGCAAAATTATATGGTTAGTAAAAATAACTTGTGAAATGGGACTGGAGAAGAGTATAAATGATTTACGTCTGATCTTTTAAGCCTTGAAAAAAATGCTAACACAAGTGTGCGCTTGTTTTTAATTACCTGGTCTTTGTTCGCAAAGTGAATGGTGGGGTTCAAGAGGTTTATGAGAGAAAAAGAATAAAGAGAGACGAGATTATTACAGGCAATTGGTGTTATTGCAGGATAGAAATAAAGTATCAAAATAATATGCATATTTGAAGGTTGCTTAAACTGTTGGACAGCTTCAGTGAACTTATTGCTCTGCTGAAAGTTTGATGCTTGTGGCATGATATCTTTGCTCAAGCACTGTCAGTTTTCAATGAGCTGTTTAACAGACACTCACCACTATCCGTACTTTAGTCTGCATGTAAAGCACATGTATATTGTTCTGTCTGAAGGATCATTGTCTAGATGGAAGAAATTATTATTCCCATTATTCTTCCAGTCAGTCTGTGAAACAGACAAAGAACTCCTTCAGTGCAAGTAATGTTGACTCGTAGATATAAACTAGCAGAATGTCAGTATCTAAAGTGTTGTAAAACAAATGCTGTTAAATGTTGTTTCAGAAGGAGCGTTTCCTCATGCTTAGTCAGGCAGGATTAGCACCAAACGTTACAAAGCCCCCTGCTCCCAAGAGGTATTAAAGGGATAGTTCACTCAAAAATTAACATTTTGTCTTAATTTATTCAACAAATTCTTCATATTCTTCAAAAGCTTTCTTCAAAAGAAGTGTTTGGATTAGAGCTGTCAAACGATCAATCGCAATTAATAGCATCCAAAATAAAAGTTTGTGTTTACATAATATATGTGTGTATACTGTGTATTTTTATTATGTATACATAAATACAAACACATGCATGTACATATTTAAAAAATATATGTTATGTTTATATATTATATATATATAAAATATAAAATATAAGAATATATTTTTTATATTTATTTTGTGTTAATTGCGATTTAATCATTTGACAGCACTAGTTTAGATCAATATTACAGAATTTTCATTTTTGTAGAAACTGTCCCTTAAAGATGTGTCTATATTTGCTTTGTTTTACAATACCAATTAAACATTTGGAATCTTTTAGGTTTTTTTTTTTTGGAAAGATTTTTTTAAATGCATTAATTGATTAAATATACAGTGAAAAACTATAAACTAAAACATAGTAGAAATTAAAAAGAAAAAGCTTTTTCTGTTTAAATAATATATACATACTGATCTAAAAATGTTAAATATTAAAAATATTAAGCAGCAAAAATACATTTTTAATATTTGTAATAATGTTTCCTAGAGTGCCTAACCAACATATTATATAGTTTTTGACATGTATGCTTAAAAATTCAGCTTTGCCATCACAGGAATAAATAAAATTATTAATATGTTAAAATATATTTTTTTTTAAATCATATTATTTTAACAATATTGCAGTTTTTACTGTATTTTTAAAAATAAATACAGCCATGGAGAGCACTCCTCTGTAAACATAAATAAATAAATAAATAAATAAAAACTTACGGAGTCCAAACATTTTCTTGGTAGTTTGAACTATTTGCTTTAAATTAAAATTAAAATTGAATTTGAAGCCTGGTTCCTTTGCACACTAACCAAACCTGTACCACAACATTAATACAGTTTACACTCTTAGAACAGAAAAAAAAATAAGTGGTGCATGGACCTCTTGAACACTAAGACCCATTTATATTTCAGCTTTTCAGAAAGACTGGTGGTGGTTTGAGAGATGCCTTGCAGGGATTGTTAACCGGGTATCAGGAGTGGAGTTTGGGCAGCTCAGCAGAGTGAGAGTAATAGGAATGGTGTGATGGATGTGGAGACATGGAATGTGATGATGCGCAGCTCCAGCCCTCCACAGCCTCAAATAATTCCGGATTTGGAATTCTAGGCAGAACAGCAGAATTCCAGACTGCAGCAGGGAAATTGAGCAATCGTTTCAACAGGCATACATATGCTGTATAGCAGCTGCAATGACTCTACATTTCTCATTAATACTTTCCCTCTCAAAAACAAAAAGAGCTTCTGAGGGACATTGGACATTTTTCACTTTTTTGGAATGTGACCAGATGACCAAAGAAACGTGCAGCTGATGAGGTGTTAAATGAAGTAAACAATGGCGTGTGAAAGTGTGCGAGTGTCTGCAATGAAGGGACATGTTTTCCTTTACCGGTCCTGTCTAAGTGCGGTCAGATTCTTGGGGGCCTCCCTTGCCGAGAACGCTGTGCAAACAGAATCACTTTACCCTTTTTAAACTTACAGATTTTGCAGGATAGACTATTTACTGGTAGAAATTTGCAAATCTGTACCCCAACCCTAACTGATGTTCAGTTTTGGATTTTGACCACTAAACAATCTGTGGTTGAGAAGTGTTTGATTTTGTTGTATGCATGATTTAGTACACCCTAATACCTGAAGCTTTTAATACCCTAGTAAAAAAGAAATTTTTTATAATATAGGACTTACTGACTTACTGATATAAAAATTATTATTAAACTTTAGTTGGAGTACTACTTGTGCACGATGCTTGTTTCTTATTATTAAGCTTAACATTTATATATATATATATATATATATATATACATATATATATAATAAAATAAAATAAATGTATTAAAATACATTTTAGTATATTCATTTTCACTGGGGTATTCATGTACTAGTTATTTTAGTTAATTATTACAGAAAAGAGTTGATTTTAAAAGTGAAAGAAAAATCGAAAGAAATGATTTTAAAAGCATTATTAACTACCGTTTTTAAGAAAATGTTTTCACACTTTTCACACATATTTCTACAAATAGAATGATACACAGTTTTTAACAGAATATAATAATGCTTTTTTATAAAACTATAAGCTGCACATTTCTGCTGTTAATTCCTTTGAAAATGGCCCCATTCACTTCCATTGTAGTCTATTTGTTGTTGTTGTTAAGAAAATGAAAGATGAATTAAGATGCTATCACTGGGCTTAACTTGTATTGAATGTGGAATATTCCTTTATCTCTAAAGTATAAAGGCCCACTTTGATGGGTGGCTTAGCAAACCAAGCAGACATCCAGTTGGCAGGTGCTCACTTCAAGGATTAATGTCTCAGGCAATTGTTTCAGCTATTTTAGGAACCTTATTGGGGCAGGTTTACTGCTGGACTGTGCTTTGGGACTTCCCAGGGAAAAAGTGTAGCATGAATGGGCAGTGACAGGGCAGATAACTCCCCCGTCACCCCGCCATAATTCTGGCTCAGGTTACTCTCCAACCTTGAGTTTTGTATGCTTTCCATTCAAGGTGAAAGCGCTGTTTTACTTTTCCAGAATAACGAGATGTTTTTATTAAACATTAAAATATGGGTCAGAAAAACACACATGTGAATGGCCTTGAATGATGTAGTGACCAAAACTAGCAACGCAGAGCAGGAGCTATAGAAGACCGATACAGAAACATATGGAGAACATTATTGTGCCGTTTGAATCCAGGCAAAAGAGAAATAAACCAGAACGAAACCTGGTGACCCAAAACAGCCTGGTAACAAACCTTTTTCAAAATAAATGGCAGAACAAAGAAATTCATACAAGTTTGGACTTACTTGAGGGTGAGTAAATGATGACAGAATTTTAATTTTTTGGGTAAACTATTGCTTTAACCTGCAAAAACTGTCATACTGTTATTGAGTACAACAGCCATTAACTATCACAGGACTAAATCCTTTTCCTGTTAACTGTAATGAGGCGTCAGAGGCGTTCGGATCCATCTGCAGACTGTTTTATTGAGAGCAACAGAATAATGGGGTCGAGACACGGCAAACAGGGTAATCAGAGGAGAGACAGAATCAAGGTCAATGTCCAGGCAATAGTTCAGGGTATTCAGCAAGGTTCATAATCAAGAGACAGGCAATGGTAATACACGGATAAGCAAAAGAAACACAGGTAGAGAAACGCTCAGAGTTGCAGACGGGGCTGGCAAAACTTAGCGCTGAGCTGTTCTCAAGCACTCGCTTTTAAAGAGTGAGTAATGACCGGCACCTGGTGGGGATTAGAGCGAGGTGCAAGGTAAATAATAGTCCGGCTGGGAACGCTAATACTCAGGGGAAGGTTCCCGCTGGGACCGTTCCGTGAGAGCCACAGAGGCGCGGCTCGTAACAGAGCCCTCCCCCTGCGAGCGGCTCCTGAAGCGAGGATTGTTCCGGCGCCAGGGTCTTCCACGAGGTCGAGGACCGGGTTTCTCAGGATGAGTCTGATGAAAGGTTGCTGGGAGTGATGGGTCGAGGATGTCCTGAGCGTTAATCCAGGATCTCTCCCCCGGACCGTAGCCTTCCCAATCGATCAAGTATTGGAGATTACGACCCCAACGTCGAGAGTCCAGGATTTCGCGGACTCGGTAAGCCTCCTCGCCATCAATGATCAGGGGAGGGATGTTGGCGGCCGCAACCTCGTCCTGGTCCCTCTCATGTCCTGGTTCTCCAGCGGGTTTCAGCAACGATACATAGAAGGTAGGAGAAACACGGTAAGTGGCAGGCAGTTCCAAACGGTAAGAAACAGGGGTAATCTGTCTTATAACCTTGAAAGGACCCACGTACCTTGGGTTTAGTTTCTTACAGGATGATTGCAGGCGTAGGTCTCTGGTAGACAGCCAGACCCATCGACCGGGCTCGTAGGTGGGGCCTGCTCTCTCTCTCGTCGTACAAGTTTATGTGGGCGGAGTCCCAGTGATCTACGGTAGGTAAGTTGGTAGGTTCCCCAGACCAAGGGAACAAATGTGGCTGAAATCCCAGAATTACTTGGAATGGGGTAAGTCCAGTGGCTGGTTTGTGTAGGGAGTTTTGAGCATATTCGGCCCAAATCAGATACTTGTTCCAGTCCTGTTGGTTCTGGTGACAATAGCTTCTGAGAAAACGGGTTAATTCCTGATTCATTCGTTCGGCTTGTCCATTTGACTGTGGATGATAACCAGATGTTAAGCTTATGTTAAGTTGTGTGCAGAATGCTTTCCATACCCATGAAGTGAATTGTGGCCCTCGGTCGGTGACTATATCCTCGGGGAGGCCATAGTAATGGAAGACTTGTTCTGTCGCAACCTCTGCGGTTTCCCAGGCGGTGGGTAACTTGTGTAACGGTATGAGGCGGCAGGCCTTGGAAAACCGGTCAATGATGATTGTAAGTATGGTGGTGAATCGGTTGGAAGCAGGTAAATCTGTGATGAAGTCCATTGCGATGTGTGACCAGGGTCGTTGAGGCATGGGAAGCGGTTGAAGCAATCCAGATGGACGTTGCCGTGGGCTCTTAGCTATGTTGCAGGTAGGGCAGTCCTTAACAAACTGCATTCTGGGGTTCTGGGGTCTGATTGGTAAGCACTGTCTCGTGGAGCCGTGAGAGAGCGTCTGCCATAGCATTCTTGGATCCTGGACGGTAAGTGATTCTGAACTGGAATCGCGTAAAGTAGAGCGACCACCGAGCATCCATGATCTGTCAGCACTAGAAACGGTTCCTTAGCTCCTTCCAGCCAATGCCTCCACTCCTCTAGCGCAGCTTTTAAGGCAAGCAATTCTCTATCTCCGACGTCATAATTTCTCTCTGCAGGGGTCAGTTTTCGGGAAAAGAAGGCACATGGATAGAGTTTCAGGGGTTCACCATGTCTTTGAGAAAGAATGGCTCCGATGCCATTGTTCGAGTCGTCCACCTCCACAATGAATTCTCGGTCAGGGTCAGGGTGTCTCAGAATGGGAGCTTTTGTGAACTGGCTTTTTAGTTCCCTTAAAGGCCGTGTGCTCTCAGGGGACCAGCGAAGGGTGGTAGGTCCTTTCTTGGTCATGGTGGTAAGGGGTGCTGCAATCTGGCTGAAGTTCTTGATAAATCTGCGGTAAAAGTTGGCAAATCCTAGAAACCGTTGCAGGTCTTTTATGGTCCTGGGTAACGGCCAGTTTACCACAGCGTTGACCTTCCTCTCATCCATAGCGACGCCCTCCGCACCGATGATGTACCCGAGGAATGACACTTGTGTCTGGTGAAACTCACACTTTTGCAACTTAGCATAGAGCTGATGATCAATCAACCGTTGTAGGACTGCCCAGACGTGCTGTACATGGGATGAATAGTCCTCCAAATAGATCAGGATATAATTAA
>JAUCMR010000059.1:11052946-11068228 GCA_032357425.1 Enteromius argenteus
GGATTAAAATTATAATGAAAGAGTTTTTGTTTTCGATTTCTTTTTTATTTCGTTAAGTGGTCATTTAAAGCTTTTTTTTAAATTTATGTCTTTTTTCACTGAGTTTCGGTCAATTTTTGTGAAGCGCTCCTGTTCAAGATATTGTCAGTGCACCCAAATAAAAGTAGACCCTTCACAGTTCTGAATGAGGTATTACTCTTACCTTTAGCCTATCAGAAAAAAATTTTTCTTTTTGTTTCCACTGGAAAAAACCGCAAGTGGTTGCGCTGGTTCCTCCGTGTGCTGCATGAGCCTGCTTTAGATTCTCCTCACAAAGTGAATATACCATCATACCATCGCACATGTGTTATTACAGCGCAGGTTTAACGTTTAAACAGTGTTTGATTAGTAATGCCTTACACTACTGCGTTACAGCAAAGAGTAATTTATTACTGTAATATATTACTTTTGTAACGCGTTACTCCCAACACTGGTTATAGCATACCTCATAAGCACATCACATGTGTATTTAGGTGCAAACCTATTTATGCATTTGACAGATCTGAACTAAACAATTCTGAAATTTATGAGATGTCAGGGAAGGAATTTTAATACCAATGTAATAGTATGTGCTCTCGTTCTGGTTGTCAGCACTTCAGCGGCACCCTTTTTAAATTGTTTGGAGTCTAAACAGGAGAGCACTGAAGCGCTTCAGTCTGCTACCAGTGAACATGAGTGCCAATATCTGTGTGCCTTTTTGACAATGATTCTTAGATGTTGGAAGGCAGTTGTAATGGCTGTAAATCACGAAGTAGCATATTAAAAGTAAAGATGTCTCAAGATAGAGCCTTGAGGGACCTCGAAGTTTAGCTGTGCAGTGACCATAAAATGACCACAAACTATTTCTACTACTAAATAGTTAAAAACTACCAAACCACCAAACATTGAAAGCCTAATTTAAAGTCAAGGCAAAAATGAAAAATGCATAAACGTACTATTTAAGATCTGAATAGACTATAGCACACATTCCTTATGCTAAAGATAATGCCTAAGGCAATTTAAGGATATATTTACAGTATTTTAGGCAGTTATAACTGTTTGACTGTTTTGCCTTCTTACTGATTCCAGCTTGTTTGGGCAACTAGTAGTCGAATTGGCTGTGCGATCAATGTGTGTTACAACATGAATGTGTGGGGCCAGACCTGGGCAAAGGCTGTTTATCTTGTGTGCAACTACTCGCCAAAGTGAGTAACTTATTCATTATTCTTCATTTATTATTAAATACTGCTCTCATTCTCTGGCATTTATATTATGATAGCTTGTCAATGTTGTCTGTCTTTATGTTTGTTTCGTCCTGTACAGGGGTAACTGGTGGGGATATGCCCCATATAAGCATGGCACCCCTTGCTCTGCCTGTCCACCCAGCTATGGAGGAATGTGCAGAGAAAACCTCTGTTATAAAGGTTTGTTCTGAACTTTTAATGCAGTAGCTTACAACATTGTCCATATGTAAACTACTGCTCACTACTGTTTTGGGGTCATTTGACAAAAATATTACTGTTTTCACTTAATTTTTGATCATATAAATGCAGCCTTTCTTTCAAAAAGATGCAATTGTACTCAACACAAACTTTTAAATAGCAATGTGTATATATTATGCCATTTATAGATTGCTTGATGAATAGTATCCAGGCAAAATGTAACACTGCTCAGTTTTCTACTTCACTTTCAGGTGATGGAACAAATAGACAAAGCCCACGTGAGGAAACAGACGAAAGAAATTCTATAGAACCAGAGGCCCCTCATAGCCCTGGGCCCCGTTTACAGGCCCCAAGTCCAACCAGACGCCCAAATGCAGTCGTGAGCAAAGAGCAGATGTGTAAGTTGTAGTTCTCCAGTTATACTTTTCAGCATCATGGGGGAACCACTTTCAGAAATAAAAGTTGTGCTTGAAAAACAAAATTCATTTTCTAAATGTGACTGCACCCAAAAATTGCTTGCACGCAAATTTATTTCTGTTTTACTCTGATTGTTTTGATGTTCACCAGGCATGGATCTGTCGATTTTCTTTTTTTTTTCAAACATATATTTAATGTTTCAAGTCACTTTGTGCAGCAGGGAGGTTTTTTTGTTCTCATAATGGTGATCTCCCTGCTGAGTATGTTTGCTTTGGGGACGATGAATACTTGTGGGTTTTAAATTGCTTCCTTTGCTGAAAGCGGGTTTGGACTGTAAGCTGAGATCTCCTGCTGTTGGCCACCATGAGCTCCTGCTGGAATTCCACGGCTTGCTTTTACAAAACTGCAGGAACAGAGCTGTGCATTTTTGCAGTGCTATTAAATTATACAGCATATCTAAACATAAATGAACCACCTGTGTTTTTTTCTGCTTTGTTACGCAGCCCAGATTGTGACATGTGACACAAAGCTAAGAGACCAGTGTAAAGGCACCACATGCAGTAGGCAAGATAAAAAAAAAAAACATGCTATATACATCACATAGGTCTTTTCCATGATAATAATAATAATAATAATAATTTTAACTACAATTTCTGCTATTATATTTCTAAATTATTATTTTACATCTGTAATAGGTACGAGTGTCCTGCTGGTTGTTTAGACAGCATGGCAAAAGTGGTTGGAACAGTGTATTATGACATGGTAAGCCTGGCATGAAGATTTTTTGTTTTTTTAGTTTATGTTATTGCATATAGTCTAAACTTTTCACACTGACAATGTCTTGCCCTCAGCAATCCAGTATTTGCCGGGCAGGCATTCATTACGGTGTCATTGACAATGATGGAGGCTGGATGGATGTTACAAGACAGGGCAGAAAGGACTTCTTCATCAAATCATACAAAAATGGACTTCAGTCCCTTGGGTAAGCAGTCAGCTCAAGATTGACTTTCATTCACATTACAGATAACTCCATCTAACATAATCAAAATGTTGCAGGAAATACCAGAGTGCCAATGCCTTCACAGTATCCAAAGTTACAGGTAAATGAAAATTTTGAATATATTACATGATTCTCTGTAATACTAAGAAAATCACCTTTAAAGTTGCCCAAGTGAAGTTCTAAGCAATGCATATCACTAATCAAAAATTAGGTTTTGATATATTTATGGTAGTAAATTAACAAAATATCCTAATGGAACACAATCTTTCCTAAATATCCTAATGATTTTTGGCATAAAACAAAATCAATAATTTTGTTCCATACAATGTATTTTTGGCTATTGCTATAAATATACCTCTGCTACTTATGACTGGTCGTGGTCCAGGGTCACATATATATTTTTAGGATTATTTGATGAATAAAGTTCAAAAGAACAACATTTGAATTAGATTGGTAAAACTTCATTTGAAGGGGTGTGCATAAGACTGACATGAATCCTTCATAATCATGACATGACATACGTCATGAATATGAAGGAGGATTAATCCATATTTATGACAACAGCTATTAAGTGTCATTTGCTCAGTTATGTCATTTTTAATGCAAAGATGACGTTGTTTGAGATGCCTTTATGACAACTTGACATAAACCAATACATCATAACCTGTCAGAGTCTTTACTTAGACAACATTTAAGAAATTAAACAAATACATAATAATATAATAAAATAAATATTCTGTCTTAAAATAATTTGACAGAATATTAGCACTTAAATGACACTTCATGACATTTTAATGACAAATTCCATTTGAACCACTGTACTTGAGATCAAGAAAAGTATTCATGATGCTGTAATAAAATAATCTGACATAATATTAACACTTCATGACATTTTAATGACATGAGGAGCATCTCGCTGCAGCCCACAAGATCCAGGGGGCGTGGTTCGATCCAGATCTCCTCCCACCTTACATATACCTAAACCAACCCATCTCCACCCCCTGATTCCTAAACCCACCCATCTCCACCCCTAAACCTACCAATCTCCACCCTCTAGATGTGGATCCAACCACGCCAATGTCAAGTTGTCATGACAGAGACTCTGACAGGTTATGATTTATTGGTTTATGTCAAGCTGTCATAACAAAGGCATCTCAACCAATGTCATCTTTGCTTTAAAAATTACGTAACTGGACGAATGACACTTAATAACATGTTTGGAAATGTAAACTCATATTTCCAACTGACACGCTACTGCAAAAGATAGAAATAACCGACTTTAAACCATTTTTGGTGAAAATTCTTGTGGCCTAAGACTTTTGCACAGTATTGTAAATAGTCAGTTATCATTGCAAAATAACAGAAGGGTTTTGTATGATCCAGATTGTTGCATACAGTACATTTACTAATAATTTCATCATCTTTCCTTTGTTTCAGTAAAAGTTATCACATGTGAGACTACAGTTTCTGTGCTGTGCCCTTACCAGAAGCCTGTAAGACACTGTCCAAGGTAAAACTCGATCTGTAATGAACCAAACCTCCAGGTGAAATGTTCTCTTATCTAATCTGTTTTGAAACAAAACCTGCTGATAGCCTACTATTATTACACTGTCAAACAAATCTTTCCAACCTGTTTTTTCTTCCCACAAGGATTTACTGTCCTCGAAACTGTCTGCAAGAAAACGTCCACCTTTCCCGAGTCATTGGCACCAACATTTATTCAGATGTAAGCTTTTTTTTATTTTTCAAACTCAAACTGAAAGCAAGAAGATTGATGCCCCACCAAAGACCTAATTTTAAATTTAAATGTGTTTTGCAGAAATCTAGCATATGCAGATCTGCGATTCATGCCGGCGTTTTAAGAAACGAATCCGGTGGTTATGTTGACGTGATGCCCACAGACAACAGGAAGCTGTACATTTCCTCATTCCAGAACGGCATAGTCTCAGAAAGGTAGGTTTTATCCCCAAACTGGCCCGTGTGGACCTGGTGTAAGGCAGAGTATGGGGCGACCTGTCTCTCCTTAAGCTTTTAAAATCACAGGCCTTTATTAATAAAGCTGATTAGAGTAGAGCTGTACCAGTGGTTCCACTCCAAGCATGGTAGAGTAAATTCACTTTAAATGTGTTACAAATGAACAACAATTTAAAGCAGTATTATATTTTTCAAAATATATATTATGTGTGTGTATTTATATATACATAATAAATAAACACAGTACACATACATATAGTATGTAAACTAAAACGTTTATCTTGGATGCGATTAATCGTGATTAATCGTTTGACAGCACTACATAAGCTTTTTAAACACTATTGTATTTAAGGGTTGGGAAATATTGCTTATTTAACTTCTGTGTTCTCTCGCAGCCTGCAGAACCCCGCGGGAGGCAAGGCATTCAGGGTATTCGCAGTTATTTGAGCGTGTGCTGAAATCGTGGTCACTCATCGACTCGTTCTGTTAATAAGGCTGTAAAAGTGGCCATTGTGAGGCCTTTTTCTGCTCTAACCAGCCTGTGCTGTATTTTCTTTCACATGAATGTTGACTGAAGTAAGTATTTGCTTTATACATGGAGACCCTTTCCAATGCATCAAGCTGATTTGCTATTGTATTGCCTAAAAAGCATGTAATTAGAGGATCATTCAGGGAATATGGTGTCTCTATTGCAGAGAAAAAAAGCACTTAAAGAGTTTTAATCTTCTGTTATTATTGTAAAGAACATTTTAGAGACTGTTAGCTTTTTGGTTTCGTTACATGTTGAGGAAGTTCTCACTCATTTATAGATTTGTTTTCTTTTTTTACTATGTAATTATTTTGATATATTGTTTGCTTTAGGGCAAGAAAGGACTGCTGATATGGTTTTTTGATGATAATTATGAATGTGGGTATAATCCTGCAGGGCAGGATATTACATCTAAAAACACCCAATCAAGCATAATATGAAACGTCCACATTGTTAAACACTGTAAATAGCTTGTTGTGAATAGCTTGTCTATAATATTAATTCTAATGAGGTGCTGTATGCATAGGTATTATGTACTGTCTCAGAAAAACAACTGTATTATGATTTAATGATTTCGTAGGTTTCACAAAAGCTAGCTTTTATATTGTCCAAATAAATTTGAGGTGCTTTTTTTTTTGTAATTCCTTAAAGGAATAGTTCACCCAAAAATGAAAATTCTGTTATCATTTACTCACCCTGAAGTTGTTCCAGACTTGTGTAAATTTTGTTCTTTTGCTGAACACAGAAGATATTTTGAAGAATGTGGGCAAGCGAACAGTTGACGGAAACCATTGACTTCTGTAGTATGTCAATAGCTCAAATCGACTGTTTGGTTACCTACATTCTTCAAAATAACTTTGAAGATGAGTAAATGATGACAGAACATTTGTGTGAACTATGCAATGGTTGTCAACTGGTTTGTTCACAACCAAAAATTAAACAGGTTGTGGCAAGGTTCTCTTAAACTTGACATTACTGGAAAAATGTTTGTTCTTAATATAATATTCATTCAGAGTTATCTGGTGTTTAGTGATGTTCTCAAAACATTAGCACGAACGTGTTATCTAATACATTGTTTGTGGAATCTTTTATTTCTGAAACGTTTTAATTGGACGTTCATCTAATGGGTTTTGAATGTTACTACTTGTTTTAGAACGTTCAGAGAACAGCAGCTATTTAATTACAGCTTTTTCTGCTTAAAGGGATAGTTCACCAAAACATTTAAATTTTATCATCATTTACTTTGCCTCATATTGTTCCAAAACTATGGAAGCCCATTTCCGCCACTAAATAAAAAATTAAAAAAAGGTTATTGCGACTTTTTTTCTCACAATTCTGACTTTTTTTCTCAGAATTGCAAGATATAAAGTCGCAATTGCAAGTTATAAAGTCAGAATTACGAGTTATAAAGTCAGAGTTGCGAATTTATATCTTGGAATTCTGACTTTTTAACTCACAATCATGTGATATTAAGTCGCTATTCTGACTTTTTTTCTCAAAATTGTGAGATATAAAGTCACAATTGCGAGTTACAAAGTCCAATTTTGAGCAGAAAAAAAAGACTATGTTCTCAGAACTGTGAGTTTATAACTCGCAATTCTGACTTTATATCTCGCAATTGCAGGTTAATATATCACAATTCTGAGAAAAAAGACTTCCATAGTAGGGAAAGAAATACTAAAGAAATGGGGACCTTCAGCTTTCTGATTATAAGAATCCTTCAAAAAAATGTATTTTATGTTTAACATAACAGAGAAACTCATAAGGGCCTTTCGCACTGCTTTAGTTCCATAACTAAAAGCACGGTACTAAAGTACCAAGACAATTTTGCGCAAGCTATTTCCCAGTATTATTTAAAGGGCTGCATTCAGAAGTGAAGAAGTGACGTAAGCTGGTCGACGGTGACGTCATTTGTTTGCGGCATTCAACAAAGGGACACAAAGAAGAACGATGTAAAAAAACACAAGAAAAAAGGATGGATGACTACACAGTATATGTTTACACAGCTTAAATTATGGCGGGTGAGGGTGTTTTCGTACGCGTTTAGCTAACCAGCGTATACTTACCTCACTGATAGTCCCTAGTACTTTTTAGACCTGGAGTAGGAGCTACTATAATTTAGTTTCTTCCAAACGATCGTTCCTGTGGTGCGCAAACGCCAAAAAGCGGATAGTTCCACAATTAGTTTGGGTACTACGAAATGGTTCCTGCTGTGCAAAAGGTCCTATACAGGTTTAGAATGACATGAGGGTGAGTAAATTATGATAATTTTAATTTTTGGGTGAACTACCCCTTTAAACAGAATTTTTTTTTTAATCAGACATACATGTCAAAAAAGATAGCGATGGGCACTTTACAATGTCTGTAATGGCCTAATGTAAGCATATGATGGTATATAACTGTGTTTTCTACCTCACATTGTTTAAAAACATTTTTACAATAAACTTCAGTAATCAGCCCCAATGATTCTCACACTTTTCTAACTGAAAATGTAGTTATGTTCAGCCCATATGATTATTATTATTATTATTATTATTTGGATTCTGGATTTGGATTCTTTTTTGGAATCTGTGGACTGGCACAATGCATGGACCAGAGAAACTATTGAGGCCATCTGTCTGTAATGAAAACCAGATGGAATAATTTTCAGTGTTTACTGCTCTCTCACCCTCAGCCGTAACAGCTAAAACAATTCCCTTATGGATTATAGAATCATTTTATTGAGCAGCACGCTTCCACATTACTTTCATTCATTCAGTCTGATAGATGCTGGAGATCTAATTTAGTAGAAGAATTGAACTGTCTTCTCGGTAAGAAGGATGGGTAAATATGATAACCTCTAAACCAGGAGCTGCTAGTAAATATATTTAACACCTGTAGTTTCAGACACCTCAAGTCATCTGTTAAAACTTGTTTATTAGTTAGAAGTCTACTTTGTCAGTGCAGCCTGTCTGTTTTGAGACCTGCCACAATTGCAGTCTGCTGTGCCATAGAAAGCCAAGATTTATGGCTAATGTCCAAAACATCACTCTCCATCCAGGTTGTGTTCCACCTGGACGCCTGCAGTCCAGAAACACAACTTGAGTGTAATTACCAGCCAGCCACACTGACATCATAACAAAACAGCATAATGCAGGGTGACTGCCACACTAACATATGTTTATATTATAAAGTGCCACTAACATATTTCAACACCTTGATAAATAACGTTGCCTGTTTATTGGGGTTTGGTGCCTTTGGATAGAAATTACTCAAAAAAGCAATAACGTAGGACATGGAAATATTAGTGTTACCACTGCTTTCTTACAGCATAATCGACATCGTAAAAAACAGAGGGAAATACCCACTTTAAGGAAAATGAGAAACAGAAAGTGTATATGCTCCCCATTTCTTTTTCAGCTAAGTGAGAACAGACAAAGAGCAACACTGTGAGCATGTCAGAATAATTCTGGCTGTTGGACCTGATGGAGCTCAGTTGTACGACAAGGTCTTTTCTTATGTATTTACAAATATATGCATGTCTACTGCACAATTTAGTTTATTAATGTATTAAAAGCATAAGGAAACAACTACAATTTGCTTAACAGTGTTGAGACGAACAAATTGCTATTTAGAAGGTACTATATTGAAATGGATCTTTAAGCTTTTGCTTTTGTGGGTTTTATAACATGTCTGTTAGCTATAAAGTTTTTTTAAACTGTTGATGACTTCTTATGACAGTTGATCATGCACTACAGATTTGAAAAAGAAAAAAAAATCTAACCTGATCTGAATTTTTTTATGACGGACGAACGTTTTGGAGGAAGTGTATAAATGATGTGTGAAAATTTTGGACAAGAATTTCATACTTAGTGCGCAACCTTTAACATTCCCTGTGCCCAAAGAACACTTGCAGTTACAACACGAATTCTGTAAATGTTGGGACTTTTTTTTTTTTTTGGAATAAACGGAAAACTAAAAGAATATCAAATCACATGAGCCAATATTTTATTCACAGCGATAACATAACAAATGTGAGAAATTTTACAACATTATACACAAATTGTGCTCATTTCAAAGTTGGGTCAGGTTGGATCTCCTCTTCATTTCAAAACATTTGAAGACAACTGAGCATTGAGGTTATGAGTTTCTGATGTTTTGGTTTTAAAATTTGGTGCCATTCTTGCCTGATATAGGTTTCCAGCTGCTGAAGACTTTGTGGTCGTCTTTGACATATTTTTTGTTTAATGATGTGCCAAACGTTCTCTATAAGATCTGGACAATTCAGTACCCAGACTCTTCTACTACTTGTAATGGCTTCAGTATGTGGTTTTGGATTGTCCTGCTGAAATTCACAAAGCCTTCCTTGAAATAGTCATCGTCTGGAGGGAAGCATATGTTGCTCTAAACCAGGGCTGTCCAAACTCTGTCCTGGAGGGCCGGTGTCCGGCAGAGTTTAGCTCCAACTTGCCTCAACACACCTGCATGGAAGTTTCTAAGTTTCTTGATTAGCTGCTTCAGGTGTGTTTAATTAGGGTTGGAGCTAAACTCGGCAGGACACCGACCCTCCAGGACCGAGTTTGGACAGCCCTGCTTTAAAAACTTAATATACCTTTTAGCATTCATCGTGCCTTCCAAAGCATGCAAGCTGCCCATACAACCTGATCTCACAGAATTCTGTGCAATGACCACGGACTCTTAACTCAAAATTCTTTGTTAGTATCACGGAATCATCGAAAATTCCGAGATGGGCTCACAGAAAAGATTACAATGTAATCAGTGACAGGCATCAGCTGTGATCCACGCACGGAATCATGCTGATGAGTGATTCAGTGTCATCTGAGGGACCGAAGACCACATGCATCCAACAAAGGTCTTCAGCAATTAACACAATTAGTTGCTAGATGTTCTCCCAGCTGAATCTTTTCAAAAGTTCTTTCTTTTTCAGCCCTCTGTTGCCCCTGTGCCAACTTTTTTGAGACCTGTAGCAGGTAACATGACGATGAGTTCACTAAACTTAAATGGCCTTCACAACAGATCTCAATCCAATAGAAAACCTTTGCAAACCTCTCCACCCATGGGATGTTATGGAACTGGAGATTTGCATCTTTCTGTCCTCACAAGAAAAGGTCTTCTGTAGAAGAATGCTATAATTTTTGTCTCACGCCATGCTCAAACTTCTCATATAAGCCAATAAACAGAAGGTTGTGTGAACAGTAAGCAGTTCATACGAACCATTTGACTAAATAAGGCATAGAGGACTGTCTTTGGACAGCATGCAGGACAAATGAGGCTGGGAGTTGCCTCAACTTTCCATTGACACGTGCAGCAGTTGGCAGCGGCAGATTGAAGACTGAAGATGTTTGTGCGAATGATGAAAGACAAACCTTAAGACTTATGTTTGCTGCGAGTCATTTAAAATAACAGTCACCATTAATAACTTTCTAAGCTGCTGTTTGATGAAGTAAACTGAAAGCAGCATATATATTCAAAGCCTGGCAAGAAAACGCTACACTTTTCTCTTTCAGTCCTTTGGAACATCTTCAACAATCTTACTCATTCGTTTTTCTATTTACATGCTGCATTTTCCTAAACCTTTGAAAAGGGTTCAGTCTGGCAACCACAAGGTTGCTGGTGATGAATCGAAATATTATGGTGACCAGAAGTAATGTCTGCCTTTCTACGCCCACCTTTTCCTTGGCATCAGAAGTGAACGTACGGATGAAGGGAAACGCTAAAAATACGATGCACAAATTGAATATATTTTGAGTGGAAGGAGCTTTTTAGACTCTTTCGCTTTGCCAAATGAGCCTTACAATTGGAGCGATTTAAGTTCTTTAGACAGAAACTAAACAGTAATTCCAAATAATATTAAATTAATATCTGGGCTACCGAAACACAAACTCTTGCTTATTTCCTCACGTTTTGGATTAACGTGAATGTGATGTGCACGTGAACGAGTGATTTGATTTATTACTTCTGACACATTAACAGGACTAATAACGTCTCACTCTGAGCACAGCCACCTTCCCATTTTTCATATAAAAATGACAAGTCTGTTCCCAGTGCAAATTTCACCAAAAAATTACAGAAAAACAGCACAAAAGAGAGCAATTTGAACATTACAGGAGGCTGACCGACAGTAATGAACAATCATTACGGCAGATGAGATGTCAGATGGATCAGAAACATGTGCTTCAGCACAAGCGGTATTAAATAAATAAAGCTGTTCTGTTTCCACAGTAATGCTGTAATTTTGTGCCGAGTGAAACTTTTCCTTTAAACATGTATTCTGTGATATGGATAGCTTTTGGATGACATTTTAGTCAAATATACTATAACCGGTTAAAATTTGATTGCTATTGTAGTCTTCATATAAACAAGAATTTTTGCACCTATAAAAAAAGTGTAATTGCTGTCATTCATTGTACTATACATAGATGCCAAAATCCATTAGTACAAGTCCAAGAAAAACATTCACTCATTTCGGTTACAATAAAACCAATGTTGCGTTCTCTTACTGGACGCCGGGAAAACCATAACAAAGTTTGCTTCAGGTGTGTACCATATGTCAAAAGTTTCTTAATAAAACAAGAACAACTTATTTCTGAGATCTTCTCCAGAGATTCCCAGTATTTCTGCATTAATATTAAAAAGTTAAGGAAAGATTTATGATGGAAGTCTTGAGAAATCTAATATGTTCTGATCATTATTATGATCCTCCAGACTCAAAAGTTACGTCTTTTTTAATGAAATTGAGTACTGTTTTAGTTTACTGAAACAACACCATATTAGTGAAATAAGGAAATATATTTAAATACAGGAAACGGCTCAGATATTACAGTGCTGTCTGCTTTGGCATTCCTGTGAAAAGGAATCTAGGTCAAACAGGACGATGAAGATTTTTTTTTTCTCCCCAAATGTAGGAGGAATCTGAGAATGAGTGAATCCAAAAGATTAGTTTTTGAAGAAAATATGGGATCTGGTAAAGTATATTTATTCATGACATTCTTGCCTGTTTTGGGTTTCAGAAAACCCTAATGTGTTTATTTATTTATTATTTTTTAAAAGAATGTACTATTTATTTATCATAATTAGAACAACGCATTATAATTTAGTATTATTTTATAGTGTATGATATCAACATATATATATATTATGTATTATTATTAGTTTATTTTCTTATAATATACCATTAACAGTATATTATACCAGTATATATATATTATTATTAGTGTATTTCTTAGAATATAGCAGTATTAATAATATATTATACCAGTGTGTATATATATATATATATATATATATTCAAGCATAGATAAATCTATACTACTATAAATGCGAATGTATCATAAATATCATTAAATAGATCACAAATATATATTATAATAAGTGTTATGATTAATTACATCCAATATAAAAAATAATTGTTCACACAATGTCTGTGTACTGTGTATATTTATTATGTATACTGTATATAGTTACCTACATGTATATTTAAGAAAAATATGTTTATATTATAAATTTGTTTATATATAATTAAATACATGTAAATATTTTCAAAATATATGCTGCATGTCTTTACATACACATAATAAATATATTATGTAAACAAAAACCTTTATTTCAAATGCGACTTATTGCAAATAATTATTTGACATCACTAAATATACACTTATCTTTGTTTTTACGTTTAATTTTTTTCCAGTGTTAGTTTTAGTAATTTTAGTACTTTAACATTTTTTCAGCTAGTTAGTTGCCAAAAGCAACTTCTATAATTTTTCAAATATTTTCCAATTCATCTAATATTTAAAAAAAATAAATATATCTAATAAATCAAAACATATCAGTTTACATGGTTGACATCCGCAGCATACAGGACACAGTTAAGGTTACAGACTGTTGTGAGCACTAGGGGTTGTGCTTCTCATTCACGTCACCACTGACCTTTCTCTGTTTATAAAATGGTTTCATTTCGCTTCTTTTTCCATGTTCACACACGAGCCGTTGTCAGCACCCGCGGGGAGGTAAAAGAGTGGCTTTGTCTTGATGAAATGGCAGCAACGTCCACACGTTTCTGCCAAAACCAGCCAAGATTCCGAGCTCCACAAACTTCACCTGTTTTAGATTAAACCTGTCAGATTAAATGAGTGAGCCGATAAACTGCTGTGAATACAGCGTCAGCCAAAATACACCCCTCTACCCCCTCAAACTGATCCCATGAATGACTGTGTACGGCCCGCTTGCAGTGACAGCTTGTGTAATGAAATCTGTTCTGAAGTCAGCAACAGTTGCTTGTTAATCAATTAATTTCCCTGGATATCTTAAAGTAATTAAGCAATACTGGATAAACATCACTTAATCAAATCTCACAATCACCACTGGCTGCATAAATGAAAAAAGTTAATCAATTATAGAAAAAAATTATTATGAAGAGTGTATAGTGTATACTTCTTTACATTGTTTTTCACAAAAAATTAAAACTTTTCTGTTTAAAGTTAATTCGTTTTTCTAAATAATTATAAATATTACACATTTCCCCCTGATTTACTAAATTCAGCTACTAAAATATAATTTAGTGTAACAATCTTGTCAGGCATATTTGCAACAAAAAACTATTTATTTAAAAGACTAATTATTAATCTCATTCAATGAATGAGGATTGAATTAATGTATCATTATGACCTCAGGGTCATGTAAAAAAAAAAACCCAAAAAAACATTAATACTATCTGAAGAGAAGACCAGATAACTTCTGGTCTAAACAAAATGAAGATCTGCAGTCAAAATATGAGTAATCAACCACTTGCTGTCTGGCTTGTAAGTTCATAAAGTCATAAATAAATCCGCTTCGTTCCCCAGCACTGAGAATGAACCATCCAGCCATTGAGAGAATAATTGATAAAGCATATAAAAGAATTGACGTCATAAGTGCCCCGTCCTTGCCTGAAACACAGTGTGCCGTGA
The DNA here is from genome assembly GCA_032357425.1 of Enteromius argenteus. Classification (NCBI taxonomy): domain Eukaryota; kingdom Metazoa; phylum Chordata; class Actinopteri; order Cypriniformes; family Cyprinidae; genus Enteromius; species Enteromius argenteus. Next base: position 11,067,272 of record JAUCMR010000059.1, read on the forward strand.
TTGTTTGGTAAACTTGAGGAGAGAAGAGGATGCAGACAACCAATGAATTCTTGATTCTTGTCTGAGGTTCATAAAAACCAAACTCTCCACAGGCCCAGCAGAACAAAACAGCCCAACAACAACCTCAACAAAGAGCAGAAAAACCATTAAAGAGAACCACTGAGATCCAGCAGTTCTCCACATCATGCCACCTGCAAACGTTTGCCTGCGATGACGTCAGACACCGAAACTGAGAACAGCAGAACATTTTTATAATTAGCACAGGCATTGTAGCATTAATACCCTGATGGTGCTTTGTTTTGATGACCAATTTTGAAATCTTACTATTTTAATTCATAATTGATTCCAATCTTCAAACAAGTCATTAGGCAGAGCATTGTTAATTGCGTATAAATATTTATGACCTCAAGAAAGCAAACAAATTGTGTCCCTGGAGAGGGTTGTTTTATTGAAATGACATGGCACTCTATGTGCTGTTTTCTGTGAACACTCAATTTCACCGCTCCCTGCGTAGTGTTGTCTTTACAGAGTTTGGATTTGTGTTTCAAGGTCAAACATTTCTGTGCAAAGGGAACAGATGTATTCATTGTTTCACTGGATTTCACACATAAAAGTATTTACGAAAAAACTTTTTACACAGAAATCCTGAATCATCAGGAGGTTTGCACAAAATGTAGGCTACTTTACATTTGCTGTAATGTAGAAGCAAATAAAAACCGATTGAGCTAAATAAATCACGCTACTTTTTTAAATGAGCTACTTTATCCAATTAAAACAACAACAACAACACAATACATTAGTAATGACCTGTCCTTACGAAAAATTGACCGTGGTTTCACTACAGTTACACCATGCTGGCTACAAATTAACCGTGGTTTTGCTACACTAACCGTAATTTAACCATGGGATGTGTAGTGAAACTGTGGATATACAAATGATAATCAATACACCAAAAAT
>JAUCMR010000059.1:11114929-11126925 GCA_032357425.1 Enteromius argenteus
AAATGCTGCCTTGGTGGGCATTAGAGACTTTTTTTTCAAAAACATAAAAAATCTTACTGACCCAAACTTTTAAATGGTACATTTTCATAATAAAAATTCAGTTGAGCGTTGCATTCTCTATGTCAAGGTCATGAATTTGATTTCCAGGCAATGCACAAACTGAAAAAAAAAAATGCAATATAAAACATTTTGGATGAAACATTTGGCAAATGCATAAATGTAAATGTTCATTTAAAACCTAAATTTGTTGTTTAAATGAATATTGCTTTGATTCAAATAAAAGCTCTATTAAATATTTGAGCTTGCTTGCTTTTAGGAAGCTCTGCTTTGCCAACTGAAAATGCTTGCCTTTGAAGAATAAAGCAGTAAACTGTAATTAAATTAGTTTTTTTCCCTCTTCCATGTAAATGCATTTTTTCACTATTCTTTAAAGTGACGTCACTGACGTGGTCTTCCAAGCAGGGCCCACAGACTCTACTAATCAATAATGAAATTCATTGTCGATTATTTCCATTACCGATTTGTTGTTGCAGCCCTAATCTATTTCATCCATCCTGACCCATTTTCTTGCTCCTAACTATTTATCATGAAGTTCTTCTCATTTCCTGTGCTCTGAGTGAACCATTAACCATGTGAAGATGTTGTGCTGTAAAGTGCTGTGATTCCACCGGGCATCTTTGTGTTTGTGCACATAGCTGCCTGAGCACTTGAGAGTTTGCCATGCTGATGAAGTATTTGTTTATCCAATTTTCCACTCAGTGGGCCCAAAAGTGTGTGTGAATTTAGACACACTTAAAGGTCACCGTCTCAGGAGAGAGGTCATGCAAAGAAATCTAGCAAAAACCTTGTATAGAATAATGGGGAAATGTGCACAATGACTTCAGTTTGATATAGAGAATTAAAGGCATTATGTTTTTATTCCAGCTTTTGGATCTATGTGCATGATTTGTACAGTATTATGAGTGAAATTATTTGATAAGTGTCTATTGTACTATTTAAAAAATTCATTTGGAACATTGAATTGAATATTTTGAATGGTGCCTGCTCACATTACTCAAGCAGGCAAAATTAAAATGTCAACAGCCATACAGTATTCATTTTAAGCTTCAATTACTACAGCTGAAATATACTTAGGGCAACATCAAGCAGACAGCCATTGTTATTCAAACAAGCTCCGCTGAAAACGCAAACTTGACGAGGTCACGAATCTGCTAACAACTACTTGGCATGTAATTAGACAAATTTAATCTCATAATGTTGGGCTTTCAAACCCATGTCAGAAGCAGAAGCGGTGTAGTCTGAGCTCATTTTGTTGTTGGCGTAGTCATAATTTGTGCTCCCTTTCCTTTGTGTGATTGTGCTAAACTGCATTAGGTGTTTGAGAGTGGATGTTGATTTGTGAGGTTCACTCATTAGAATGATGCTCTTCAGAGTCTGCTGTAGATTAGCCCAGAGCTTTTGAAGAATAGAGTAAGAATGGAGTGCCAAAATAAAAAAAAAGCTCAACTCCTACAGAATGCTATTTGTGGTGTTCTTTTGTGTTCAGGCAGGGGCCAGAATAACTATTGCTACACCTGCCAGTGATGAGCAAACTGAGAAAGTGTGCCACACTAAATACTTTTAATTACTGCCTATTAAACTCTGCATTACTTAGTTGTTTGAAACTGCAAATATATAACAATTACTGTATGTAAAATATCACATCATCTCATATACTATGATATATATATATATTATTGTTACGACCTCTATAGGGGTTGATCATAACAGAAAAATTAAGAGTATTGAATAAGCACAGTGATGGATAGAGAATTACTACCAGAGATATATCAATTTGTGCTATTTTATTGATTAAGAAGGGACAGATCTTCAGGTGTAGACCAGGCCAAAATAACAAACAAAAACGCTTCTTTGTTTGAACCTCTATCTTTCCTGTAATGGGAGAAAAAAAAAAAAAATAAATACAACCAACTTCCCTAACTCCCTGAAGATAAACAGAGTGAAGAGATGTACAAGAACAAGAATGGCATCTAAACCCCTATTTCAAGATGGCGCCTCCAGAGTGTTCAGGGTGTGACCTACCAGCAACACAGCATACATATACAACACACACACACACAAGAGGGCAGTCTATCATAGACCCATAGCATGAACTCGTAAAATTATTTATGCTATTTATATTTATAAATAGTTATGTAATCAATATTTATATTACTTATTTATATGAAATATTTAAAATAATGTCTGTGTGTGTGTGTGTGTGTGTGGCACAGACAGAATCTCATCCTACACATTTAATTAATATATGATATGAAAGTAAATATCATTTCATTAACATTTGTAAGATTTAATCAGTCAAAATAGTTTTGAGGTTAATTGATCAAATTGATCAAAACAAAAAAAAAAAGAAACGAAACACAATAAAACAGAACCAAACAAAACGAAACAAAACATACTGAACGAAACAAAACACAAAGCAAATAACTGAACAAAATAAAATAAAACAAAAACCAACAAACTAAATGAAAAAAAAAAAAAAAATCATCAAACACAACGAAACAAAACAAAAACAAAAAACAAAAGCTAACAAACCAAACAAATAATGATCTATGACGTTGTTTTGCATTGAATATTAAAGTTTATGCAATGAAGGGTTTGTGAACACATTTATGTTTTTATATTTGTGGAGTAATTATACTTAAAATTATATTTATTCTGAGGTGAAAATATAAAATTAGACCCATTGGGGTAAGATGACTCTCAGAACTGACCTAGAAGGCCTCAAGTGGCATGTTGTTACTAGTGTTATTATAATTCATTTTCATACTTATTGCAAATTCATAGGTCTATTAATCAGTAATTCCATTAATTACTTTACAGACATCTTCGATTTTCATTAAACCTATAGGCTGATTGAGTAAAATCATTTTATTTGAATTTATAGTGTTGCAATTGTATATCTTCGATTAAAATATGGGCAATTAAATATGCAAATATTCATAATGCCTGTATAAAAGTCAAACATTTACATTTCAGATTAATCTCTTTTACTGCAATTCTGCTTTGTCTGTCTTCGGTTATTGAACTACTCAACTAAATTATCAAAAATACAATTCTAAAGAGAGTAACAGATTTATTTTACAGTAATGACACTGTAAAAATGTATATCAGTATTATTCAAATTAACATCAAAATTTAAAAAGTTTAGCCAGGGGGGCTTCTTTGAATAATTTAACATTTCGATATAATGACCTGATTCAGGAAATGTTTCTATTTATTTCCCATAATAACATATAGTCTGATGCATCTTCACCCTGCACATGCCAAGCTTATATCTAAATAGGTTACTATTTCAAAATAAATGCACATTGTTCTTAAGCAGGGCATCGTCCCCCATCTTCCCCTATAAGTGTAATAAATAAAAATTGACATAAAAATAAAACTACTCTCACCGTTTCCCCTCATGCTCTTGCAAACATGTATGGCTTTCTTTCCTCCATCGATGCACTTCCCAAAAATGGCCAGTAATTCTGTTTTCTTTAGTTGACAGCCAGGTTTTACTCACATTTGGCACTTGGCGAGTATTTTTAGACATGACGTCTACATCTATGAACTTGACTGTCTATCTGTCTGTCCATCACTACACCCCTTTGTGTCTGAATCCTGGCTGCTTAGTTTTAAGCATTCAACATATTCTCAGAAAATGAGAAGTGGTCGAAGGCTAGAAAAAATAACGTTCCTCATCAAATCGCTTTTGCATTAAAGTGCTAAATCTGTCAATGTGTTTTTCTCCTGCTTGTTGCCATCTCTTCAGTAGCTGCTCCTGTATGTTTGCATATAAAAATGCTTCTATGGATGTGTGTGTCCACAGAGCTGGAGGCCGAGGAGTGGTGGAAGTTATTGTGTTTGGAGTGTCTGGGCAGCAGACTTAATGACATCAGCCTGGGAGAACCGGACTTGTTAGCAGCAGGGGTGCAGAGGGAACAGAACGGTCAGTATCCAATTAGAGTCCGGCTTTTTGCGTGAATTTTTTTTTTTTTCCTCTTGTACTCCCTAAATGATTCTATTACAGGGTCCAAATGTGTTTGTTAAACACAGTCCCTCCAGGTCTGTTCTCATGTTTATAAATGATCTGCTCGGGCCAAGGTTCTTTACTAAGCGCTAATGGGCACCGCCGTGCATCAGAGCATCAGCCCATAATGAAGCTTGTCATAGAGATGGATGAGATTATGGCGCAGAAGAAAAGCAGGATGAATGCGCATGGCACCTCTGCGAGAAAACGCTTAAGAGAATGAGCGAGAATCTTTAGCGAATGCAATCTGTTTCTTTCTGGAATGAATAAGGCAATGTGTGGCCAAACGGTTAAAGTAAAACCCTGGGTCTAAAAGGGTTTCACTTCAGGACACTGAACATCAGGTGATAACCCAAAACAGTACCAGGATTGTTCTCTGTACAATAAACAACAACGGGGGAAAAAATCAATAAAAAAATAATTATTAGTATTAATAGTATTCATTTGCATTTGGCATTGATATATAGCTTCTTTGGGTAGTGACAGGTGATTTTGCATCAAAATACAGCAAAATTAGCATTTGCTCAAAAAAAAAAAAAAAATATGATTTATCATTTATTTTTTATTAAAAAAACAAACAAAATAAAAAAACGTTTTTTTGTAATATATTAAATATATAATTTATTTTATTAAATATAGAATATTTAGTGTATGTAAATTTATAAAGTTAATAAAATAATGAAGTTATAAAATTAATAAAATAAGGGAAATGTCATTTTTTTTAAATCATTAAATATACAAACATTTATTTGTACATTTTATATAAAATGTAAATACTATATAATATCAAATATTTAAATAAAGACTACAAGTACAATCTAGAAGCGTTATTGAATTTAAATATAGTATAGTTTATTAGTAAAATATATTATATGTTATCGTCACAGTATGTTGTGATTGCAACTTGAATTATATTTTCATTTTCATTTAATGGTTTTAATTTAATTTAATTTAATTATTTTTTTTTATTATTTATTTTATTTAGTTTTTTCCAACAAACTCCCAGTCTGCAGTGCTTCTGACTTTTGCTTCCAGAGAGATTTTAAATGAAATATGTTTTCTGTGACTATAAAAACAGTCTCTACCCACAATTTGAGAACTGTTGCTTTAAGGCAACTGCATCTCCTCCAAGATCAGACTGTTTCGGTCTGAGATGACCCGAGTTGTGTCTGTGTTTATGTGAGTGTTTTTTTAAACATAATTCAGAAAATCAATACCAGTTCATCTCCAAGTGGTGCCAAAGCATTCAAGCATTAAGCTGAGGCAGACACCGTATAGAGTGATCATCAAATTTTTTTCAATCAAATGACAGGCAAATATTGATTTGTTTTCATAACGAGAGCGCAATGTGTATATGATTATATCAGCTGGAGGTCAGCAAAATGATGGTTTCTCTGCTGTTCGACAGCTGAGAAATAACGAGCTGAGAGTTTGCCATTTGCGCTTCAATTAGACCCCTCCAACGGCGGGCTGCGATAATTAAATCAGAGTTAATTTTCGCAATCCCTAAAATAGCCCCCACATTACATTGCCTCTTCCTCCGGAGAGACACATAGCTTATTTTGAAGCATTAGGTATAATTAGGCACTATTAATTTGGATTATGAAGTGCACCCTTGTCTTTTTGGAGCTAATTGTGATGGTGTGGTTACTCCAGTCGTGGTTGGCTCAACTGCGGCTCTATGGCAACAATCTGTTGACCTTTGTTCACTGCAAGAGCCGCATCTGCAAGAAGAGAAAATAGTCCGTCTGAAAAATAATAATCATGCTAGATGGCTCTGTTGAGATGTGCTCAAGGTTTCCAGGCTTACCCTTTAATTCTAAAGTCATCTTTAGGCAGAGCAGAATCTTTCAGCTACCCAAATAAAAGCTGTTTGAGATGTCTGTAAATATGACAGCCGAATGGACTCTACCGCCACGGTGCTTGCCCTTTTTAAGCAAATTTAATTATTATTAAAAGAAATGTCGATCAACCAGCAGTCTGCAACCTTTTCATATCTGTTAAAGAAACTGTTTACCCCATAATAAGTTTTCTGTAACATAAAACACTGGTCATTTTATTTGTCAGTGTAAGCTGCTATTGTTGCTGAACCTTTTTGAGTTTTTAACTTTATTTAGAAAATAATAAATTCCTTGATTTATTGGGTGCACTTCATCTGTGCTTGTTATCCTGAAGAAAAATACATCTGAATCAAAATATATTAATAATGTCACTTTGCAAAAATACTTGCACTTTGCTTTATGGCTCCAGTCTGATATATAAAAGTTACTTTTAGTGATTGAATCTCCCCTCCATTTTAATTATTTGTAAAGATGTCCCATGTACAGATGCAAAATAAATTGTTGCAAACACAGTTTCAATAAACATTTAATACATCATATATGTAATATAATATTATATAATTAAAAATGTAATTCATTTATATTTTATAATTACTGTTAATATATTAATAATAATTAATAGCTAAACTTAAAATGTTTTAAATATTTTCTCACAGTAAATTTCTTTAATTGTATTTGTTTTTATTCTAAACACACATCCTAAATTGTTCAAAGCTTTGTACATCTGAAGAGATCAAATCAAGTTTTGGATTTAAATTTTAATATATTTAATGGTTTCAAGGTTTATTTTATTTTAAAATGTAATCAAACCCCCAATCTGCAATACTTGCTTTAGTGGTATTGAGATACTATAAAAGTTTTATTAATATTTTGAATCTTTTGTTTTTAGTTTATAACTTTTTTGTGTCATGTCTAGTAACTGTTGTGTTCAGTTTTTTTTTTTTAGTATTTATATAAATATATATTTTTTTATAGTTAGCACTTATTTATTTATTTTTTATTCCAGAAAGATTTAATGTTTACTTGATGCCGACCCCAAATCTGGACATCTACGGAGAGTGCACAATGCAGATCACCCACGAGAACATCTACCTTTGGGACATCCATAATGCCAGAGTAAAGCTGGTCATGTGGCCGCTCAACTCTCTGAGGAGATACGGCAGAGACTCGACCTGGTTCACATTTGAGTCTGGAAGGTGTGTGAACGACATTCGATTCTAGTTGGGAGTGCTTTTATCTGACAAGATGTTTTCATCCTAAATCCAATAGTCCTGATTCTGCTTCTCTGGATATTGATTCGCTGATTCATGAAGGTGCTCAACATTTAACATACGCTTTCCCTTGCAGGCTGCCCTTAAAGTCTACGCTTACTGTTCAGCCTATTACCACAAGAACATGAGTGTACTGAAAACTAATGGAAGTTATAATTGCTTAACGGATGTGTGTGTGTGTTGTGCTCTTACAGGATGTGTGATACAGGGGAGGGTTTGTTCACGTTCCAGACCAGAGAAGGTGAGATGATCTATCAGAGAGTTCACTCTGCCACGCTGTCCATCGCTGAGCAACATGAACGCATGATGATAGAGATGGAGAAGAGCTCACAGGTAAAGTAAAAGTACATGGTACTGTATGTATTATTCTGTAAATTATTCACAAATAAGTCTCCATCGCAGTGTTCAAAATGGAGGGTGGTTCTTGAAATTCCTATACAAACACAAACACCTACTTAAGGGGTTCAAGTTATTAAGTTATTTCATTTATCTATATAAGTTTTAAGGGTGAATGACATTACATTCGATTTTAGTGAATTTAAAATTCACTTTTCAATAGTGATTTGTAGTTGATTTTCCATAAAAATTCTAAACATGTTTTTTAAAGTGATACAAATCTTTATTTATTTAGGATTTTTAATGAACTTAAACTGCTAAAATAATAACAACAATAATAATAATAATAATAATAATCACTTCTTTCCTTTAACTATTCATTTTAATCACTTGATAAATGTTTATAAGGTTTAGGTCTCAAAACTAAATTTGGGGATCAGTAACGTTTATTTATCTTTTTTTGGGAAAACAATTAAGACTATTAAGCAAAGTTGCATTGAATTGATAAAAAAATAACAGTAAAGACATTTTTAATGTTACATTGGATTTCTTTTTTTAAATAAATACTTTCTATACATACAAAAAAATTACATTTTAAAATTGATTCAAATAGAGTATTAATAATATGGTCTAAGTATTCTTAGACTCCTAGCATTCATCATGCACTATTATCATATTGTTTTATAGTCTATTATATAGAGCATAGAAACAGCATCACGTTCAAAGAAATTTAGATGTCATATTCAAAACGTTTCACTCGATTTCAAAACATTTTAAACATTTTAAATCACAGTTCGGGAAAAAAACAAAAACAAACAAACAAAAAAAAAAAAAAACTGTAAATTTGTTCAAGTTTATGCCACAAAAACACGTCAACTAAGTAACATTCATCATGTACTCATGATATTACTTTTATATTGTATTGTTTTATATTATATAGAGCATAGTAACAGCATAGACTGTCATATTCAAAATGTTGCACTCAACTTCAAACATTTCAGTCAGGAATTATAGTTTGGGGGAAACAAAACCAGTAAATGTGTTCAAGTTTTTTTTCTTATTTTGCAAAAGAACACACTTTTGTTGTTACTGAAAGCGTAGTCAAAAAAAAAAGTAGACACCTAATAGATTCGAATAGTGTATAACACTTACTTGTGTGACCAAAGTCAACAGAGTACTTTAGTGTCTTTTGCACTGATAAGATAAAAAAGACCCTGATCACACCGGCAAGACCGTCGACCTCAGAGAGTTAAATAAATGCAATTCTTATCAAGAAAAAAAAAAGAGACGGAAGCAGCAGTTGTGAGTGGGGTGGCCAACCCTAGCCCCGTTCCTGCATTAAAGGGTTACTCCACCCCACAATAAAAAATATTGTCATTAATCACTTACCCTCATGTCGTTCCAAACTTGTAACTGTCCCATTGACTGCAAAGTATTGAACACCGTCAAGGTCCAGAAAAGCATGAAAGACATTGACATAATACTCCATCTACCATCAGTGGTTCAACCGTAACATTATGAAGCATTGAGAATACTTTTTGTACACAAAGAAAATAAAAATACTTTATTCAACAATTTGTCTTCTCTGTGTCTCTCCACATCACCGTAGCGCCATTTTGGAGAGTAACCACTACACGCAAACTGTGTCAGTCTTACAACACGAATACGTTTTCCAAGCATAGTTATGCTTTCATTGGAATGAAAACAGCGCATTCTTGTGTCGCGGCAGACACAGAAAAGCGTACGCAGTTTGCATGCATATTCTCCAAAATGCATTACGTTAATGCAGAGAGACACAGAGGAGACAAATTTTTATTTTCTCACAAAAAGTATTCTCAGCATTTTACAGTTGAACCACTGATGGCAGATGGAGTATTCTGATGATGTCTTTCATACTTTTCTGGACCTTGACAGTGTTAATATGCAATGCAATAACGTGCTAATTTTGACAGCACTAATTATTACCTTAGATCAGATAACCTAAAAATCAACCAATTATCACTGTACAATATACTGGACTGCAGCTTTCCTGTTAAGATTCTGCCAGTTTTCTAAGTATGTTTTCCCACTTGCTTGCACAGTGCACAGTATGTGATGTTTCATAAATCCAGGTCACAGAACACTGGCATCTTTGAAAAGCAACTGCTGTCAACTAATCCTGAACTGCACTATTGGTCGAGTACCTTCAGAAATGCTGCACTTATGTGTTCCTATAGCTCAACTGGTAGAGCGTGACGTTAGCAGCATCAAGGTCAAAAGTTTGAATCCTGAGAATGCACATGCTGATAAAACGCATACTTCCAATGTAATGGAAGTCGCTTTGAATAAAATATAAATGGATTTGAAACACATCTTAGTTGCAAGATAACGACAGAAAAAACAGCCTCAGGAGTTTTCCAGTGTTCAAAGCTTCCGAACACTAATGCCTTAAAATGTTATCCTGCCTTTTTGGTTTTCAACGTGTCATTGAAAGCGCATTTTGGTTATTTCTCCGAACCCCCCTGAAGCTAGCGAGGCTGATGAATCGTTCAGTCGCCTGATGCGGATGGTCTTTCCTGTGCTATTTAAACTGCGCCGCTGCCTCGCTGGCAGTGAATCATCTCTAAGGCCTTCAGTGGAGGCTGATGAGACTTGACCATATGGCCCTCCGTTCAGATCTCGGCATCCAGGACCCCTGCCAAAAATGCTGCTCGCTCTGAAATCTTGATCAAGAGTCCCGCTAAGAGTCTTTATTGGTTCGGATTGTCGAAATTCTCTTAAAATGCTGTGATAAATGCTCTTTTTAAAAGGCTGTAATGACATCACCCTCCACCTGTCATCTGTAATGATCAAAACAGCCTAATGGAAGGGTGCTGTTTACCGGAGAGTCTCAGTCTTTGAAATGTTCTCAGCGTAAGCCCTTTCCAAGTGATTTGACTGGAAATATAACCAATGTAACCCAATGATTTTCTGCTCTGCCTCACAGACTCTTTCAAACGAGAGCACATTAACAAAGTCGATATCTCTCCCGCGAAGTGCTTACTGGCACCACATCACGCGTCAGAACAGCGTGGGAGACATCTGCAATTACCAAGGTAAGACAGAGCTCCTTCCCACTCCACAGCTCAGTGAAAACACCATCTTTATATGTCTGTCGTACTTATGAGGGTGACGATTTCATCTGGAGCTCCACTGGGTACATTTATAAATGGGTGAGCAACACTGGCCCTTTCGCTTGGGTAAAATAAATCAATGCGGGGATTGAGTAAAGCATTAATATAGCAACACATTTGTGCCTATACCATGCTTTTTTACATCCTGCTGGCCTTTCTGAAGTCCTTGAGTGAAAAGCGTTTTGTATGACGGTTTGAATGCGGTACTGCATTAGTTTAGCTGGTGGATGTGAATTAAAATGAACGTAAATTAAGCATGGAAGGTTTCCATAGTGATCTTGAAATACCAGTAAAGCTGTGCTCCGCATAGGGAGCGGATTTGCATAAAGTAGCTGATGAGTTTGTATTCATCTAATTAAAACAATTGTGTCAGCAGAACCTTACTGTATTTATGCTTATTAAAACAGTTTTGATGTTTCTCCTACAAATGCATTCATAAATATAAGATGATTACAGAACTTCATTTACTTAATCTCATATTGATCCAAACCAGGTTGACTTTCTTTCTTCCTTCCATGGAACATAATAAACGACGTTCAGCAGAGTGTTTAAGCTTTTCTTTTTACAGAACGTACAGTGAAAGTAAATGGGAACCAGGAGCTTTCAGAACAATAGGGACTTTCTCAACGCGTAGTTCTAGAAAATAGTCAGCACGGTGGTTCCTAGAAAACCACAAACATCAACTTGTGAATGGAGGACGCCTTGAGCTGGTTTTGTTGTGTGTTGTGGGTTTTGTGATAATGGAGATGGAATATACATGCACAGTACAGCGATTTGACAGAGTATGAAAATCTGACTTGTTATATATCATCAAGGCTGAGAAAAGAACAATACTGCAGACAACAGGTAGCCATTATCACTGTTTTCCATGTTTAGAAGCTAATTTAGTTCCTCCAAATGGAGTTACTGTAACTAAAACCATTCTTAGTTCCTGGTGTGAATACACCAAAAAGCAGGTACTTGCACCAATAGTACTAATAACAACAAAAAGGTTTGTCTGATGTTAAAGCCCCTTAAGAGCACCACTTAATTATTAAGAAAGTAGTTTGTTCGACTCGTGTACTTTTCATTTTCTTCAGAAGCTCTGCAATAATTTCTGGTAGAACTGACCAGAAGAACAGAATAGTTTTTATTTTTTCTTTATTAACTATACTTACTTCCATGGAATAAGAGAATTTCAGCGTAATATTCAAACTGCTCTTTTTTTTTACAGTAAAAGTAGTAACTATGTTTAGTTAACTAAATAGGAAATTTACCTTTTGGGTTACAACAGCTTGTCCCTTGAACAATACCCTTAAAAGGACATCTTTGTACCTTTTCTTTT
>JAUCMR010000059.1:11139839-11159315 GCA_032357425.1 Enteromius argenteus
GCCTATATTTGTTTTAGCACCCTGCACTTTTAAATTAGAGCTTGTTTTGCACTTTTGCCATTCGCTTTGGGTTTCAACATGTGACCCTGGACCACAAAACCAGTCGTATATAAGCTTTCCGTTGATGTATGGTTTGTTGGGACAATATTTGGCTGAAAAGATTAGCCTTTAAAGTTCTCCAAATGAAGTTCTTAGCAATGCATATTACTAATTAAAAATGCAGTTTTGATATATTTATTGTAGGAAATTTACCAAATATATTCATAGAACATGATCTTTAGGCTACTTAATATCCTGATTGTTGTCATAACAGAAAAAATTGTTGGCTACTGCTACAAATGTACCCTGTACCACCTATGACTGGTTTTGTGGCCCAGGGTCACATATTGTCTGTAGATGTGTGCAGTGTGAGAAATTTGGAAAATGTATACTTTTAAAGGCATAGTTCACCCAAAAATGGACATTCTGTTCACTACTGGTACAACTTGCTTTCTTCTGTGGAACACATAGAAGATATTCTGAAGAATGCACGTTTCTAGTGATAAGCACTATAACTGCATCATAAAATACTCAGTTCTGAATGTTATGAATCCATACAATAACGTATGATGAACAGACTCGAATTAAAGTGGTTATTAATTGAAAATATTTTACCTCGCTGATACTTTATAAGTTAAAAACAGTCTGAATGATTCTGTTAATATACAATATTAGCAAATTTCATTGAACTCTATTGGTAATAGCGACTATAGTTGCTTTGGGAAACACATCCCAGGTTTGAAATATTTTTGGACGAACTATTCCATTGAATCTTTTCCCACTTATTTTGTATTTATTTGATTTCTGAAATGTGTCTACACACTGGACGAGAGGTTCGGTTAATCTGAATCTTCTCACACTGCAGAAGAAGTGCCTTCAGACTCTGCTAGACCGAGACTCTGGCTAGAACGCTGATTAAATTAGCATCCTGCTAGCCATCCAACATGTTTATAACTGAATTACGTTTATACGTTGACACTTCATTTGTCTAAAAGCAGAACAAAATGTCTATTCTCTCCCTGCACAGGAAAACGCTTTTCCAATAACTCTACTGAATGGGTTTCAAAGGGTCTTGTAGAGACAGCGGATGATAGAAGTGTGCACAGAAACAATAATGCATTCAGTGCGACAATCAATTCAGATTTATTCGACCATAAAATACCTTTAAATGACTGTTGATGTTTTGTCTAATTGTGCTAGAAAACCAGTTTCAACCAGAATAACAACACAAACGATGTCATCATGACTCATGATGTGAAGCTAAAGGTTTGAGAAGCACATGAAGAATCGTTCCTCCCGGTTTCCACATGTAATTATTTACTCAGAAGTCATTCTAGTCAGCGTTTAGTAGCACTTGAATGTGAATTAACCTCTGTTTTATTGCAGTGTGTGTTGTTCTTCACTTAAAATGTCTTCAAAAAGAGAACGCCCTTTTCTGAGGGGATTTCTAAGGGATATTTGGTCAAACACTGTTTTAATCCATAATATTCCAAATTTTGCGGGCTATGAACATTACATGGAAATTCCCTTTGGGGTATTTCAGGAATCATTTCTTGTATAATGTCTTTCTGGTTGTGTTTAAGCATTTACACAGGTTTCAGTTTGTGTGTGTGTGTTATGCTTATTTGTAATTGTATGTTGTTTTTTTTAAATCCATGTTTTATTTTATGGCATTAAGTAGAATTTTGTCCTGTGTGGATATGTCAATGTTTACTGAGTAAAATAAACTGAATGGACTTTACAGAAAAAGTTGAATACAGTATATGTATCTATGACAAAGACATAATTCACTAAAATGAATTTAGGACATAATATATATACATAATCAAATATATTGTGAAATATCATTACAATTTAATTTTTTATTTTATTTAATAAATTTATTTTATTCAGCATCATTACTCCAAACTTTAATGATCCTTCAGAAATAATATGAAAATCTCTTGTTATTAATGTTGAAAACATGATTGCAAATATTACAGTCCCATATTCACAAATTTGCACTTTCGGGATGATTAGAAACGATTTGTAAGACATGCAGCATTAATGATAATACTTATAATACTATATATTTAATCTTATGTTGATTTGGTGCTTAAAATGAAATATGTAACTTTTGGTTAAATGAAAAAAAGGTTATTGGCACACACACGAGACAAAACTGTTCTGTTCAAAGCCGTTTTGTTTCCTCAATTTTCAATAAGCTAATAATAATGATTTAGAATTTAAGGTTTAGGGTCCGATTTCTTGGGAGATTTGCTTAAATAAGACCTTGTTGCTTAGAATATGAAATATGACTAGTTCTGATGCAAGCGGCAATTTTGTCCCATCAAACTGAAATCGACAGAAGTCTACAACGAGAGTAAATATCAGCATTGGCTTTCAAGAGATGGTGACAACTGGCGAAATCTGAAAGGTTAAAAGTCTGACGCAGAGACGCCTTTTTTCCTGCTGAACAGGTAAGACGTTTCAGTGGCTCAACAAGTAGCTAATTATCATTAGAGCACTTGTTTGCTTGATTCAGATAACGTTAGTATCCAAGAGATCTGATGTGGCCATCACACGTTCATCCACGCAGTAGTGCATTAGCACAACCTATGTAGCAATCAACCAATCAATGAGTAACAAAAATGGAGATAGAGAGACCAAAGTTACTGCTTAAAGCTGCAGTCCGTAACTTTTGTGTTCAAAATGTATATAACGAGCGAGTACACTATGAATCTAAACTGGCTTGTCCTGAATCACTACGGTACACGTGTAATAACTGTTTATATTCGGACTATTTAGAGTAGTTCAGGTAGGTACCTTAATAATAGCCTATAGTTCACCCAAAAATGAAAAAACTGTCATTAATTAACATTACTCACCGTGATGTCATTTAAAACCTGTCGGACCAGAGAAACACCAAAATGTTCCGAAGATGAAGGTCTGACAGGTTTAAAAGGTTTTAGAGGAAGTTTAATGACAGAAGTTGCATTTTTGGGTGAACTATCCTTTTTTTAGTAAAGCTTAAAATAAACATTAATTAGAAATATTGAGCTTTTGTTATATATATGTATTTATATAACTTGATCCCAAACTTTAGAAGTAAAGATTTTTTCCTTTAAGATTTGTTCATGTTAGTTAAACCAGTATATAAAAGGAAAAGCAAAAAGTCAACGTTAAATGTTAATTTCTTTATATGAGTCTTAAAGAACATACATCAACAACATCATACAGGCATAATACAGTGTCATGAGGCCAAATCCTCTAGAGCCTAATTTTTGATTTGTAGAAGCATCAAAATGTGATTCGTTTTATTCCTGTACATGTTAAGTACTCTGTGCTCAAACATCACATCTTAAATCTTGGACGATCTTAATAATTTAAAGTCACATCTCACAAACAAATCATATTCCGCCTGTAAGCTGAGCATTGTCAGTTCACCTACAAGTAATGGAGACATCCTCCTTTTCATTTTCATTCGTGAGGCTGGTACTTCCATTTCTGCGGAGAGAAAGCATTCGGACTCAAACTGAGACACGAGACAAGGATGTGATTTTGAGAAGATTCATCCACTCAAAAGCTCTCTGAGGTCCAATCATTTGATAATTAGAGTCACTCAAAGTAAAGTGTTGCTTCGGCTTCTGCTCACAGTGGCCGTGCCTGGTTTTGATACAGTCCAGAAAGCTTCTTAAGAAGATTACCTGTCAAACCGACTTCACTGAGGAGCAGAGAGGACATTTTCCCCAGTGTGGTCATGAGCAGCCAACATCCAGCACCATTATGCAATGAAATGTCATGTAATGTGGGTTCAGGGCAAGGCTGGAATAGTTAATGTAATGATGAAGATGACGATGATGGTGGTAGTGGTTCATCAAATGACAAATTATATGCACGGCTCCATTAATCTTCCCCTCTGATCCAGCCATTAGTATTCAGGTGCAAAAGCATTTCTTGGCACTGGCGTTTGGTTTGTGTTTTATGACTTTTGCTGCTTCGGCTACAGTTAATTTTCAGCTATTTTTCCCATTTCTCGGTTTTAGATCTGTAGAATGGTAGTATATCTTATCTCTTTTGTTTGTGTTTTTCGTGAGCTCTCACTATATGAAAGTTAACGTATATATCTTTATCTCTTGCCCCACTTTTGGTCCCCTTTTTCATCCTGTCATAGACACAGCCATGGTCATATGTGTTACGCTGCCACAGAAAGAAACATTTACAGTGAGTTATGAAGGAAAAATTAGCATTAGACCTTCTGCACAACATTAGTGTTAAGGGACTTTCATTAGTAGCAGTTAAGACATGACACACTGTTCAATACAATATAATCAACATTATAACAGAAAATATAAAATGCTGAATTCTTCTAAAATATATTGTGCAAAGTAAAAATGGATTCAGGAGAGAGAGATTGGAATTGGATATGAGTGGTATATTTGCTGTGCGTTAATCCCACAAATGAAATATGGATAGATGTTTATATATAATATACAGAAGGGTGAATTTCATGATATATTTCCAGGTCGTTTTCAGTGTTATTATTAACTAATACCTTAAATATGGAAAAAAAAAAAAAAAATTATATATATATTTTTTCTTTCTTATATATATATATATATATATATATTATATATAAATATATGATTAAATAATATATAAAAATTAGATGTAAAATGTAAAAATTTGTGTAGTTTACATAAATAAATATATATAAATATATTTAAAATAATAACAATTTTATTTTAGTGAAGTATATATAATATCCAAATATCTAAACTGCATTAAAATATTTTTAAATGTATACATATTCAATAAAAACAATGAAAGTACTAGAATATGAAATAATACTGTTAATATATTTATGTTTAAAAAATGATTGACATACACTGCATAACTTTATTAAATAAGAAGTGATAAGAATATTTCATTGTTGCATTTATTGTACTGAATTTCATTTGTTGACTTTAATAAAAACAATTTCAGTATGGTCCAGATTATTCATTACAGTCTTATTATAGTATTAAAAAGAAGGGTTTTACTCGCACTATAATTTTGAAGGAGCAATGAAGTAATGTAACTAAAGTACAATAATGTGGGCATGTCACACAGCAACAATACATGCTCAGCTGTGCAGAGTAAAAACTGACTGATGTATTTACCTGTCTTTTGGCAGGGTGCAGTTTGATTCTGTACTCCTCTCTCTTCCTTTTCATCCTGTGAAAACCAGTTTAGAAATTGAGTGACTGTTTGCTCTAGATGACAGACATTAAAGGCAGCTTAATCATTTTATTAAGGAGCAGGGAAGCAAACACTGCAGTATAGAGATAACCTTGCTTCGCTGCAAAATAACAAACTGCACACTCAGTATAAAACCTAGTGAGGCTGGCAGCGAGTGTGTTGGACATATGGTGAAGACTAGGAGGGGATGGGATTTCACAGCCAATTATCTGAGAGACCTCTTAACAGACTAACCAGATGCTTATAACTTCATACCTAATGAAAGCTATGGGAAATATATTGTCCTTCAACCATCAATCCAAATTCAGAAGCACATAACACAAGTCTGCGCTGTTATACTAACAAATTAATCAGTCCATACTTTGTTTTTAGTTATTTTAGCCCTCTTGATTTCCACATAAAATTGAGAAATAATAGTTTTTGCTTTTTATCATCTGCTCGAGCACATCTTATATCGTTACTCAAGTGTAAAAACTATGGTGGCCCAGTAGCGCACAACACAATGAAATCTCCACAGCACTACAAAACAGCAAAATCACCACAACACAATGCATAGGACAAGTTTTGCTGTGTTGTGGCTCGTTTCCGTTGTGTTGTGCCAATTTCGCTGTTTCAGCTGGTTTCTATCATGATGTGCCAATTTCGCTGCTGTGGCTTGTTTCCGTTATATTACGACTTGTTTTCATTTTGTTGTGCTAGTTTTGTTGTGTTGCAACTTGTTTTCATTGCTGCAGCTTGTTTCCGTTGTGTTGTGCACTACTGCGCCACTGTTAAAAAAAACTGCTGGGCTTTTATGAATAATATATAATATGACACACCTGTTCAGCCACGTCAGTAATAAAATCATCAGAAGAGCGACACCAACCAACCCTCCTCCAATATACACATACAGCATGTAATGAAGACTCCTAAAATCTAAAAAAAAAAAAGGGATAAACAGGCATTAAACTTAAGTCAAATATTTAATTCTCCAAAAGTAAAGAAAAAAATGATGATCTGAGCTGCTGCAGGACAGTGTTCTAACTCGTGTGTTGTACACCTCAAAATAAAAAAATAAATGATAATATTTTGGCTTAACAAGGTCTTCAAAAACTATCCAGAATCAAAACTAAAAAACTTAAATGCAAAATGACATGGGGTGATTTTTTTCTTTTTCTTAATAAAATGATTTAATTTCTTGAATTTCCAAGCTTCTTACATAAATCCTGTATGTTAGGCTAAGCAATGTATTTTACATGTTTGTTAGTCATAGATTCAGAAAAAAAGATTTACAATTTTGTATTAAAATTAGAGTTACATTTACCCTGGTTTGGTCTGTTATTATAGACACAACGACTAAAAGAAAACTGCACTGCTTAAAAGTGATTTCTGTGTGAGCTGGGCTTCATAAATTGCTACCTTACTGACAATAGACTTCTTTTGGCCACGAAAAGGTGCAAAATGACATAAAAATTATATTTGTAAAGTCTTCGCAAAGGGGGAAAAAATGTTAATTACATGATATGATATGACATGAACATTTTTTCAGGACTGTCATTCTCATATTTTGAGTTGAAAAAAAAAAGGTAAATTTTAATATGGCTTTTAGCTCTCAATCACGGGCCAGGGGTCCACTAGGGGGCATCAAATCAAGCTAAAACAAGTCAAAAATAAAATAGTTCTTATTTTAATCCAACCCCCAAATTATTTAGGGAAATGTGGACAAAAGAACATGTGATTCAGACACGTCCAAACCAGAATCTGTGGGCCAAAGTTAGTCCGTAATGACCTTTGATTTGGCCCACCATGCCACATCACAAGAGAGGGAAAATAGCAACAAAAATTATGCCATGAATAATGATTTGGTCCTTTGCAGAGAAGAGTTTAGTAAGGAAGCCCGTTTCACTGAATAAATAATAAAAAACGTTATTGTGACTTTTTATCTCACAATTCTGACTTTTTTTTCCTTGTGAGATATAAAGTTGTAATTGTGAGTTATAAAGTCCACTTTTGAGCAGAAAAAAAAGGCTGGTATGTTCTCAGAATTGCGAATTTCTTACACAATTCTGTGAAAAGTCAGAATTGCGAGTTTGTATCACACCATTCTGAGAAAAACAAATCAGTATTGTGAGATAAAAAGTTGCAATAACCTTTTTTATTTTTTATATGGTGGCAGAAACGGGCTGTAAATAAACACAGTTCAGTCCCTGTCCTACCTTGAGCAGGTAGAGTGGTCAGCAGGATTGTGGTGGACCGGACACCAGCGTCTGTGCTAAAGTTGCAGCGGTAGAGTCCTCCATCTTCTTTGACGATGTTGGTGAGGTGTAGACTGACCTCCATAGCATCACTACAGTTCAGTCGTCCTCTACTGTTGAACTCACTCAGCTCCACGCCATCTTCTAGCATCTGACAGGTTGCTATAATATTACTACCGCCCACCTCAGCGTCCAGTTTCTCAATGCTTACTTGGTAAACCTCACCGTTGTGGACCAGGTCACACGTAATGGTCAGACTGTCGTTCTCTGCTGCCACTAAATTAGTGTCCGGGTGAATAGAGAAGGTGGTGGTGATTGCTAGACAAAATAAAAAAACTGTAAGTCTATATGATATACAATATGAGTATTAATTAGCAGTTCTTGGAATCACAGTTCAGGGTTAAACCTATTGGGTCTGTTGGAAAATGTTAACATTGTGAAATATATTTCACCTGCTTTCTCGACAAATGTGTCTTTGGTCCATGAACCCTGAGGATAAGTCTGCAGAGAGCAATGATACTGGCCGATGTCGCCCTCAGTGACATTCATTATGGAAATGCTGCCATCCATCGCAGTGGATTTCAGAAACGTCACTCTGCCGTCATATGATGGCTCGTAGTTGGAGCCATACTGAGGATGATAAACCGCTACAGGTTTTGAAAGAGATTTTTTAGTCCAAGAGACCATAATGAGGTGGCCAGTCCACGGACACAGGCAATCCAATACCATTCCTTCTTGCAGTGTGACTTTTGATTCTCGAGCTTTCATCTGAACGGAGCCTAAAGACCATTATGAAAGGGTGAGAAATCAGTCACAGATGAAAACGGACACATATGAAAACAAAATCATTTAAAGACACATGATTTCAGGTTAATAGACTCTCAATGGTCAGGGTTCAAGCACACCTTCTGACCAACATTTACTCCCCCGGGCATTTTGGATTGCAAAATTCATTAGTTAACACTGGTTAACAACATTAGTAACCATGAGCTAAGAATGAACAATACTTCTACAGCATTTATTCATCTTAATGTTAATTTCAGCATTTACTAATGTATTATTAAAATCACAAGTTGTGTTTGTTAACATTAGTTAACGCACTGTGAACTAACATGAATAAACAACGAACAACTGTATTTTCATTGACATTAACCAAGATTAATAAATAGTGTAATAAATGCATTGATCTTTGTTTGTTCGTGTTAGTTAATACATTAACCAATGTTAAAAAATGACACCTTATTGTAAATAGTTACCAAATTATTAAATATTTTTAACTCACGCACAAAAAAATATGAATTATAATTATAGTATAAATAATCTACTGTTTTTCTTTTTTAAATATATTTATGAAACAAGTCTCAAACAACATTTACTTGAACAAAAATACAGTTAAACTTGTGAAACATAACAATAAAAAAAAAAAAAAGTTGTTTAGCATCCGTTATTCCAGAATTCAGTGTCATTAAATCATTCAGATATGCTCATTTCAAGCAGTTCAAGAAACATCCTTTTTAATCAATCTTTAAAAGTTGTTCTGCTTTTTATTTATTTAATTTTGTGGGAACCATGACAACTTTTTACAGGATTCTTTGATGAAAGGTCAAAATAGCAGTATGACACAGAAATATTTGTAATAGCTAAAATATATAAATATTGCATGACAAACATAATTTAAATTATTTAATATATTTCCAGGATTTATTTATTTTACCTAATTAAAAGTAAAGGCGTATGTTCTGCAATACAGTTGTCGGTGTGGCTCCTGTCACCATGTACATTGTTAATTGAAATTGCAGCAGAAGATCCTTATAAAGCTAAACAACTGTATTAAACTGTATTTGGCACCCTTGTAGAACTAAACTAACATAAAGCAACCACAAGTGCAAACCAAAGTTACTTTCAATGTAACCACATATTCTCATTCCTTTCTGAAAAGATTATAACAAATAAAAAATAAGTTATATCAGAATATTTCTTCTTTAAATGCACAGAATAAAACCGATTTATATTCACTCTATCAGCACTAAAAGTCAATTCAATTTATATGTAAACAGGAACAGTTTACCATTGAAAATAACCGCCATTCATGATTGCGTCCTTAAATTAAGTACAAACTATAGGCTAGTTTAAATGTTTTTTTAAAAAAACATATAAGCAAGAGTTTCTACCTTTGCTAAAAAC
This sequence comes from Enteromius argenteus, assembly GCA_032357425.1. Taxonomy (NCBI): domain Eukaryota; kingdom Metazoa; phylum Chordata; class Actinopteri; order Cypriniformes; family Cyprinidae; genus Enteromius; species Enteromius argenteus. The sequence goes on from JAUCMR010000059.1 coordinate 11,149,517, forward strand.
AAATTACCTTTCAGAAAACAGAGCTGCATCATGAGTACCAAGAAGTACCAGTAATCCTTTTGTACTGCCACCATCTTGCTCCTCTGAGACAGAATGAATACAGCATTGACGAGGACTGAGGCGACCACAGCACTTTCTGTGTTCAGCTGCAAGACTCTGCAATCACATCCTCAACCATCAGATAAACACTGTTAGAGAGGAGGTGTTAAGTTCACCAAATGAGAAAATTCTGCCACACAGTTTTTTCTTTGTTCACCTGAAACTGAAAGAACGGACTTGAAACCGATCTCTGAATTCCCCTATGATAAAATAAAAAGAATACAAAGGAAAGGAAAAAGCATGACCTTATGTAATTCATCCAGAAAGTGATAGCGCACCCAAAAATACAGTTGTTTTTTTTTACAGTGCGTGTGAACATTTTTCACAGTTGGATAATGGAGAGGCGTCTACTGTAAAACCAGCTCTTTTATTGATTTTCTACAAAACAATACGAAAAAACCCATACAAAAATTCAGAATGAAATCTTCCATATTGTACCAAAACATAAATAAACATTCACATTATTAGCCGACTTTCATGATGCCAGATAGCCACTTCAGGAGCTGAAGATGTATGTGAGATTTCTCAGGCACTTCAGAAGATAGACGTTCAGGGGTTTGTCACTTGTCTGCTCTTCATCTGTGTGAACAAACAACAGACAATTACCACAAATTCTCAGGAAAGATCCATTCCTGATGCTGTAGTACCATCAGAGAGCTCTACAATGATCAAACTGAATATATTCCCACCTTTCCTGGCAGACATGTATGCCTCTTCAACTTTCAGTCTGATGGAAGGACACTTCAAAGTGGCTTTTGCCTTTGTAAGAGGAGATATGCAGGATGGGAAGATAAAAGGTGAGACTGATCATACATGTGTGAGATTGTTTTTATAAAAATAATCATGAATCCTACCTCGATACCAAAGAATTATTGCTTGACTAGTAGTACTATTCAATATTTCATTACTGAAGTTATACCAATGTCATTACATAATAACAAGATGCCTTTGAATAAATGACGTTACCTTTTGATTGTTGTGCAACAGAGCCCAAAGCGCAGAAGCTGCTACGGTACGTATTTCTGACGAGCTACTGCCCAAACAAGAGATTAGCAGCTCAACAGCTTTATCTGAAATAAAAAATATTTAGGTAAAATTTAGTATTTATGTGTCTATGTATTTATATGGAACTCTCTGACACACACATACACACACTCTAAAAAGTGCTGGGTTATTTCTGTAAACATATTCTTGGATTAATTGTGCTGGGTTAAAATTATGGGTAGTTTGAGTTAATGTAAACATATAAACAAATGTATTTCAAGGGCTTGACATTAACTTTTTTGCTCACCGGCCACAGTGGTTAGTGGTTTTCCAAATTTACTAACCACTTAGCATTTTCCTATTTAGACCTATTTAAAGGGCATTTCTCCTAATCGTATGGAATGCATGCATAATCTTTCATAACAAATCCTTAAATCTGATTAATAATTTCACTTAATATAATAAGATAATGTCACCAATCGTATTTCCAATGTTACCTGTAACCAATCGTATGCAATCATCATCTACAAAATCGATCATTCCACTGCAGAAGAAACATAAGTGACTGGAGCAACATTTAGATGCATTTATGACAGTTCAATGTAGCTGAAATATAGCATGAATGCATTTACACTTGCATGCAAACTTGTAACAGCATAATGTTGTGATATCGGTGTTTTAAAATACATATAGCTTATGCATGTATAGAAATATGAAATGTTGGGAAAATTAAATAAGGCACTCTATATACACATTATTCTATAAAAACAGTACATATATTGTTTCAGGTTTCATTGATGATTAGAAAGTTCAGAAGAACTACATTTATCTGAAATAGAATCACTGTAATATTTTATCATCTCTTTTGATCAATAAGCATCCTTGATAAATAAAAGTAGTCTGTCCTATCAAAAACGCCAAATATATATATAAAATAAAAAATAGTTATTTTAAATAGTATAAATATTTTACAATATTACTGTGTTTTGGATCAAATAAATGCAGGCTTGTTGAGCAAAAGAAACTACTTTGAAAATCTTACTGTTTCTTACAAAACTTTTGACTGATGACTGAGTGTGTGCATAGAGTTGAGGTCAAGTGTTTACATCCCCTTTCAGAATCTGCAAAATGTTAAATTATTTTACCAAAATAAGAAAGATCATACAAAATACTGTACTGATCTGAATAAGATAGTTCACATGAAATATGTTTAAATATAATCCACAAGAGAAAATAATAGCTGTATTTATAAAAACGACCCGTTGATTCTTAATATTGTGTTGCTACCTGAATGATAATGTTTTTCTTGCTTGCTTATGTATTTGAACCCTTTCCATCAACTATCACGATATAAAAAACAGCTGTGGATCATTCAGGTACAGAGCATTAAGAATCAAGGGGATGTAAACTTTTGAACGGAGTACAAGTCAGTACTTAAAAAACAATAACATGTATATACAATTATATATATATATTGAGCGAGAGAGAGAGAGAGAGAGAGAAATCATTATAGTAATTATTTTGAATAATAACAAATTAACAGTGTGCATTTGATGCTTCATGTGCATATTTGATTCATGTCAAGACAAGCATCTTATTTCCTTCACTTTCTATAAAAAGGAATTGGGCGGAAACGTTGGTTTTATGTGTAAAAGTATTATCGCTACATTGTGGCTGTTGTGATACATCCGGTTTCCCATGTTTGTGTTTAGCTAGACTCAAATGCTGGGTGTGCTGGATCATTTTTACACTTGCCGTGTCAAATTGATCTTAATTTTTTTTTTTTCTTTTTTCGTAACTGTAATTATATATTAATTTTTTATATAAGCCATGCCAATTAATCAAATGAAATTTGGCTATTTGGTTAAAGGGATAGTTAACCAAAATTATTAATTACCCTCATGTCGTTCCAAACTTGTAAGACCTTCGTTTATCTTCGGAACACGTTCATGACAGAGTCATTATTAGCATAGCTTTATAAAATAAAGTCGAACTACTGATTTCTCATGGACTATTTTAACAATATCCTTACTAACTTTCTGGGCAAAAACATCTTAATTTGTGTTGTGAAGATGAACAAAGGTCTTATAGGTTTGGAACAACATGAGCGTGAACAAATTAATGACAGAATTTTCATTTTTTGGTGAATTCTCTCTTTATCCATGCCCCGCTGAGCCTTATTAGACATTGGCATTGGCATCATCCACTTAAAGAGGAACATGTTGGTCAACCATTAACATGTAAAACTGTGTAAATCCAGCACTCATACCATTGGCTAAGACTTTGGACTTGTTAGCGGAGCAGAAGCAGATGTTGTGGAGAATGAGCAGAATGGTGGGTTTAGAGCTGGAGTGTTTAGACTGGGCCAGTCCGACCAGCAGCTCCAAAGCCCCTCGGAGCCTGAGGATCATCTGCTGTCCGTCCTCCCCAAACGACATGTTCAGCAACAGCTTGAGCCAGAGTAACAGAGGGTCCGCTGCCGGACTGCTGCTTCGGCCGCCTGCCTTAGGCATAGGGAGAGACATGAAGTGCTGCAGGAAGTTACTCTAGGGAACAGCAAGAAAGGTGGTTAGGTTAACACTTCTTTATGAAACAAAAAAGCAGATATGCAACCAACCAAGAGTCATAAAATAATTTCTTGCTGGAGAGCAGTTATATTTTACTTTATATTTACATTCTGAAGTGTCTCGCAAGGTTATATTTCTTCCTCCCTGGAATTTTTTTTGCGTTAAACATAACCAGTGAGTTACCTTCAGCAGTACCCCTTTGCAGTCCCTTGAGATGGCCAGGTTGGCCAGCAGTGAGAAAGCCAGACTGTGGATGCTGCTGTTGTCAGGGGCAACCTGGGAGGCCAGTTTCATCACCCCATGCATCAGTGAATTTGTGACCGCAGCCTTAGGAAGAACAGGCTGAACTGAGCCAGAGCTACCACTGCTGCTGCTGCATAAAGCACTGCATGCTGGAAGAAAACAAAAGAGAATGTATACAAAGAGTTACAAGAAACTAAGCAACTTTATCTCAGAAAGATAAAATCACAGCGCTAAGGAAACAAAACTGTTAATCAGTGCTTCTTATCCGTGAAGGGCACCTTTCCAAACCCTGAAATGGGGCCAAACATCTTACATAACAAAACAACTGTAGCTTTAAACAAACATTTCACTCATTAATATACTAGAAATTATTAATAAATACTGTATATATAGTATACACTGAATATGTCAGGGGTCAGTAAGAGTTATTTTCTTAAATAATTATAAAATTAATACTTCTACTGAGCAGGATTGTACACATTTATAAATGTATTCTTTTTTTTTTTTTTTTACTGAAAATGTACCTAGATTTATACTAAAATGTATACTAAATTTGGCTGAATTTTCCTTCAGAAATCATTGTAATATCGTAATTTTTTTAATATAATTTATGTGTGTATATATATACACACATAAATTATAAAAAATATATATTATGATATTACAATTCTATATAAATTTCAGATAAATTTTATATATATATATATATATATATATACACATATATATATATTAATAATTTATCTAAAATGTATATATAATTGTAATATCGTAATATATTTTTTTATAATTTATGTATATATATATAAAATTTATATAAAATGTATTTATATATTACAAAATAATTTTTACTAAAGAATCCATAAAAAAAATACCCAAAACATTAAGCACCATAATTGAACAATAATAATAATAATAATAATAATAATAAATGGTTCTAGAGCAGCAAATCGGAATATTAGAATGATTTCTGAAAGGTTATATGACACTGATGTCTGCAGAAAAAAATCAGCTTTGTGTATATACAGCAAAATAGAAAACAGCTATTTTACATAAAAACATTATTTCACAATTTTATAGTTTCTACTATGTTATTAATCAAAAAAAGCAGCCTTGGTGAACGCAAGTGACTTTAGTTTATAAAAGTCTTACTGATTTGAAACTTATGAATGGTTCTTTCTTTCTTTTTTCCCCATGGTGCTGCAAAAGTGCTACAGGAAGCATTGCCAGCGATATAAAACCACACATGCCTTTTCTTTTTTGGTAATCTATTCATCTTGTCTCAAAATATCACTGCACAGTTGTGTAACAATGAGCGTGGAAACTCAATGGAAACAGAATCGTTCCACTGTGTTTAACTCTATTAAAAAAAAAACATTTCCTCCCGGTCTAACAATGCCGCATTTAGTCAAGTGTCAAAACCACTAAATGTCTTACTTCTGGGTAAGCGGACAGACGTATTTTGAAGAACAGCAAGACTCGCAGGTGAATCATTTAACGTGATGCTGGATTATTGAGAGACCTCAGCAGGGTTCTGCTTGCTGAAGAAATCCAATATTAATCGGCCAGATGAAAGAATGAGGGTTGTGTGTTGGAGGTTAATGAATTATATAATAAAACTGACAGGACAGAATATGATGGTGAGGAAAATGTGCTGGAGGGCTGATTCCATAATTGAAGAACCATCCTCATGAACTTTCAACATCACCTGCTGTTAACATAGACCTTGAGAAACCCCACACATGACAGCATGCTACTGTAGCCTAGTGCTGTTAAACCATAGTGCCAGGCCAAACGCACACACAGGTGCATACAATTTATTTATTTAAATTTATTATTGTTTTTTGGGGTCTTTTTATTCTTCTTTGTGTTGTTCTTGTCTCTGTGTACTGGAAGCTGTGACACCAAAACAAATTCCTTGTATGTGCAAACATACTTGGCAATAAAGCTCTTTCTGATTCTGAATCTAATTCTGAAAAACACAAATGCGCACCCACACACATGCACAGAGATATACATACAGACTGACATACGCCCATGCACTGCTGGCTCTTCACAGGTGTAAAGCCACATCCTGTTTTAAAGCACAGCTTTCCATGAGCTCAGATATGACAGAGCAGAGAATGATTGTGTTTAAGCAAACACTCTCACTAACAGACTCTTTCATGTACAACACTCTGTCTCTCACACACAGATGCTTTCATGAGTAACCGTCTCCCTCAAACAAACGTGCACACACACACACACAAAGCAGTCGTGCAAGAAAACAATCAGACTTTTAAAATAGTTTTTCCGTAATATTTATAAGAAGGGATGTCTTGGATTTCAAAAATCTATTAGATAATTAGGTCAATTTCACTTCAAGTCACCATGAAATCAAAATTAATATTTTTTATTAAATACTGTGTTTATTATTTATTTATTTATTTATCTGTGCACAGAATTATTCTTTTTTATTTATGTGCACTGGTGCGATGGCAGGACAATAATTCCTCCCCTCCAGCAACCTGTCACTCACAGAAGGTTGCAGCAAACGACAACGCACCAATAATTTCCCGATAGACAAAATCAAATCCCATCATACGTTTTTCTCATTCTAAAAGCAAGGAAGGCCTTTCGACTTTAAGAATCATTAAAAAGTATTATTTAATATATTACTATATTTAACAATGACTTCTGTCCACCACAGAAAGCACATGCCATGGCCATCAGAAGTGCAACCTATTTAAAGTTTGTTGCAGACCAGACTTCACGGCAACAGTGTTCCCTATTAACAATAGACTCTTTCAGCATTTATAATGCGTCCTGACATACTGCAGAAACGGTTCAGGAATGGTTTGAGGAACATGACAAAGAATTCAAGGTGTTGCCTTGGCCTCCAGCTAGCCCAGAACTCAATCCGACTGAGCATCTATGGGATGTGCTGGACTTATAGGATCTGTTGCTTATGTCTTGGTGCCAGATACCACACATTCAGAAGTCTTGTGGAGTTCATGCCTCGGTGCTCCACAGCTGTTTTTGCAGTGAGAGGATGGGACCTACAGAATATTGGGCAGGTGGTTTTAAAGGGATAGTTCACCCAAAAATGAAAATTCTGTCATTAATTACTCATTGACCTTTGAAACGTACATATTCGAATACATCTTTTGCATTATGAAATGAATCATTCAGGACTTATTTCAATATTATTTTTCATATTATTATCAAATCTAACATATATTATTATGCCTCTATGATTTGAAGCAATTATGCAATTCTGCTTTCTAAAGCCCTGTTCACACCAAGCACGATAATAATGAAGATAGATAGTTTTTAAAAATGTTAATATTAATGAACAGCACACCACAACAATAACGATAAAGGCACAGAGAAATGGTCGCTTTGTCGCGTCCAGACATGGTGTAAAAGTTGTACACTGTCATTTTGAGTGTTTACATGGAAAAAGAAGCGGTTATCTTATATCATATATCTGGTTTGACTATGGGTGGTCTGTATGAGGAGCTTGAGTTTAGGACATATGTACCCGGACATATGTATACTTTATATTCTTGCTATCTATCTCTATCTTAAAGAAAAAAATATGTCTTATAGTCTTTTATAGAAAAAAATGACAGTAGGTTGCAGTCGCCTGAAGTTATTAAAAGATGTACTGTTTAGATCATTTATGGTCCAGGGGTGTGAAAAACCGCAATGCTGAGCATATGAGTCATGATTTATCAGATTGTGACTGACCTTTGGAATGTTGTGCCTTGTTCAGCATGAAGCCCTTTGGCTTATTTGATCTTGCGAAGATGTAAGAAGTGCAGCAACTGCACCCCTCTTTACTTTTACTTCTGCTTTCCTCTTACTTCATGCATCTTTCTCTAACTATTTGGGTGCACCCACTTTCTGAAAGTTTTTATACTTTTGTGTTTCAGATGTATTCAGATTGACTTGGATGGATTTTGATTTTATTTATTTTACCAGATGATTTATTTCTAAGATCATTGGATTGAATATGATTATTAAAACATAATGTTTCATCTTCAAGTTATGATTTTCTTAATTGCTTATTTGCATTTTTGAAAACCTTTGAATTAATTTACATCTTCTTGCAACCCCACCGTCTGACATGGACTTGATTTTGCATCAATTACTCATCCTGATGTCATTTCAAACCCACAAGAACTTGATTTTTGAAGCAAAAATTAAGATATTTTTGATGAAATCCGTGAGCTTTTTGACCCTCCATAGAATACAATGCAACTGACACAATCAAGACCCCGAAAGTTAGTAAGGACATTGTTAAAATAATCCAAGTGACATCAGTGGTTTAATTTTTGGTAATAAAAAAGTTTGAGGTACAAGCTGTAAAGGCACATCCCTATTCTGGAAAAGAAGGTTGGAAGCAGCAGCTCATATGCATTTAAAGAGATTTTTTCTGCTTCCACTTAAAATAGACATTTTTCAAAATTATATAATGAATGATCTGTGGGGTATTCTGAGCTGAAACTAAAAACACATTCTAGGGACACCTAAGACCTGAGCCCTGTTTTCACTTTTTCGTGTTAAATTGGCATTGTAGAAGTGATCTCCATCCATACTACACAACCAAAAATGCATGTCACATGACCATTCATTCAGGTAAAACACTAGATATTTATAGGTAGATTCCTTATTATTTAGATGTAGCTATATGATCTAAATGCTTCAATGTGCTCTATGATCTATATGATTTGAATGTTCAAATGGGGAATCTACCTACATAAATCTATGGGTCGCAACCCCAGAGTTTTCAAACTAAAACGGGGTCTGCAATGTTTCCAGAAGTCTCCTTTTTCGAGGGTCAAGAACTGAGTGGTGTAAATGACAGGCATAACCATAGCAAAAGTTACATTGTGTTAATGTAGCCTTAAATGTATTATAAAAAAGGGGCATAATAGGTCTCCTTTAGTCTGTGTTCCAAAGACAAACGAAAATCTTACGGGTTCGGAACATCATTAAGGTGAGTATTTAACGACAGAATTTTTATTTTTGGGATGAACTATCCCTTTAATGTTGTGGCTGATCAATGATCGGTATATATTATCTCACTCTCTCTCTCTCTATATATATATATTTAAGCTGCAAAATTGCAAAGTAATTATTAGCACCTTAAGTACCTCCCCTTAACACAAATGCTACATCCTAGTTTCCAGTAATCTGGCAGCAAACTATGACACAATCGCTTCTGTAGCTGTCGAGCTCATGTCAGCCTTGCATTTAGTACACAAAGGCACTTACTGTACCGCTACATGACTCATGATACTGTTACAGTGAGCACAAAGCTCATACATTATCTCAGCACCCTGTCTCTCGCTTTCTAATCCTCTTTTACTCTGTCATTTCTATTTTCTTGCTTTTGTTCCTCCACCTCTCAGAAGACTGACCCACTGTGCAGTTAGCCGTGTAGACACAGAGCAGTTCCAGGGCTGCTGTCATGGTGAGATCGTCGAGCAGGAACCAGGGCCATAGAGCCATCAGCACCACTGCCAGACGCAGCTCTGTAGCCACAGCCTGTTGAGACAAAACTTGGCAGTATCAGTCAATACTGTATATTTAAGTGCTACCTGCTTACATTTTCCAACATCTTAATATAATCTAGAAAATTTTAAAATGATTCATATTTCTACATTAATTTCACATTACATTTTATTTCACATCATTATACTAGCTCAATGATAATTTGTCAGGGACTCCTATCTACCTTCATGGCTAAATCACATAAATAAGAATGAGAATATAAATACATACATACATTATATATATGTATGACTAAATCTGCCACATTTACATGTACAGCTGAGGTCAACAAATTGAATACAGATTATTATTTTTTAGAAATACTCAATCATTAAAAATATATTATTATTTTTTAAATATATAGT
>JAUCMR010000059.1:11221112-11233726 GCA_032357425.1 Enteromius argenteus
ACCCACATCCAAAATAAAGTTTTTGTTTACACAATATATGTGTGTATACTGTGTATATTTATTATATATATATTTATATAAAATGTTTTTTTGTATATCTATATATACAAAAACATGCATTTATTTAAGAAAAATGTTTCATGTTTATATATTTAATTACATAAAATATAAGAATTATATAAATGTATATACATGTGAATAATTTTTGTAATATATATATATATATATATGCGTGTGTGTACTACTGTATGTATATATTTATTTATTTATAAAGTAAAGTTTTTATACAGTAAATGTGATTAATTTAATCAAAAGTAAAAAAAACAAAAAACATTAACAAGAAAAAAACAGTCATACTAAATTGTTTTTTATTACTTGCAAGCAAACATAAAAAGAACATGGCAAATAAACAGCTGCAGTAAGATGTGTTTTATCAGGCCACGTTATAAAAGTACCACCATGTGAAAAAAGCAGTGGGTTTCCTTTTAGCAGCATATACGAACCCACGTGAACATCACACGACTGGTTTTGTGTGAAACGTTTTACTCTCCTCTGGGTCTTTTCACCACAGCAAACTGCAGCAAAACGGTCGATTATTAGTTGTCTCTCATCTTTTCCCCTGACCCGTAATAGATTGCAGAGTCTCAAACCTCTCTGAACTCTGCAGCAAAACAGAAAAGCGAATAAAAAGCAAAGGATTCCTCATTCGACTGTGAATCGTCCCCTTGATCAGCTGTTTAAGTGCATTTACGTCTTTTTCTGTCGCTGAAATTTTCTTCCCATTAGGACCGTGAAGCTACGAAGCGCCATTCCCGCAGCATAGAGACTCTGCTGAGGTTGTCCTAGATCTGTCCATTTACTTCCCTCTTAAAACAAATAGATGAGTTTAGGAAGTGCTGCTTCCTTAAATATACAATACCTCAACACGTGGGGCTTGTTATGTAATGTATGCACAAAGAATGACTTTTTCCATCCATTATGCACACTGCTTTTTTTTTATTTTTTTTATTGGCGTCCCTGGCCTTGTATTATAGTTTTCCCACAATTGTTTTTGGTTTGTAAATAATGTAATGCAGCCTTGATGAAGAGGAGTAGCCATAAGCTATGCAATAATAATGAACTTTGGGAGCCAGCTTGTGCAGAACTGAAATAATTCTGTTTGAGGATGACTGTTAAATATCTACAGCTGTCAAATTACATATACAGGGAGGCTGTTGGATAAAAGAATGCATGTGATTTATTTATTTCACAAACTGTCAGCTGCTCTGAAATACTCTTGATGCTTCAACTTTATTTTGAGAAGAAAGGAAACAAGTTGATGGGGGGCATGTAACCATTTTTGTGTGGTGATGTTACATTACCAGCATTTATCTGAATCATTAATCTCTCTGGCACAAGTAGAGAGAGAGAGAGTCTTTAAAAAAATCGCTGATAAATTCATTTTACTCTGCAATCTGCACAGAGACTTTATGAGTCATGCAAAACATTTCCTTACCAGTTTTGGGTTATTAGGGTCAAAATGAGGCAATAGCAATGCTGCTCCTTTGAAAATACAAAACAAAAAACTTTGTCCTTAACAGAGACCTATCATTACTTTTAAGTAACATGTTGACTGCTATTGACTGAGCTGAGCTGACATCTTAGTCTTTAGTCTCACTTTTGATGTTTAAGTTCCTTTGTGCTTTGATTGACAGTGATTATGAGCTATGATACATGAGTCTCTTATGCCACATGAGTGGGTGTTTCTTTAACTGAGAATGATTAATGAAATATATGAAAATCCGTCATAAAAATATGTAAATTCTGGATGTTTCAAGAACTGTATGTTCACCAGTAAAACAGTAATCATTGTTACATTCACCTTTATACCTTGATTTTTTAGCCTTTTGTTTACCTTTTAGTCTTTAATCTTTAGTTAATTTCATTATTTTCAATGTATTGAAATAAGCCAATTAAAAATGATTGAAATGAATGATAATTTAGTGTAACTTAATTTTTAGTTCACCCAAAATGCTGTCATTAATTACTCACCCTCGAGTCGTTCCAAACCCGTAAGTCCTTTGTTTATCTTCGGAACACAAGTTAAGCTATTTTGATGAAATCGGTGAGCCATCTGAACCTCCATAGACATCAACACAACTGAAATTATGCCAGAAACATAGTAAATGCATGGTAAAACAGTCCATGTGACATCGGTGGCTCAACTTCAGTTTTGCGATGCTAGGAGAATACTTGTTTTGCGCAAAGAAAACAAAAATAAGATAATTTGCTCAACCATTCTTCTGCCCTGAGATGCATCTTCCGCCATTTTAGAGAGTATCACAACGCATACGCATGCTTTCCCCTAGGCATAAACAACCGCAGATTACCTTCATGCACGTACTTTCTCCCCAAACATAAGCAAGGCTGATTAAGTCAAATACGTTAAAGCGTATGCATGCATTGTGATACCCTCTAAAATGGTGGAAGACGTAACTCCGGGGAGAAGAATAGTTGAGTAAATGATGTTAATTTTGTTTTCTTTGCACAGAAAAGGTATTCTCCTAAACTGAAGTTGAGCCCCTGATGTCACATGAACTGTTTTACCGATGTTTTTACTGCGTTTCTGGATCGGTGAACATTTTAGATGTATTGCTGTCTATGGAGGTTCAGATGGCTCTCTGATGGCTCACACACATTTTAATGGTCAATATATATATATATATATATATATATATATATATGTACAATACATAAAAGAAAAAACAACATTTCCTTGAGCAAGAATCAAGAATGCAGCCTCAAAGAATTAGCATTCTGTCTAACTACTCTGGAGTCTACTGTCATATTTTTTTTAGCCTCCTTCAATTGTTTATTTCTTTCTTTTTTTTTTTCTGCAGCAGAAACAAACCAAGCTTTAGGGAGAAGGGAAAGAGTGAATGCTTAGACTTCCTGTCAGACATACTTTTTCTTTTCTGCTTGACAAACTTGATTTTACAATGCAAAATATGCAATATGTGCAGCATTTGGATCCATGAATCACTACGGAGGAGAACTGTCATCTCGCGCCATGAGCGCCTGCAACCGCTCCGTGGAAGAGACAGAGAGAGAAATAGATGCAAAGAGAAATAGAAAAAGAAAAGGAGAGAGAATGGAAATCTGGAGCAGGCGTAGGTGGTGTTTAGAGGAATAAATAATTCAGCATTGAGCTGATAGATGGTGTATTTCTACAGTTACAGTGAAAAGGTGGCGAAATAAGAAACAAACAATGATTTTCTTCTAGAATAAATATAATCGTCTTTTAGAAATCAGGGAACAGAGGTTTTATGAAGAAAACGTTTCAATGGCCATTCAAATTTCTATACTTTGAAGCAACAAGAGGTGCGATTTTAAAGAATGGCGTGAAAATTACATGAATAAAGTTACCTGATAGGTAAAATAGAGTCATGTGTTGCACATGCAAATGGTCACAGTGACTCACCCACCTTATCAAAAATGCTCATGTGAAGCACAAAAGTGCTTTTGAAAAAAATTATGAAAATTGATTTCAGTCTTTAGATGGTTTTTGACAGAAAAAATGTCCAATCATTTTCTATGCAGCACTTTCTTTTCATTCAAAGGTTGCATTCTTTTCTGTAAGTGCTGCAGGATAATGTTCATTTCCACTTAGTGGCTTGGCAGGTCAGAAAGCATTGATACCAATGGAGGGAGTTTTGAAGTATTGTACTCATGTCATTTAGATCTGTTCAATGGCTGATTACATTATAGCCGATGTGAAGGGCAAATCTTACGTTGAACTTTGCCCACTGCACCTCAATAACAATGTGCCGTTAGTTCATGAAGTGCACTGCCTGCTGCTATTTGCCTTCACTTAATTAAAAACAATTTTATAGCTGACATATCTCTATTTTTGAACATTTTAATGGAATTTTAAGCAGAATTTTATCATAAAGTGATTGCTGCCTTCATCTTACTGGAACACTGAAACAGCTTTGAAAATTGTTCATGTTATTATATATATATATATATATATAAAGAGACAGTTCACCCAAAAATTCTATTATCGCTTACTCCTCCTTCACTTGCTCCAAACCCGTATGAACATGTTGGCAACAAAATGTTGATGGTAGCCATTGACTTCTGTAGTATTTTTTTCATGGATACCATCAGAATATCTTCTTTTCTGATGATCAGAAAAAATAAACTCATGCAGGTTTGGATGGAACAACTTGAGGTTGAGTAAATGATGACATAATTTACATTTTTGGGTGAACTGTTTCTTTGCATTTGACAAACAACTAAAAAAGAAACAGCAAGTAACTCATTAATAACGCATTAATGTGTTAGCTAAACAATTATTTTAACAGTGAAAAAACAGGCAGAGTATATATTTAAAAAAAAATATCGAAATGACTGGAATTTGTGAAAACTTAACCAAGCGATGGTGAATGTGACCGTACTAATGCTTTCTAAACTGTAACTGAGCTCATATACAGTATATACAGCAGTGCACGGTGGTGATATTGGTATTGCATGTAAACAGAACTGAAGTGTTGTTTATTGGTTGTCCTGTGCAGACAGAGATATATGTGTGCTTTATTGCATGCTGGGAACATCAGCAGTCAATGCGATTGTACCTAAGAACTTTACTCACTGTAATAACCAAGAAGGTCATTTTTATAAGAAACCTGGAGAAACTGATACGTTTGCATTCCCATTCATCTTGATGGCAGCTGTAACTAATCACTCTGAAGCCTCATGAAAATGGCAATTTTGATTGGCTGATGGCACTAGGAGGATTTTCAGTCACAAACCCTTCACTAATGACTACCTTGCAGCCTATTTGTCCAGATTTTATGTTTATAATAGAGAAAGTTCCACCTGATGGTGTACATGTAAGATATTATTTATTTATTTTTTTTCAAAGTTAATAAAGTTTATGAAGATCATAATAACAAATACATACAAATAGCGTACACTGTTTTCAAGCGTCATAGTACACAGTTTCATAGCAGTTTTCAACTAAAATTTCTTAAACTGTGTTCCGAAAACGAAAAAAGCTTTTACAGGGTTGGAAAATTTTCATTTTGGGGTGGAGTAGCCTTTTAATCTCAGATGCAAATGAGTTTGTTTCATCATTAGAACAGATCTGAAGAAATTTACATTACTTGCTCACCAGTGGATCCTTTGCAGTGAATGGGTGCCATCAGAATGAGAGTCCAGCTGATATAAACATCGCAATAATCCACAAGTAATCGAGTCCATCTTGTCAACTCATGTACATCTCAAATAAAATATATGAATTTACTTTCAGAATACAGTTTTATCCAAAGCAAGCAACTTATAATTTTCAGTAAGAAAATGCTGTCATGTTACATGTTGTTATTTTACAAACACGACCACATTCAGTCATGTGTCCTCATGAGTTCTTACACGCTCCCCATAAGAGTACAATATATCAGACGCATTCTTCTCTGAAAAGCAGTGACCCACTGACATTCCTAAAAAAACAGGAATCTTTATTCATTTTTTATAGATTACTACACAAAACTCTTTTTTATAACTCAGCCCCACAGGAATCCAGCTCTACTGCCATACCGCCAGGGCAAAAACTGAACTTTTGTTTTATACCGCACTAGCATACATACATAAATATACAAACAAATAAATTAATAAATAAATAAATACAAGTCCAAGTAGAAAACTAGCAAACAAAAGTAAACAGTTCCCCCAAATGCAGCCCAACTTTTGCTTAAAAATTCTCACTCTGCTGGTATTACGGTTTCTTGTTCACTTGAGCTAGTGTCAGAAACGCGTCTTGCCTCCCCTTTGTTAATCTGCAGTAAACAACACTGTGTCTGGGGAGTTTGCATTGCGTGGGGACATATTTTTACTCCAAAAAAAGTAAACGAAAGAGAAAGAAAGCAGGGGGAAAGAGCGAGGGAGAGCATGATTAAATATGATGCCTCTCACACTCTACAGTGTGCACAATGATAAAAGCTGTTATGACATCCTGTTGACAGGTTAAACCGGCAAATCCAGTTAATTGACGTTGCCTCAGATTCATGTTGCCGTATCAGATATTTTGCGAGTTTCATATCGTTAGCGTACGTGTATCTTATTCCCTGGAGTGAGGTCTTGCATATAGCGATGTTGCCAGCTAAACCTCTATCTCTGCTGATATCATGAGTAATCACTCAGACCTTGTGTAATTCATTTGTTCACATTGTTATGTTGAGTGATTATATGCTTTTCTTTCCACATCAGATGTGGTGCATGGCATCCCTGCGAGTTATGCTAAATTTTATGTTGCAAAATATAGTATCTGTTGTGTAGAAGAGACCGGGGTTAATTGTCACGCATCAAAAAATGGATTTCAGTCATGCATTTGTTTGATTTGACTTCATTTCAGAACATTATAGTTAATGAGGTTGTGTGACAAGTAGCCCCGGTTTGTGCAGTGGCATGTAAATCTCATTATCACATTATTATGTTGCAAATTTATGCAAAATCGTGTATTGCACTGCAGCCGTTTTCTCACCTATAATAAAAAGATAGCTGCTGTCCGTAACAGGTATGACAACCTGATGTAATCTTTTTAGATTTTTCTCCTTTGAGGGATCGACTGAAATGCAGATGAGAAAGATCTGAAGTGGGAGAGATTTTTCTCTCCTAACATCATATTGAAAGACACTATCCTTTACTGCCTTGCACTGTGTGTTCAAGTGCATTAAAGATAACTGTTTATTATAACAAATGTGAAAATTATTTTCTTAAAATGTAATTAACATGTTAATTGTATGTGGTTGATTACAAGAAATATGATAAATTATGTTAGAAAAATTATGTGATCTTTCACGCAAATTTAATAAGTTTAATCATGTCCTTTGCCCTATTTATAAATTTCTTCACAAAGATTTTTTCTAATTAATTTTACCTTCATTCACCATCCTAAAATGGTACTCTTGGCTTGGAAAAAAACAAAACCACAACTGTCAAGAAAGCCAGCATGGATATAAAATCAGAACAAAAATAGCGCAGAAAATGTTCTATGTTTACTGTGAACTGATTGACAGGCTTGGATTGGATTCCTGTGGATGGTAGGACAGTGATAGGCTCTTTGTTATATTTATATTTATTCATGGCTTTACATATCTGCCACAATAACGTAATGCACTGAAATATGTCAATCTGGGAGGTTTTATGAACAAAAGTGTATACATGTATGTAATTAATTATGAGTAAAAATTCCTCATGTTGTGATGTTGTGATGTTGTTTTTGAGTGAATATTGCTAAAATGATATACAAATAACACTATTTTCACTGAAAAACTGAGGCCCATGAGGTCATGAGCAATCAATCAGAAGTACATAACCTGAGCAAAATGAAAAAAACCCACAAAAAACAAGTTGACAAAAAGATTGAATCCAAATGGGTTAATTAATTAAATATATTGTGCAATTATTGTGCAGTCTTAAACAAACCCCTAATAATCTCTTCTACCGCCTTAGTTTGGTATTAAGTACGAATACAGTAATAATCACATCCTATTTCTTTATTGTACAGATGGTTCCTCTTCCTCATCCTCACCTATCCTTAAACCTGGCCAGAATGTTGACTTTGAGCTTGTAAGAAATGTGTGCTGTCTACTAATTAAATATGTGAGTATTTAAAAACAACCACCAGCTGTAAATAGCATGAATTTCTGTCCCCAGGGAAGCTGCCAAGCTGTTCTCTTTCTCGCTTCTCACGAGTCACAAACAACAATTTCAAGGAGTCTCCCATCTCTGTTACAGGGGACCCGGTGTTATTTGTACAGTCTGATTTTTTATGGGATGCAGCGAACACTGCACTCGAAGGATACAAAGGGATAGTCTCCCAGAAGGCTGTGTGTACAGCTTTTAATTAACGAGGGCACCTTGCACCATTCTCAGCTGTTCTGTCAAAACAGTTGAACTGTGCAAGAAAATACATCTTACTAACGTAGAATAGCATTTGGATTTATTCTGTTTCAACCAAGCCTGTTGCACTACGTAATTAAAGTGGCGGATCATTTATATCACGTATATATTTAAATAAAATGTACTAACTGACAAACATGTTTTTTATGAGTGCAATTATGAAATGGAACTGGCTACATCCCAACAATTTTAGATTGATGTCTTCTAAAATTTTGCTGAGTATTTTGAATGTATGAATTTAAGTAGGCCTACAGTTAATGTTTGAATTGCCTTTCTATCAGCAGAAAGCATTCTGCCAAATGTGAGCTTGTGTAATCTTTCC
The DNA here is from genome assembly GCA_032357425.1 of Enteromius argenteus. Lineage (NCBI taxonomy): Eukaryota > Metazoa > Chordata > Actinopteri > Cypriniformes > Cyprinidae > Enteromius > Enteromius argenteus. The sequence continues at coordinate 11,229,376 of JAUCMR010000059.1, forward strand.
TTATATTTGATCAATGTTTTATAATTATTAGCTACACTGATATTCTATCATAATGTTTTAAGTTGAAGATGTAGTGTATTGATTATTCACCTTTCATTCACATTCCTTTGTTCTTCAAACCTGATCGTGCTGCTAGCATCAAACCCCTTTAGTCTTTGTTTAATGGGAACGGCAAAATCTTGAATATTTTCAAACAGGTTTTCTTGACAGTGACTTCCGGATAGAACTGTCACAATACGCCATCTAGTAATGTAGGCTAATTATTTCAGAATTATATATTCACAACAGTCCATTCAATATAAGTTGGAGATATTAGGATACAAAAACAGACATCGCTGATAATTTTCAATTCACGCTCCTAGTTTTGATACAAATAGCTTACATCATTTCCGGTGGGTCTCATACTGTTTACCTGAAATATATCACAGCCAAAGCTCAGATCGGAAAACGAATTCTTGTAATTAGAGAAAAGGTGGCTTAACTTGCTTGCTTATAGCTAAAATGGGATACAAGTGTTTTAACATTGAAAAATAGCACACATTACTTTTAAATGGTTCTTTGTTTATCCGCTGTAGGGAAAAGGACAGATGGCATTTAAATAAGATTATTCAGTCTAAGTGTTTTTGTAAACTTTGTCTGGGTTTTTTATGGTGGAAACAAAGGAAGAGGGAGAGAAAGAAAGAGAGCAACAAGATTTTGTGGCAAGGAGGCTGATATTTATTTCCTGTATTTATTTTAACGCAATTAAAAACTGTTAGTTAGAAAGAAGACTTCAGCATTTATATATATATATATATATATGTGTGTGTGTGTGTGTGTGTGTGTGTGTATGTATACATGTATGTGTGTGTTTAGGCTATGTGATGGTCAAAATTATTACAACACTAGTATTTTCACCATCTAAAAAATGGTTTCAAGTCAGTTATTTCTATCTTTTGCTGTATCTTTTGTAGGCTAATAATCCAGAGAGAGAGTCTGACAACAGCCAGTGCTTCACACAGAGATCTGATCTGATCATCATCCAGTCTGTCTGGAACGACATGACAAAACAGAACAAACTGAGACAGACTAAATCCAGAAGAACTGTGGTAATGTCTCCAAGATCCTTCAAGAAACCTACCTGCAAAGCTACAGTACTGGTAAAAGTTTTAGAAACTTGTGTAAAAATGCTGTAAAATGAGGATGCTGTCAAAAATAATGTCATAAGTAGATGTTCTTTATCAATTAACTTCTACTTACCAAATCAACACATGTGGACATCCTTTGTTTAAAGCACCGTTTGCCCTAGGTGAACTTTTTAGGTAGTTTTGCAGGTAGGTTTTTTTTATTTTTAAAGAAATCTAGTATTTTTTTTTACATTATTTTACTGTTGTTATTATTGGCCACAGTTGCCTTTCTTTTCTTTTTTTTTTTTAAATTGTGAAGGCTTGCCCTTGAAACAAACATGAAATGAAATTACAGACGAGGGGTGTGGACATCAGACAATGTAAGAACAGCTTTAGCTCTATATTTCCCCATGATTTCTGATCTGATGATGATCGTTAAACACCGAACACACCCAGACGCTCGCATGCTCTCTGATTGTAAGAGATTTGCATATCCCATTAAACATACACACTCAGAACGAGCCCCTCTCCAGCTTTGAGGAGCGTTCAAGTCATGTAGCGAGGTGCACTTCGCAAGCTGAGCCTCCCACTCTCCAGCACTGCCAAGTGCGTCATCCCATCTCCCCTCTCGCCCTCTGGCCCTGGAGTGTCCCCTCACCACCACTGGCTCTGGATCCATCCGCACAAGAGCCTGTGTAGGACTGTTTAATATACACTGCGACCAATTATCTCCATCCGATTAGCTTCCATAATAATTGATTCTGTAGAAGTCAGAAAGCACCAGGCGGCGTGTCAAGAGATCCTGAAAAAAAGGACGTTATTTTTCCTCCTGCACCGCCACGAGTTTTTTTATTCTTCTGTATTAATGTGGCAGTCAGACTAATTTATCAGCTGCAATTTTTGCAGTGCCCTTGGGAAGAAAGTTGCTCGTCATCGCATACTCCCGGATTATTAGGCGGATGGCTTTGAAAATGCGGCATTGTTTGTTAATATTACTTCCAGTAAGGATGGTTTCATAAACACACGCCAATTTATCACAGAGGATGAAGTAGCAGAACACATTTTCGCTTTATTATTTGAGCTTGTGTGTTCTGTTTGCAACATTCATCTTCTGTGTGTTCAGGTGTCACTTAGTGCTCTAACTTCGCAGACTGCTGATGGCACAGATCCTGCTGATGGGGATCTCTTTTACTGAGCATTTTTAGTTCTTATAAAACACTCCCGTAATTCCTCTTCTCCTCTATCCACCTCCAGTTTTCTATAAGCCATTTTAAGCCCCTCTCCGGGGTGGCATTACCGAGGATAGTGGTTCATTTGTTCTGTTTACGGCGTGGAGGTGATCTACACTCATCTCCCACAGCTCTGTCCTGATACACTCTCTTTCTCAGAGACGGAAGAGTTCTTCACCTGTCTTCTGTAGCGTTTTGTTGGGATAATTCTCGAGAATTGTACCATAAACAGTTGCATCTGTATTTCTTGGAGTGCACTTTTAGAATGAAATACTTAGTGATGACTGATATTATTTAGACTGGAGATTAATCTATGTTATGTGTATAGCCAGTAGAAATTTGCATATGCAGACCCACACGGATTTTAGCAGCTGCAGAATTTGTTTATTAAATATTTTGGCTAATCTGATTGTGCTTTTGCAGATTTGAAGTTTTGAAATGAAGGATGCACTAAAATTGATCAAAAGTGACAGTAAAGATATTTATATTATTACAAAAGTTTTTTTTAAATGAAATAAATGCTCTTTTATTCATAAATGATCCTGGTTTCCACACAACAGCACTACTGTTTTCTGCATTGATGGTTATAGATGTTTCTTGAGAACCAAACTGACATATTAGAATTATTTCTGAAGGATCATGTGACACTGAAGACTGAAGGAATGGCTGCTGCAAATTCAGTTTTGCAAGTGAATTAAAATTGTAACAATATTTCACTCTATTGTATTGATGGATAAGTTTTAAAATATTATATTAATATTTTACGGTTTCTACCCTTGGTGAGTCTAAGAGACTTTCAAAGATAGTTTGAACCCAAAACATTTGAACAGTAGGCCTACTATTGATGCAAAAGTTAAAGTTTCCCAGAGTGAGATAATTACAGAGTGACCTTTCTTTAGAAATGATCAGTATTATGAATAATGTTTAATCATATTTCTCTACACAGTTCAGTTGGGCAATTTTACCCTACAGTTCAGTAGAATCTGCACATAATTTTTCCATTTTGTATTCAATTTTTGCATTTAACTTAATCTCATTGTATAAATTTGACTAAATTTGAGTAAAACAACATATCCTAAGTATTATGCAGAACTTATGTAATCATATATGTCATTAGGTATAGGGTTCAGACGTTTGAGACAGTTACCGCAAATGTTGCTGTTTGTCTAATTTAATAAATTTTTAGTGTACAATTTTAAGCATATTAATTTCAGTTATAAAGTACAATTTAAACATTGAACCTGAATGTTAGAATGTCTGTTCAAAGTGTCAAGCATTTCTTTTTTTGCGTATTTCATTTGTGAACTAAAAGTGAAAATTTCAGATTTTTGGACCTTACTGTATGTAACAACAAATATCCAAGAGATCCAGCTTTTCCTTGAGTTGTTCTTTGAGGTCCACATTTTGAACAGCTGCTTTTCTCAAACTGCCACTTCTTCTGTTGTCACACGTCAGTCACATGTTCACATCATTTCTGTCTTTGACCCAAGGGTGGATCCACAGCTCATCGCCCCTCCTTTCATGTGCTTATAACCAGCATCACCTCCTCTTCCTCCTTCTCTGCTTCACTTGTTCTCACAGCATCTTACTGATCCATTTCTTCCCAGCTTGACTCCATCCACACTTCCACAGCTTTGGAAATCTAAGATATCTGGCCGCCTGGGATCAGTCTGTTCTAAAAAAACTCACCTTAACTCACCAGCTTACACAGCATACTGACAGATAATTTTTCTACAACAGTAATGCTTAGAAAGAAAAATAGAAAAATAGTGTGATTGGGTGTCTTTAAATATGCTAGAGGAGGGGCGGGCCTAACAGAACAGGGAGGTGCATGTCATGTTTCTTTAAAATCCCAGTCACAGTTACTGATTTTAATTAAAACTAATAAATTCTAACTCTTATTTTCTAAACCTTGTTTACAGTTTTTCTGAGTTGCTAGAACACTAAATCCCATTGTAAAAACTAAACTGTCAACTACCAAAACTCTTTCATCAAATCAATCCCACAGTTGTCAAA
>JAUCMR010000059.1:11233826-11244384 GCA_032357425.1 Enteromius argenteus
ACAAAGAGATGAGATTTTAGGAAATGTGTTTTAGCAACTCAGAAAAACTGTAATAATTTCATTCAAGGATGCAATAAATGAATCAAAAGTGTCAGTAAAAAAGACTGAAAAAAGCTGTTGTTTAAATTCAAATAAATGCAGTCAATGTTCAAAAACATTTAAAAACATTTAAGGTCTTTCTTGAAGTGTATAAGGGTCAGAACAAAAATGTCTTGAAATTAATTTATAAGCCTTTAATATTGATTTATTTTACTGTAGTCCTAGTCCCAGGTTTTCAGTCTTTTAAAAAAATAACAAAAAGGTAAAATATTTAAAACAAAAAGTAAAAAATAAACCATTTAAATTTTAATTGTGTAAAATTTATTTCTACCAGTCTGCTTCTATTTCTATCTGTCCTTTTTCTAAACAGAATATTTGTATGTGCATTATTTCGATCAATGAATAACATTTTTAAATGTGGTGCTGTATTACTTTTTTACATTTTTAAAAAAATGTATTTAATGTTTTAGGAAATTACAGAATTGTTCTCTTATATACAAGTAGGACATAGAGGACAAATTACATAAACTAATGAGAGTATAAAATCTGCGTTTTAAGTGAGTTTAAAGGAGTCCACAGTGCTAAACGTGGCCGCAGTTGAAGAAACTGTCTTGCTGATCAGATGCCATAGAAATGCTCTGTTCAAGACTCATAAATGCTGCCAAAACTTTCTGCTCTCCTGTGTCATAAAACAAACCCTTGACACTGCAGTCTTTATCACCGGAAGCGGTGATGCCATCTAGGACCCTAAGGAGGAAAGCCAGTAATGCTTGTTGTGGGGAATCAAGGACAGCTCCCTCAGAGATCATAAAAGAGAACACTTAAAACTTGACAATAGCTTTTTTGACTTTTGCAGCAAGTTGGCTGTTTTCTCTCTCACTTTATCTGTCTCTCTCACTAAATATCTTACTAAGGTATATAAATATATAAGTAATTTATTATATAAGTGTATATATAATTTACTTTTTAAAATAAATGTATTCTATATTATGTGGAAGTCCTCAAATGTCCCCTTGTTTCCCTTTGTTCACAAGCAAAAGCTAAATAACCACACACACTCTCCCAGAGAAATAAATTTGTCCACAAACCCTTTGTGTGTAAAAACAAGTGAACTTTCATTATTGCCGATTCTGTCTAACCCACAAATAACTTCACATGCGAGACAGGATGATTGATACTCTTCATCACCCGGCCTCTCTCTCTCCTCCCCCTAATTTAATTCCCAACAACTGCCATGCCCCGTCATCCATACCAAAGTGTCTCACCAATGGAGCAGCCCCTATTGATCGACAGTAATAACACAAACTCTCCTGATACATCCATGCTCAGTGCTGACGCAACAACACTGGCCCCCAAAAAGAAGGGAAAAGAAAAAAACAATTCATAAAAGTATTAAAAAGCACAAATTGATTTTCTGATCAACAAATCAATCTGTTTTTCCTCTGAAAATGTGCTTTATTTTAACTACTTGAAGAAAAAGCAAGCTCGCGGATCAGCTCGTAACCAAAAGCGCGAGAGGAGAGAGACAGACATGCAGCCAGAGATGAATCTGTGCAGTATATCCCCTCATTAGAACGTCTATCACCCCCCATGGCCTTCCTCCCACAATGCCCCGTCCCCCTTTTAGAGGTTACCACGTCAGCATTCCAGTTTTACTCCTTAATAGTCATCAAATTTTCTATCCACAGTGGTATAATCGGCGCAGATGAAGATGCTTTTGGACTCTGATCTAAGCAGTTTTTTTTTCTTGTGTGAAAGGAAGCCCAGTAGCAAACTCCAGCTCTGTGTTTTGTGCTGCGGAGCAGCCTTGATCACTCTTACCCCGCAGTCTGTATATTTTCCAGTAAGGCCTTATATTTACCACATCAAAGACGTTGCAAATTGCTCCGTAATTCAGTTTGGGAAATTCTGCCAATACTGCAAAAAATCTGAAAAAGTCTTAATTTCCCAAGAAAGTGGCATGTTTATCTTGAATTATTACTAACGGAGGGCCTTGTTTGTATTTTGTACAGTTTCTGCTGAGGGTGTTAAAGTGGCTCCCAGTCGATTGTGTTCCCGATGTGAGGAACACCTGATTTCATCTCGGGCTCAGAGAGATGTCATCTCCCATGATGCTTTGCTCAAACTGCACAGATCAGCAGAGAGTGTGAGTAGCCTGTGACATAAAGCACCACACGGAGTTGGGATCATGATGTGTTTTTACAGTTTCTTGTAAATGGTAAGCATTATTTATGACTAATTGTTATTTAGTACGTTGGTTCTTTTTTCGCTGATGTCACTGAGCGCTCTTATTTTGTAGTCTCTCCTCAGAGACCAGTTTTCACAATTTAATTGATTTCGGGACGATAAAATAAGGTCCTGCCCTATAGAGTTGCTATTTAGAGATAAATAATAACATTTTTCTCATAGAAATATGTCACATAATGGCCCTGTAATGGTAGTAATGATCAATTGTGTATTTAAATTACAGTTGTTTATGAAAATTTTAATGATTACAAAGGGGGTTACATTTAAATGTTTCCGCGCACACAGATTTAATTGATTTCTTTCCCAAATTGCATTGACTGCTTCAAAAATATGAGAAACCAATATTACAGGAGTTTACATGCTTATTTGATAACTGATTTATTTCCTATTTGGGTTTTTATATTTTCTTAATTTTTAAGATTAACTGTTTTTTAAGGCATTGTTATATGCTAGATGCCAAACACAGATTGTTCAATTCACAAGACTTCAATTAATGAACTAGAGTCATGTGAATTACTTGTGGATTACTGTTTTTATCAGTCTCTTTGACTTTCATTCTGATGGCACCCATTCACTGCAGTAGATCTGTTGGTGAGCTAAATTCATGTAATGCTAAATTCATCCAAAGCTTTTCCAATGATGAAACAAAATTTGCACTGTGGATAGCCTGCATTTGAGAGATTTTTTTAGGTGAACTATTCCTTTAATAGCAGTATTGGTTTTAACATTGGCCTTCTCAGTACTTGGTATTGGATCAAAATTAATATAAGTGATGTAGCCCATCCCTAGTGCACAACTTTCATGGTATCTATAAATAATCTCAGCACACAGCTCACAAGGGTAGTTTCCCAGGTTTCTCTCTGATATTACCAAACCTTGATTCTACACACACGTTTGTTAATTGTGCAAATTTTGCAATGTCTGCATTTAAGGAACATTATCATTTCCCTTGAGTCATGGCATGTAATGAATATGCAAATGTCCACAGAGATGATCGTCTCGGTTACGTATATGTAACCCTCGTTCCCTGAAGGAGGGAACGGAGATGTCACGTCGGTGACTGATGAATCGGGGTCTCGCCAGAGAAACCAATCTACTTCGAGTGTAACAAAACAAGCCAATGGGCATTGGCATGCACTGATTGCATCCAGCTGCAACTGATCACTGTGTGAGTATAAGTGAGCAGCTGGTGCATGCAACATTTATGTTTTCGCTGAGAAGCCGAGCTAGGCTCAGTAGTTCAGCTGAGGCACAGTGGCTGTGGCGACGGGACGTGATGTGACGTCTCCGATCCCTCCTTCAGGGAACGAGGGTTACATACGTAACCGAGACGTTCCCTTTCAGTCGGTCACTACGAGTCACGTCGGTGACCGACGAATCGGGATCCCTTCCAAAGCGCCACAGGAAGTGCCCCCTTTCAGTGCCCTGTGCAGGCCTCCTGATCCTTCCTATAAGGCAGAGAATAGGACAGGGCTCTACACAGAGGAGGCTACTACTGTTGTTCCTCGAGCAACCCAACCAGTAGGACTAGATTCCACCGCACGGAGTCGCCACCTCCCAAAGGGGGTTAAGCGACAATTACTCACGTGAAGTAACCCCGTAGGGCCCTATTGCACATGGAACTCTCTAATACTGCTCAGGCTGCATCCTCTAGAGTTGGCAGAAGGTAGTCGTGTAGGAAAACACGGCCCTAGTAAGTGTACCGTGGAATACACAAATGGGATCCCAACAGGGTCACTCATATGGGCACGAGCCTGAGAGTAGCTTTCAAGAATTCATTAGCTGAAAGGCCTGGCGTCAAATGTTCTGCCACATCTGGCCGCCGGAGTGCTGGAGGACTCAACAGGGTTTGCCCGGACAGGAAACTCTCTGGAGAAAAGGCGTAAGGATGCCGCAAGCCGACTCTGAACCGGGACTCTTGGTGCCACTACCCCGTTTGAGGTGAGAACACAGGAGGAAACCGGTTTCATACGCAAGCTATAGAACCTAGCAAACGTGTTAGGAGTTGCCCAGCCCGCAGCTCTACAGATGTCTGCTAGCGAGGCGCCACGAGCCAGCGCCCAGGATGATGCAACACCTCTAGTGGAGTGAGCACGTAACCTGAGTGGGCAGGGCACACCTTGTGCTTCATAAGCCAAGGTGATGTCATCCACTATCCAGTGGGCCATCCTCTGCTTGGAAACAGCCTTCCCTTTTTGCTGTCCTCCGTAACAGACAAAGAGCTGTGCTGAGGTCCTGAAGCTCTAAGTTCTATCCACGTACTGTCGCAATGCACATACAGGGCAGAGCAAGGCTAGGGCTGGGTCTGCCTCCTCCTGGGGCAGCGCTTGCAGGATCACCACCTGATCCCTAGAGGGAGTAGTAGGAACCTTGGACAAATAGCTGGGTCGGGGTCTCAGTGTTACACTGGAGTCTGCCGGCCTGAACTCAAGGCACGATTCGTCAACCAAAAATGCCTGCAGGTCCCCCACCCTCTTGATTGAGGCCAATGCAGTCAGGAGTAGAGTTTTCATAGAGAGAAACTTCAATTCAACTAACTGCAAGGGCTCGAAGGGGGCAGTTTGTAGGGCTCTCAGCACCAATGCCAAATCCCAAGAGGGGAGGGAGGGAGGCCTAGGTGGATTTAACCTCCTGGGCCCCGTAAGAAACCTGATGACCAGATCTTTCTTCCCCACCGACCTTCCCTTTATGGGGTCATGATGGGCGGAAAAAGGAGCAACGTAAACTTCAAGGGTGGAAGGGGACAGCCTACGCTCCAACACAAGAAGGAAAGCATGGCTCTGATCGAGCACTTCCGGGGGTCCTCACTGTGAGACCTGCTCCTCGTCCTCCCTGATCTTGCACTGTGTCTGTGCTGGAAGGGTTACTGGGGGAAACGCATACTTGCGTAGGCCCCGAGGACAGCTGTGTGCCATTGCATCTGTGCCGAGCATTGCCTCGGTTAGGGAATAGAACCACTGGCAATGGGTGGTTTCTGGAGATGCAAATGGGGGTACCTGTGCAGCTCCGAACCGTCTCCAGATCAACTGGACCACCTGGGGATGGAATCTCCACTCTCCAGGAAGTGCTGCTGAGACAGCTCGTCGGCTGCCTGATTGAACACTCCCGGAATGTGGATGGCACAAAGGGACCTCAGATGCTTCTGACTCCAGCGGAGGAGGTGACATGCGACGGGAGCCTAAACTGCCTTGCTGGTGGATATACACAACGGTCGCAGTGTTGTCCGTGCGGACCAGAATGCCCTTGCTCTGAAGGCGCCCTCTGAGGCGGCTCAGGGCCAGGTGTACTGCCAGCAACTCGAGGCAATTGATATGCCAGTGCAGCTGGGGACCCATCCATATCCCTGATACTGCATGCCCGCTGTACGTGGTGACCCAGCCCGTGGCCGAGGCATCTGTGAATACCACAGCATGCCTGGACAACTGCTCCAGGGGCACTCCCACCCAAAGGAATGAGGGATCTGACCACGGGCTGAAAGTTCTGCGGCAGGCCGGTATAATCTGAACCCGGTGAGGAGGACAGGAGGGGTGATCTTGGGCAACCCACTGTTGCCTGCTGGCGAAAGAGGGGGAGAGAAGTGGACTTGTGATGCACGGTTCACAACATTCTCCCTCTTGAGACCCAGAGATCGAGGAAACTGCTGTTTCAATTAAGCTGCTGGGCCAGTGGCGGAACAGAAACAAAATGAAACAAAAGATTCTTCACCCGGCCCTCCTGGTGGAAGGCTGCTGCGGCTGCGTGGGAGCAGGTGTGGCTGCAGGAGGGCACCCACGGTGACGAGCAGACTGAGGGATTGCAGCCGTGGTGAAAGCAGCAGATTTCCTCCGCCGCATGATGTGTTTAATAGGGCTTTGGCCTGATCCTGATGAACCTGCAGCAACGCCATGGCGTGAAGGAGAACAAGCCCGTGAGGGGAGATACGGGTCACCCCGCAGAGTGGTAGTGGTCGTTGGACATAGTTGCATGGTCACGGACTGCTCCACAGAGGGAATGCCTGCATACCCCAAAGTGTCCCCATCATCTCTGGGTCTGGCTCGGGCAATGCTACCACACCAGAAGGGGGCAATGCAGCCGAGTCGTCATCTCTGGAAAGATGCTCCGATCGACATCTGGTCATCAGGAGGAGCACCGAAAGAAACGACCACTACACTCTGTCCCGCAGAGGGCCCGCTCCGCTCCAACGACAACTCCACTGGCTACAGAGCGCTTGAGGAGTGAGAACTCCCTTTTGGGGAGGCTCTCACCATGATCCTCAAATCACCTCTGATACCACCAGACGCAGTGCTGCCTCGGGTGCCGGGATAAACACTGGATCGCGGCAGAAGGACTCCGCCATGTTTGACATAGTGGAGTGTAGCAAATTAGCTCAAATCAGAATCATTTAAGATTCTATAGGGAATTTGCACAGAATCACTGTTTTACGTCGGTCTGTGATTCACTGAACAAGCCGCATAACATCAACATCAAGCATATCAGTGATTTAAGTCCGGTTTAGTGTATCTTAAACCTGTAAAGGCATGAAAAAGCAGTTTTCTGCCATTTCTTGTGAAACGTGAGATCAGTTTTGTGAAGACCAGGGTTAAAGGTCTCATCAGGAATTTCAGTCTGGTCCTGAGTTGGGGGATGGAGATCCATCCAACAAAATCTTTAATTATTTTACCCATGTAATGATAATGATGTCTTGTGTCTTTGACCATTATCTTGGTTATTTGCTCAGTATTGACAATCTCCTTCCTTAGTTGAGATTCTCAATACGTGTTCTTTTGTGTTACTGTTGCAAGCTGTCCTGTGATAACGTCTGTTGGATCTGCTTGCGAGTGGTAGGCAACAGGGTATCATGGGCCAATTTATGACTTCCTATTGTCTTGAGGCCTCTTTGTGGAGTTCGGCTCCTCATGTTTCAATGCTCCGATCAAATCTTAAGTGTCTGATTCCCTCTGATGTACTACAAGAGTCTTTTGTGCAGCTCCGAGACCCCATACTGAGCACATGCACCATCCACGAACGCATCCTCAGCGTGTTGAGTGCCCAGACACATGAGGCAGTGATCGTGACCATCCCTGGGCACCAGGAAACGACCGCACCCAGAAACGCACGGGTGAAACGACACATTTTTAAAAAGACACGATCACCCGTGTTGCTCTTTCAGAGTTTGCTCTTTTAGTGCTGAAGCAGGCAGGGAAGCTGGCCACTGCACACACCTGGTGTGGCTGTCTGCACGGCAAGATGATCCTTGTGAGACCGTGACCACCAATGTAACACCTGAAGAGAATGAGCAATAGTGATGCATCACTGCGTGGCTCTGAAGCGAATGGATAAATGATGCATGCACCAGCTGCTCACTTAAACTGCAATCAGTGCATGCCAATGCCCATTGGCTTGTTTTGTTACACTCAAAGTAGATTTTTCTCTGGCGAGATCCCGATTCATCGGTTACCGACGTGACTCATAGTGACCGACTGAAAGGGAACTTCTGTGCAAATTAGGCAGACTATGGCTGTTTCATTGTAATCATTTGCAGGTGCAAGTAGGTCCTTGGCACTTTGATAAGAAAATGTTCTTGGTATTCTTTTTATGCCAGCATTGTGCGATAGTATCTGGATGCTGTAACGAGTTCAGCTTGATGAAACACTGAGATTGGACAGTACTTGTACAATGGATTGAGCTGCATGGGAATAAGAGAAAGTATATAGGGAAATACGTAATGATAAACTGTCTTCATAATGCCTAAATTCAGCATAGCAGGAGGAAGAAACAAGAAAGCAAAACTGGGGGAATGTATTGATAGAGCGAGTGGTTGGCCAGGATATTGTGAATACAAAATTAGAAATAACCTCTGACTCTATTGACTTTTGGCTTCAGAAATATGTACAGGGCTACAATCATAGACATTAATTTGTAGATGCTACATTTAGCTGTAAAATGTTCGGAGACAGTCAATGAGGAGACTTCTTAGAATGGATGTCGATAGAGAAGAGCATTGAATTAACTAAGTTTGGAGTTTACTAATCAAAAAAGGCTTTAATAGAAAGTTCTGTAAGAGCACATGTAATTTATTGACAGGAAGAAATTTTTATAGCACTAGCCATTCTCTTCTATAGGCTGTGCCAACAGTTGTTAAGTGTTAGAAAACTGCTGACTTTAGTTAAATAATGTCTCAGTTTATAGATCATTCTGACAAAGTTTGATGATGTATTTTCACATTAATTTAGCATGATTAGCGACAACACTGCTGTTATGGTGTTTCTAGAGTGGAAACTTTCCCCAATAGTGTTTTGTTGACTAACAAAGCTTCAATTAAGAGGGTGACAAAATATTTTGCTTATAATAGTTTTATTTGTTAGCTTGTCAGTTTTTTGAATGAATGGATCAGTCTTATGTTAAAGTGCCCCTATTAGGGATTTTTGAAAAGTTTGTAACACAGCTCTAAGTGCATAAAAACACCATGTATAAAGTTATTGCCTCTCAAAAGAAAGAATCAAATTTGAGTCATTGAAAAAATTGTTTTTAAAACAAATCCCAAACTGAAACATTAGCATATTGCCCTCCCACTTGTTGGTCTTTTTGTGTTGGTCTGAATAAAAATGCACATTTATTCTTTGCCACTAGGTGCTGCTTTTGGAGCAGGAAAACGCTTGGTAAAACCCCGGTAACGCTGTACACAAAGCAGCCCTGCACTCACAAACACTGCTTTATCAGGCATTATAGGCAGGATGAAATTAAAATCAATCAGACCAATCATAGCAGATTAGGATCTTGCAAAGGAGGGGTTTGGAAAAATTAATCGTTTGTGAATCGTTTGGGAGTCTTTGAGCAACTAAGGTAAAAATAAATGCACATTATAAGACCATAGACTGTAAGAAAGATTGCGACTCCACTTCCTTCCACTTTGGAAAGTGAAGCCAAAACGTTCTCAGTATGGCTGCTGACATCTTGTGAAAATGATGTCATTTGGAGCCAGAGTCTGCACAATAATCGTGAGGTGGAGCCACGGAATCAAAGTCGCGCCCAAACTCACGCAGACCCAATCACAAGCTCACAATCATGACACCACACCCCGTTTTTACAGCATCAAACAACTAGTTTAAAGCAAGCGTTTTAGAAAAACGAACAGTTGAACAGGTGAGCATGATAGGAGCTACCTAAAATGATAGAAACTATCTTTGGAAAAAAATTATTTGTAGTGTAACTTCAAAAGTTTAGTTTGTCTCATGTCCCATTAGATTACATGGAGAGGGCGGGGTTTATGACCTATACTGCAGCCAGTCACCTGGGGGCGATCGAGATGCGATGGCTTCGCTTTTCAAGACTCGTGCAGCACACCCGTATAAGACAATGCAAGTGGTTTTTTTTACCTTGCATGCATTCCAACCTGCTGTTTTGGACAAGCTATAAACCTTTCATTACCCATAATAGGGGCACTTTAATGTTTTGAGAGAAATTGTAATGTAAAATTGTAATGACAAAAAATAATAATAGTTACATACCTTTGAGCACCCTTTGAATAAAGTTTTAGATACAGGTGTTTAGATCGGAAAGTTAGTCATGCAGATGTTAAAGGTTTAACTTATATCCTTTTAGAGAGAACAAAAGCTCCCAGTTATTCCAAAACATAACAGAATGGAAACCATCCCTTCTTCAATGCGATTCACTTTCCACCCTCCTTCAGATAAAACTCCTCAGGCTTGAAGTGCTGGCTACAAACACATGTAATGCCATGAGAGTACATTTGGCAGGTTGCTCATTTCTGGCTGCCGCTATCCATCTCTCTCTTAATTTTTCCTTTTTTGGAAAGTTGTGGAAATGTAATGATGTTGTTTTTTTGCAACTGGAGCATAACAGTAAGACTGTAATAACATTTGCTACGATCCATCATTCTTCCTCAATGCAGAAGCTGCACTGTTTATTTGGCTAATATTTACTTGCGTACAGCATAATTTTAGTGTCTTTTTTTCATTTAGCATTACATCATGATGTCTTTAAACAATCACTTCTGGCAAACATACAAAATGCTGCTAGTCCATAATTTATATAAAGCTGATAGCAGATTATAGTTATCTGCTCAAATCAAAATCCAACATATTTGTTTAGAATTATTTTGGACTGTTTTCATTTGTAAACAATGCATGATGATTTTATTTTTTTTTAATATTAATTAACTGACTGAAATCTGTGGTTTACCGTTGGATTATTGTGATGGCACCCATTCACTGCAGAGGATCCATTGGTGAGCAATTGACGTAATGCTAAATTACTCCAAATCTGCTCTGAT
>JAUCMR010000059.1:11257201-11270656 GCA_032357425.1 Enteromius argenteus
CAACCTTTTCTTCTTGTTTTCATCCATTCATCCATCCACCAACCAATTCTTTCTTTCTTGTTTCCATCCATCCATCATCCATCAATCCATCCATCCACTTTTCCTTTGTTTCTTTTGGTTCCATCTATGTTTTCTTCCTTCTTTCCATCCATCCGCCCATCTTTCTATCATCCATCCAATGATCCTTTCTTTCATCTTGTGTTTTTTTATTTCATTTATCATGTATTTCCCCCCCCTTTTCCGCTCAGCTTTCCTTCATGGCTTCCTTCCTCCTCTTTTTCCATCCCTCCATCTTTCCTTTTTGTTATTTGTTCCATCTATGTTTTCTTCCCTCTTTCCATCCATCCGCCCATATGTCTATCATCCATCCAATGACCCTTTCTTTCATCTTTGGTTTTTTTGTTCCATTTATCCTTTATTTTTCCCTCTTTCTACTCAGCTTTCCTTGATGGCTTCCTTCCTCCTCTTTTTCCATCCATCTATTCTTTATTCCATTTTTTCCATCTACCCACCCACCCATCTATCATCCATCCAATGATCCTTTCTTTCATCTTTTGTTTTTCATTCCATTTATCCTTTATTTTTCCCTCTTTCTGCTCAGCTTTCCTTTATGGCTTCCTCCTCTTTTTCCATCCATCCATCCTTTATCCCATTTTCTCCACCCATCCATCTATCTTTTTTTCCTTTTTCTGTTCATCCATTTTTACTTCCAGGGGCAGGGGGTTTATGACATGACTCTGATGGAAGAAATAGCAGCAGGAACAGTGTTGAGTCATCAAATAGTACATAGAATAACATATTATGCTGATAGTGATGGACCGAATGGACCAATCACAGTCGATTATTCTTGATATTGCTGAGGTAGATTTCCATTTGTATCTTGGGTGCCAATGAGTGCAAAGTGTGAAAATTTGTGGTTAGTTTGAATTTTGAGATTTCAGTATGCAGGGAGAATTATCTGAAAATCTTACCATAAAAAGTATTTTTGCTTTTCACTTAGATTTGTTCAATACATATTTGCACGTATTATTTTCTTCAAATTTGCTAAATATGACACCAAATTGATTTCAACTGGAAGCGTGGAATGACACCGAATAGTCTATTGTTTTACAAACCCTCTCTTACCACTGTATCTAAAGCAGAGCTGATGGCCTTTTCAAGGAAAAGACATGTGTCATTTTTTCTGATGAGTATTTGACACGGAAGCCTGTAAGTCTCGTCAGCCTTCATTTGCAGTCCGAGGGTGCCGTGCACTTATGCAGTAGACTGATATCCCTTATCTGCAGACTGGTTCAAGGTTCAGTGGCATTGATGACGGCTCATGACAATCCAGAGGAGACCAAAGGAAAATGATCTATGATTTAAAAAACAAAAATGGGAGATGTGAATCTACGTGAAAGAGTGAATCACGGTAACATTGTTTTTGTTTTTTTGTTTTTTATAGAACTGTACTGTGGTGAAGATCATTTCTCCATGAGTATAAATTAGAAGTCGTTAGCCGAAATTGTTTTTGAGACTCCATAGCCAAATTAATTTTAAGCACAGGTATTACTAAGCCTTGATGTGGGTAGAATGTCATGCTTTTTTAATCTTAGACAGATTTTAGAAGAGGGTGCTTAGGGCAGTGCGAATGGCGAACTTACATATAAAAAAAACAATATTTAAAATTTGAGTGTACTAGTTTCATGTTATGAATGTAAATGCCATGATAGAGGCTTCTGTGTTTACATTATATATATTTTAATCAATTTGTGTTGCTTTGGCTGAATTCCAAATACTGTTTTGGATTGATTATTTTGTAATTTGAATTCTCTAGTTTAGAATTAATTATTAAAAACATGTTAATTATTAACCAGATTCTCTCAATTCATGCATAACATTTAATCTCAGTTATTCGAAAGCTCGGCCTGATTTCTCCTCAGCATTCACTTCAAACCACAAGAAAAATAACAAACAGCCATTGATGTTGCAACCTATATTTCAGATTTGTCAAGGGTAGAAATGCAAAAGTGTTATTTTATTTTTGTCTCAAAGTTTAAGAACTTTTATCTAGACGCAAACTTTCTGATATCAAGGACACTTCTCAGATATCATTCTACCTGTCCAACTGTCAGAATATTTTACAGGTTTTTCCTCTTCAAATGTTTCACTGTGATTTTACTGATGTGGAGCATCAGTCAGTCAGCCCCTGAATTATCACCAAAATTGCGTAAGACAGTTTGCTTAAAAATAAAATCTGCTCAACTACCAACAATTGTTAATGAATTTTAAATAAATAAATTTTTGTAAGGCTTAAATAATACACAGAATTTCTATTAAAAGATTTTAAATAGTATTTTCACTCTGCTCTTGGTAAGCAACGTCATGATGGTGAATGTAGATTTACGTTTATTGCGGCACTAGTTATTTTTTTGAAACAAAGGAGATAGGTGTGTCTTTAGCCAAGCAGCATAATAATTACATAGTAATTATAGTAGGCTACATTAAATAATTTATGTGACTATTACTTATGCCAGCTAACTTGTAAATGCAAAACAATAATAAATGCAAAATATTCCTTTTTTGAATTGGCTAAAAATCACCTCATGGGAGAGTAAACACCTTTTTTTGGTGATATATGGGGGCTTTTGCAAAACTGACATGTTTCCATTGGGAAAAAATTCTATTCACAATTTCAATTTCCACAATTTGAATGGTAATGGAAACACAGGTATTGATGTGATCCCTAAAGTCACAACTTTAAGTCCCAAATCTAGGGTTGCATCCATTCTATTCTAATTTAAATGCTCCTTCAAATGCAGCCTCAAAATATATCCATTATTTCCTGGTTCATGAAGGATACAATGAATTGATCCTCTATAGCTCAGACTATCCCAAGATTCATTGGGAAAAAACAAAAGCATTTAAAGGAACACTCCACTTTTTTGATAATAGGCTTATTTTCTAACTCCCCAAGAATTAAACAGTTGAGTTTTACAGTTTTTGAATACATTCAGCCGATCTCTGGTTGTGACGGTAGCACTTTTAGCGCAGCTTAGCATAGATCATTGAATCTAATTAGACCGTTAGCATCTCTCACTCAGAAATGACCAAAGAGTTTAGGTTTAGAGTTTAGATTTCCTATTTAAAACTTGACTCCAGTTACATTGTATACTAAGACTGCGATTTTCTAGTCCGATATGTCTAGGAACTATCCGTTTCAATGTAATAATCAAGGAACTTCGCTGCCGTACAATGGCTGCAGCAGACGCAATGATATTATGCAGTGTCTCTAATATCATTGCGCCTGCTGCAGCCTTTATTTTATGATAAGTGTACTTGCATATACTTGCAGTGCACCTACCTAAAAAGTACTGTAATATAAGGTAACTACATGGGGTAGGGTAAAGTCTAGGGGTAGATTCAGGGAGAGTACCTAGTTATTGTAATTACTATATAAAGGACATAGTATGTACATAAGGAACAGGACTGTAAAATAAAGTGCTACCCATTTTTAAATAATTTGAAAACGTCAGTATTTCATGTCCACATATTTATTTAACAAGCAGACGTCTATTAAGTGGGTAATCTGAAATCAGACGGTCATTAGCGCAAAATAATCCCCTTCTGGGTGATACTCGATCACTCTCTGGGGGTTTATTTTGCAATAATGACTGGCTGACTGAAAGCATACAGTATGAAATAACTTTAATGTCTCTCATGGCTTATTGTTTTACCTGAAATGATCAAGAATCCTTGTTCAGGACCAAGGAGTCGTATAATTGCTTTTCTATGTAATCATGCTAGATGAACATGTTTAACTGTTGTGCTTGCACCATTCGTTGTTCTAAAACAGGTGAAAAAACATCCCCTTTTTTAGTGTCCTTTCCCCAAAAATGTCCCTGTATGCATGTTACAAATACAATAAAATAAAAGATAGACCAACATAGCCTGCTGGCCATCAAAGCAATCGAGTAGTGATTATTTATTTTCTATAGTGATTATGTAGTGCATGAGTAATTTTTCTCTATAGACAATACCAAGTGTAATCTCAATATTATTTTGACCCTTGCATTAAGAAATATTTCCATTACAGATATCCGTTCACCTTATTCTAAAAACATGGTGTTAATATTAAAATAAATTTTAAACATTTAAAAACATTAAAAGAAACACAACTTTAGACCTTACACTTTTTATCCCATTCTACTACTATATGTCTTGCATTTTAAGTGCAAAAACGTGTTCTGTTAGAATAGCCAATAATAAGACTTCATTACAGTCTCTCTGGAGAAAGGGTTTTGTGTCTTCATTAAGGGCACAGAGGTTATACAGCACCACTATTTGGGTTGAAATTTGGCTTTGAAAAATCATCCAAATTGTGAGCCAGATGAGGGATGGATAGATGGGTGAGTTTGGGACTTGAGGGATCTGGTTTGGTGATGTTGGGAAGGTGAGGTTAGGCATGGGTTCAGGAGTTCAAAGTCAGTGAGAGTGGGCTTAATCTTATGGGAGTTCATCCAAGCAGGAGAACCATGCTGGGAGTCATAGAGCTAGTCTTAAACCATATGGGACTTGAGATAGATTGTAGATAGATCCTTGTTGTAGTGTGTTTTAATGGTCTCTGTCGTGCAGTACAGGTTCAAAGACATTTGGTATATAGCCTACAGGACCAGGTGCCTAATTGTCGAGAGGAACAACAATGTTTCATTTGTTCAAAAGCTATTGAAATAAGAGAATTCACACCATGTTAGAAGTAAACACTGTTATTTCAGCTTTAGGTTTCTGGCTTATTTATAAAAAAAAAAAAACCCTACCTGAAAAGTCACCTTATGCAAAATAAGGCACTTAGCGAACCCAGACAATAACAACAGCCTTTAAACTCAACAGCTTTCCTGCTAATTGAAACATATTGCTTTGGAGTCTGTGGGTAAAAGGCTTTCCCAGAAATGTTAAGCTGCTTTGAGAACTATTTTAGGAACAAAACAGGTATTATTTGTGTTGTAAATTATGACTCCACTTCACTCTTGTAACTCTGTAATTATTAAAACGCATGCATGCTCCAGAATCAGATATTGAAATACATGAGTTTTTTTGGAAACCGCACTGCTAATATTTTACTGCTGCCACTTTTTAAGTTGATGGGTGTTACCATGAGCAAATGGACATATTGATTTACGTGAAGGCAGCCTCAGCAGGGTCACAGGGTAACAGGCTGATGAGAATTCTGCGGTTTCGGCTTCTACATCCTGCATATAAGCATTTGGGCTGAAAGATGTCAGGAACGGCGATCTATGTGTACAAAATTTAATGGAATTTTGCCCTGTTAGATACACTTATTCTTACACTGAAGGGGAAAGCAACTATATAGTGTGGGTGTGGCGTCATTATGTGTCCATTAGTGATGTCAAAATGGGAGGAGTTTCACCATGACTTACCACACACACACACACGCATACACACACACACACATATACATACACACAGTATTTATTTCACATAAGCAACAAAAACTTAACTCCAGTTTATGTATACAGTCCCAATATTGTTACATAATTGCTAAAATACCAGCATTCAAATAGTTCTGAAAAGTCTCTTATACTTCTTATCTCTTTTGGAGGGAAACATGTATGTGTGATATTCAAGTACTAACACCATTAGTAATTTTTGCAAGTTCACAGTGGATGCCTTATCTGTGGGTGACTGGCAAACTTTATAGCTCACAAACGCTCTGTGTTAAAAACGGATGCAGATAAAATCAGCTTTCCCATTTCCCAAAATACAATAAATCACTTTAAATAAGAATTAAGAAAATTAGGTTGCCCCACAAGCTCTTGATTTGCTATTGGCCTTAACAGATGCTGCAGACACATTGAATAAATCCAGCAGATGAAGCATTCTGTTTCTGTTTATGCTTTCTGAACACTTCGGTCCCTGTATAACTGCCTTGGAGGCCCTAGCTGAGAAGACATGACAAAAAAAACAGGACGGGTTTAATCTCATTGGAACAAATGCTCCTTACTCTTGCAGCTGGGATTATCATCACTGGTCTGAGAACAATGGGATTTCATGGAAGCTTAAATTTTAGCACGTTGGATGGCTCTTTATCATCCCATTGAGACGAAATTTTTAAATGATGCTTTCACAGGGGAGTGATGCTCTTCATGTTTACAAGAGTGTAAAACAGCTCCCCTGGCTGTGCTGACATTCTCTCACAAACAATAAAGTGATTATGCTGCTTTTTAAAAAATTATTAAACTTAGTACTACCTTGGTGCTTCAGCTTCTGAGACATATTTGTGTGTCATGTTAATATCTGGGTCAATAACATCATGCTAATCATTTCATTTATTTAAATGACTGAAAATGCATACAATAACTTGAATACCACGTATTTAATTACTGTATTAAATGAATCTTTATAATGTTTTATGAGGCAAGAAGAAAAAGCCTGATTAAGTGAATGCAATTCTTAAAAAGAACAAAAAACAAACAAAAACAACAACAAAAGCTTAGGAAGTTATAATATTTTAACAAAACAGCTTATCAATATTTGAAAAACTCTGAAACAGAAATCAAATGAAGACCCTCATGACTGTCTGTGAGGTCAATACATGTTTTAAAATATCCAATAGTGTGACCTTTTTCATGACAGGCAAGGTTAGTTCAGGTTGTAAACTGTCATGTGGTTTAAAAATTTATTGTTTATGATTTAAGAATTCTTTATAATTGAAAAAAAAAAGGCAGGAAGGCATCAAGGCACGTACAAATTAAAATTGTGCTTTACTTCCTGTCTCCAGAGGTACCCTCTTCTGATTGAATTTTGAAAGCAGCATAGATGTATCCTTCGCTACCTTTAATATCCCACAATCCTGTGGTTCCAACCCGTGACGATAGAGCTAAAAAATGAAGATGGCATCTGAAAGTTGCATTTGGTGGCCAGTTTGTGTACGAATGCATAACTTTTTCACAATTTTGATGTTATTTCTAAGGAGAGTAATAGTAATTAAATATTCATTTAGTTATCATCATAACTTCTATTTTGTTGTATACCATTAAACCGTTACGCTGTCTATGAAGTCATTGTGGCATAAAGCAGCGAGGCAGCAAGTCATCTGCCTGGGTTTTCAGAAGCAGACAATGTCTAAGATATCTACTCAAGTATAAATATAATGTTCTCTGAAAATAAATAAATAATCCGTCAAACTAGGGCAATTTAATGTATTAGTATAATGGAATTTTCAGTTTGGAATTTTTACAGATGCTTCATTTAGAATTTTAAGGAATGCCTGACTGAAAATACATCAGGTGTATTTGTTACAGGGCGGATCCAATAACACGATCCCATGAGGTGTTAAAGTCCGGTCCAACAGCAATCACAGCGTGGCCAAGCCGGACATCAACTCAGATTTCATGCTTTATGTTGCAGAATGATTTGAAGGACAGCGATCGCCTTTGTTCTAGCCTGCACCTTTCAGTCTGATCAAAAGTTTGCAGCTTTTGATGTTTTAACCCTATCTTTTCTTTGAATAAATAACCTTCCTTTGAACCATATGGTGTCCTCTCTTTGCCAGGAGGGGACCGGGAGTGTTGCAACTCCCACCTGTGGTTTTAATTAGGGCCTATGACGAGGTGAGTCAGCCAGGCAGAAACAGACGTATGGGAGCAGGACTACCGACCCCAGGTGTTTCCCCCTTCCTCTGCGGGGATGAGGGAACCGCAAGGAAACAAAGCGTGACCTGACATCAAATGCATGTTTGCTGTTCAGAGTTATTATCGGTTTTTAAATGTTTTCTGCTTGCCAAGAATCAAGTCGCACCGTTTAGACACACTCTCAAGATCAAATTCATCTGGGGATGATTGATATTCTGTGTTTGCACTGTACCTCTCCAACTCCTTTGCCGTAATGATCAGTGGATCGCCGCAAGACCTCTTTAGAAGAAGGGCTGAGCTGAGCACCCATCAAATTAAGCCGGCTCCTTTTGTACCGCCCTCTCTATACATGCCGTGATCCTTCTCTTTCCAACACCCCCTGCCCCTGGAGTTCACAGCTCGTCCACAACCCCTCCTGTACTTCTTAACACTTCTTCTTTTTCAGCCCCCTTGGTTCTACATACTTTTTTCTCCTCGTTCTCTTTATGCACAAATCCTGCTGAGTGTGTGGGTATTTCTGAACATAACCTGAAAGCCAAACCCTGCAGGTCTGTGTCTTTTAGGACCGGCATTCAGATCCAGTCTCGTGTTTGTTTCAATTCCACGCTGCATTTCTAGATTTGATTTTCTTTGTCGAGTTAAAAGCCAGACGGCAATTTTGTTGAAATCTGGGTGGATGCAAATGCGATCCATCGATCTCCTTGACGTCTCTTCCTTAATATGCAATGGAGCGTTCAAAAAGAAGGAAAGTATCAAATGAAAGAAACATTGCTACCTTGAAACCATCTTCAAATGCTGGCTTCTGAAGCTTATTAATTTCTTACCTGACATTGGTAATACTTTGAAAAGTCAGTTTTATTTTTCTGTAATGTATTCTGTGAGGATTCCTTTGAGGCTGTGGCTCCAGATTTTATTCCTGGTGAACGTTTCATATGGCTGCTGTATGTCAGATGTACAGGAAGCCTGCAAGCTCTTCCCATGAGAACTCTGATGCAGGCAGACAACATAAATGGGGTCGCATGGAAAAACAAAACCTTGTTCTCTTGTGTCGAGTTGTGTTTTCAAATTAACATTACTGTAGCTGTAATAAGTTAGGGTTTTTACTGATAAAACACTGATGGTTCAAATGAATGTTATCATTTAGTTATGACTTTTGCAACTGTAATATTTTACAAATTTAGCAAATACACTTGATGTGCAGTCACACTTCTTTTTTTAAGCTGTACTAATAATGCTTCAGCTACATTTAATTTAGTTTATGTAGTAATGTTCCTATCCCAGGGTTTGAGTCTTGGCACTGTTCTGCTGGCTTTGGAAAGTATTTTGTTACTTGATTAAGATTGATTGTTCACCTCAAAATCTACTCTTCATTGGCACACACACACACACAAACACACACAAAGACATATTTGGCAGAATGTTTATGCAGCTCATTTCCATACACTGAAAGTGAATGGTGACCAGTTGAGCTCCAAAAAAGATTATCAAACTGACAAGGTAAAAATATAAAGATAAATACATAGATAAGACTAAATAAGTATAAATCTAAATAAGTACATATATAAAAGTTGTGAATTTAAATTGTAGTTATATATTATTATAATAATATACAATATAATTATTATCATATATTATAATTAAGTTCAAATCTTCGCCTCGTCTGTAGATTTGTATGATTTCAGTATGTACATATTAAATTTTGGCACACTATGATTTTTATTTGTATTATCAGACACATGAGTTGCAATGATTTTTGCCGTTATTTATGTCAACACTGGTATCTCTGGAACTGTGTGTCTTTAGAAGACTTATAACAGACTAGTAGTCTGGTAATAAAGTAAGTTACTCTTATGAATTTCTTCTAATTTCTAATTTCTTGTAATTTTTTCAGGAGCTTGACAACCCTTGGTCACCATTCACTTTGATTATAGGGAAGAGAGCAACGCCAACTTTCTGTTAACGGCCTCCTTTTCTGTACCACGGAAGAACAAGTCAAGCTTGGAATGGCACAAAAGTTAGTACATCATGGCATAATTTTCATTTTTGCCATAAAAGATGGCAGAAGAGGCAGAATATCTTCTACAGATAGATATAACTACTTCTCCAACCGTTCTATACAGAAGAACAGTAAAATGATCCAGTATTGGCAAAGTTTCTCCATAATTACCCTTAATAACCCATCAGTCGGTACTGTAGTGTGAGTGTATTAATATTCATTACGTATTATGTGGGAGAGCAGTAGAGGATATAATAACAGCTAGCGCTCGCAGCCTCTGCGGTTCTGGTACAGGGCCTTTGTCGAATACGAACCACCCCTTTCAAAGGTCATGTAAATGAGAGCATCGGTCTGGAGCTAGCAAGGACCTGCCAATGGAGGAGGAAAATAGTGTAATTGCCGCTTGTGAGACTGATTCCTGACATCCGGTCATACCTGAGTGGCTGTTTCTGTAGCTGAGACCCTTATTCCGATCATTGGCATTCTGTGGGTGGATTGTGGAAGAGAGTTGGGTGCTCTGAAGCACATAGAAACATGTCATAGGAGAGTTGTGGCTGTTCCTATCAGACATGTGTCACAGTGTAAAAGCGCTCTTTGTCACTCAACACAAACCCCAGACTGAGTGGCTGCTCACGGCAGAAAATAACTTCCCTGTTAAACTCTGAGAGGGATGTGGAGGTGTTTCACTCGCCGCCCTTTGAGAGCCCTTTACCAAACCTGATGGATGCTAGACAGAAGCGCAGACATCCAGAGTTTTCGAGGGAAAATCCCTGCTGAAGTTTAGTTCATTTCACAATTTTGATTGCTTTTCATTATTTCTTGTTTGAGTTTTCCTTTTTTTTGGCAATTTATTATTTGACCACATTTGTTTTTTTAGTTATTTTAAATTTTAGCAATTTTGTGTTAGATAGGGATAGACTGGGGTTACTTGTCACATTTTTTCCTCAAGTATATATTTTTAAGAATAGGTTTATATTTTAAGACTAAAGGTAGTTGAACACTGAGTCTGAAATGCTCACATTTTTCATATACGTCATCCTTTTCTATCAAAATGCATGCTACAGATGTGAAAATGCAGAAAATCGAACCTGGTCCAATTTTTTTTTTTTTTTATGATGGACGAAATTTTGGAGGCAGTGTGTAAACGTGATTGACACAACATAAAGTCATTTTTTTCTTAACGTGTCTTTATATCTAAATATTATTGTTTTTATATGATTCAAAATAACTTGATTTTTGTTAGAAATCAGTTTAATTGTTGCATGTTCTTTGTGTGTTTTGCCCCTTTCTGCCCTGTGCCTCGTTTGTTTCCATAGCTACCCTCATTAGTTGCCATAGAGACTCATTAGACCACACCCACTCATTGGTTCCTTGTTTTCTCCTCTGTTTCCTTCAGTCTCCACATATAACACTAATAGACTCTCTAGTGTTCAAAACACATTTCTTCCTATTATCAGTGTTGAAAACAGCTGTATAATATTTTTGTGGAACCAATGATCCATTTTGAGGATTACAATTAAAGGCAATTAAATGTTTCTTTGTAACTTTTCGTAAATGTTTGATTCATTGCATCTTTGCTGTAAATAAGTATTGATTGCTCTCATATAACAACCTCAAAATGATAGTGTTTATTATAATGTACATTATATTCAGCATGTGACAACTAGCCCTGACCTCCCTCTTCCTGTATGTGTGTGCTACTGTTGCAATAATATGACACTGAATCCTCTTTCAACAGAAGTCATTTGCTACGATATGTGACCTTGTCAGAGCTGAATTTCAATTGGAGAAAAAGGAGAAATCTTTTACTGAAAGACAAACGTAGAGCATAATGATTCGACATCAAGAGGTCACTTGAAGATCAATGGCCTCTAGAACAATTGAAAGTGAGTGTTGATGCACAGTATTTCTAAACTATGTTCACTTCATCCATACAATTGCTATGCAGACGACTGTTTTAAATGTCCTTTGAGATGCTAAACTACTCTTTTTGGCTGTCTTACTTTGTTTTAAAACTTCAAAGGGCACAGCACCCAGAAATACAGTGTCAGTTCAACCTGCTCACAAAGACGCCTTTCCCAATTCAATGCCAGTTTCCTGCTTTTTTCTAGAAGGACCATTGCACTGGATGGATCCCATAGCACTGCCTTATATTTTTGTAACTCAGCAGAGCTGATTGACACAGCCTCTGGATTGTCATCTAAAACTTTATCTCTGGAGAAACTCAGACGCAGTGGTCTGACTGCATATGTGAGAGAGCAGGCAGGTCTTAGAGAGTCACTTTGTAGATTTTTTACACATATTCCTGAGAGACATGGAGAGCTAGCACCATCTCACTTCCACCCACAGCCAGACTACTCTCATCATAAATAATCTGCCATATCTGAATATCATGTGACAGTGTGGGATGAGCCATTTCTGTTTCACAGCTTTAAAAATTATAAAAGCTATGTTAAAATCTCAAATAAGAGGAGCGTTGAGGGGTTTGACTGGTTTCGGTGTGATTTGCGAAGAACATAACCTCGCCTCGCTGTCAAACTAGCTCTGATATCGGGGAATTGTTTCTTAATGGTCTCCTGTGAGTTGTGTCAGTAAGGGTTTTAAAAGTGTGATCCCATTTTTCAGCTCTGAAAAAATGCAAAGGATGTTGGGGGAATAAGAAATACTTGGAGAAAAAAAATCTAAAGATATAATGCTTGCAATTTCCAAGTGGTCTCTTCAGAAGTGAATTGGAGCCGTTGTCTGTCTGAGACTTGTGAAATTTTGCCTTTTCTTCACAAGCTAGTTTTTTCAGATGTGAAGGTGACGAGCTCGCTGAATCAAATGAATGAAGGCAGCTTTAAGATATGACAGTTCATCAAAGCCTGGTGCCAGTCAAAGGGCACAGCTGGTGGGGATAAAGACAGAGCAGAGACATACTCACAAATGGAGCTCAATGTCACTCAAATATCGGCCACATGTGTATCAGCCACATTTCAAATGATCACTTTTAATTTTAGATCATATTAGAGTTGAACTCACTGTCTTTTGTATGGCATGCAAACATTTTAAATATTGTAAAATAAAAAAAATGTCTCAGTTATAAGTAGTGATAGTTGTATGATGTATATGTGAGTTAAACTAATATGTGAGTGTATGTGAGTGTGGTGTATATGTGAGTTAAACTGATTACTGAAAAGAAAAAAATGTAGGCCTGGACTTGATTGTATCCATTGGTTGTTGATTGGATGGAGGCTGATTCTGAGAAAGGGGCGGAGTTCAAGCTGTTTGAGCAGGCATTTACATTATACCATTTTAAACTATGAACGTAAAAAAATTTATGTGTTTTGGTCATTAATTTACACAACAATTAATTTTACGGGTCTATGGGTTTCAAAGTTTTTGAAAAACAAAATTGTGAAAATGGTGACGTCATGTGCGTTGTGTGTTCAGTCTAGGCATGAAGGAGTACTTGACAACCATGATATAGCTTTTTAGTCTTTTTTGTGGATCCTTGTGAACACAGATTGTTTTGACAAAGTTATCTGTACACATTTTTCTTTTATGTTATTGTACCCTAAATAAATGAAAAAAAAGGTGATGATGAAGAATTCTATTAGGTCTTTATTCTTTGGAAACTGTGTCTTTGCTGCATCTAATAAATCTAATTCTTTATATCATGCTCACTAACACTCTACTTTTGTGTTCGTTTTTGCAAATAAACTCTTAATTTACAGTACTGTGCAAAAGACTTATAGCCATACTAGCCATAAATTGTAATAATGCAGTGAGATTATTGTCTGCACAAGGAGTCTGACAACAGCCAGTGCTCCACACAGAGATCTGATC
>JAUCMR010000059.1:11309564-11319946 GCA_032357425.1 Enteromius argenteus
ATTCAAAATCGTCAAAACACGATCTACATGCATGATCTACATATATGATCTATATTATGATCTATATTGTTTCTGATTCTTCTGTTTATGACGATTGCATTTTTTTCGAGCCAGTAGACCCAGGAAGTTCTGTAACTCATTCAGGAGATGTGCTAGGGCTTTCCTTACTGTAATACACCTTGAACAGGGATTGCAGTAAAAACTCGTCTTTGGTGGGGAAAGAGTTCATTACTCCTATATTTTGTTTCAAACTCATAAGACCATCGTTAATCTTCAAAACACAAATTCTAAATGACTAGAATGAATAGGACTTTCCATAATTACATTTAAGAGTAAGGAAGGTTTTTGATTCACTTGAATAAACTGGGTGTTCACTTTTACTAATTCACTACATTGGAGTGTTTTATTTCGGTATATATGAGTGAAAGTGAGGGTTGTTGAGGTGAATGTGTTCACTGAACTGCCGACACTCTACTGAGAAATGTAAAGTTACTCTTGTCGTTGCTTTTAGTTAGTTATTCACCAACAAATGTTTCAATATTTATGATTCAATATTTTGCGGATTAGGTATGGCTCAATCCAGGAATGCTGACTAGACAGCCAATCAAAAACCAATGTCCTGCAAAATTATTCTGAAATAGAACTATATTTGGGCCAGATTGAAATCAATTATGGATATCCCATAAATGTTGGTGATAGCAATTTCAGACAAGCTGGTGAACATAATCAGAGATGCTGAATTGTTGTAAATCCATATGGTGGCAGTTTACAGATTGTTTACAAAGACAATCATCCAATATGAATTTAATCTTCACTTTCTCTGATTTCAGAGTCTGATGAATTAGAATAAATTATATCATTTATATTGAAATGAATTACATTGGGTAATCTAAAAATCTGAGATTTCCATTGCATTATAACAATATTTATTGTTTGCTCTTGTGAAGCATTGCTGACAGACATGGTTGAGTCTCTGACCTATCAGGAAATATGGTGAGATTATTTTTGTGATATTGTTGTAATTTATGACCTTTGCAGTGCCGCAATATCAGAGGACAGGATGAAATAAAGAGCTTAGTTTACGATCGAACAAATCAAGAATAAAGCCTAAAAACAATTTGAACTTTAATAACCAATGTACAGGCATCTGTCTTCATCTTCCTGTTTATTGATGTTTCAGCTTTTACTGTAAACATTGATATGACATTAAAGCTCACCCAAAAATAAAAATTCTGGCATTATTTACTTACATTCATCTAATTTCAAACTTATGTGCTATTATTTTAGGATTTAAAGGAACATTCCATTAAACCATGCACCATACAGTAGACCTACATTTTGTCATTTGGACTAGTTTTATAGTGCTTCTTGTGTCATTTCGGAGATTTCATTAAATTAATATAAGTGGCCACCTTTGGTCATCTTTGGCATTTCAAGTCATACAGGTTTGGAATAACACGACGTCAATAAATTACGACAAGTTTTCAACAATCCCTTAAATGACTAGCAAATATTGCAATAGTGTATATTTCAGACATATTGTTTTTATCAGTCAATGCTGTTTGTCTTCTTTGCCATCATAAAGATTGATTCTTGTTTGGGCCATGCCTTTGGGCCTTATTAAATCAAAATGTAAACTCAGTCTCCTCTAACAAACGGCAGAGAAAATGCCACTGGCTGGCTCCCTGCGGGGTTGCACTCAGATTACTCTGACAAGTTAACTACCCTATGAGCTTCCACTTCTCTTCTTTTATTTAGTTAGGTGAAGGAATACTCTACATGTCTCCAATATTGTGGAGGTGAATAGTGGGGTATCACCCCCTCGCCTTTATTGTGTTTGCATTGCAGGCACTATAAATTGGTGTTGTATGATTATATTGTAATGTGTGTTGACAGTGTCTGGGCTGCGTCATGATTACCCAGTAGAGTATATACAGCAAGCATGTCTCAAGATATGTCAACTCTTGACCGTATGGTACGGTGTTACCTTTCGCATATGTAAGCACTCACCTTGACTGATGTCCATACGTGGCTGCTGTTGCTGGGTTAAGGACACTGTCAAAAAGGCCAGGGCAGCAGGGCCATCTGGACTCCATATGGATAAGGGATAATATCTAACTATTATCATTACTCAACACTTTGGCCTGTTGAAAAGGTTAGCAGGACAGCACCTATCTGTCAAGACGCCTCTCTGAGAGAAGTCCAATTTTGAAGCTCATTTTGTCATTTCGAATTCTTTTGTCGGTACATTATTTCAGTTACAGTTAGTACAGTTTTTGGAATTTCAAAATGTCATTGCTTTTTAAATAGGTAATTTAAAAAATCACCTTAAAATGTATTTTAACATTATAATCTGTCAACTGTCACTTTTGATACATTTAATGCATTCTTGTATTTTTATATGTATTTATATACTATATATTTATGTATATTATTGACCAAAAACCAATAAACTTATTTACTTGTGGAAACAGTTTCAGTTAAAAGTATTAATCGACTAACAGCCCTATTTATCTTTTATGTTATCATTTTTTATTACCACCAAGTTTCATTTGCCTAAACAAATAAAGCATGCACTTTATTGTAAATATATTTAATCACCACATTAAAATATTAGTTTTTTAGTGCCTGGCTGGATGCTGAGAACGATTATTGTGCTTGCTGTGTGCTGAACACCTGCTATAAAATTTGCCCTGAGCCTTTTCTCTTTTTTTTTTTTTTTTGGTTCCACAGACCATACTTTCCCAGAAAATGTGCAAATGAAATCCTTTGGCACACTGAATTGATATAGAGCATGTGTGCACTTCTTAAGGTGTTTAAAATTCACACTCAGAGGCAGGGATAAATGTATGCCCTCATTAAATCTCGGGCATGGATTTAACACGGTCTGTTACACCGGAGACTTGAAACCACTTAGCACCCTGATTAAACATGAAAACAAAATGGTTGCGGTGACTTTGATAAGGTGTATTTGGAAGGAGCGTTGCTATTTCTTTCTTAAACGAGTGTGGGACAGGTGTTGTAAGCGCTATTTTTAGCTCTCGCTAAACTACCGAAACCTGTTAATCCGTTAAAGCGACTTATTTCACCTCGCTCAACACGTGTATTTCTATGGAAAAAGAGATGACAGCGCAAAACAACTCAGCAGATTGTGTGAAAATCTAAAATCTTTTGTCTTCGAAAAAAAAAGTCTCAGTTGTTTTGCTAATTGTAGCTAATAGCGCCTTTGCTGTTTTGCTCGTCACCTCCTTTGTTTACATTTAAGTTGAAAAGTTCACTGCTCAGCTTCTGCATGGAAGTAGTTCTGGAGACCCGCGGGTCTCAACAGTGTCATTACAAGCCCACTCCTCCATCTCAGAACAGCCATCAGAGCCACTGTATTGAATGTGCAGCATTCGGCCAAAGATCCATCACACTCCTGTGCGTTAATTAGGAAGCAGAACAGTGATAAACTGATGATTTAAATGAAACATCTTGTGTGTTTATCTGTCATTTGGGATGGAGGGAGGAGTACAGTGATAGGCAGATGGAGGTGGCTTATGTCTGCTCCGCGGCATGCTGGGAGAAGAACAGGACTTGCGCCAATCGCTTCTTGCCCCATAATACACAATCAAACCCAACACACGCAAACGCACACATACAACCCGTGCATCTGTCTCTGAATACCCACAACCCTGGTGAGAAGTGTCTCTCATTATCTAAAATTAGCAGCTTTCCATAACGTCGGTAATGAGTCAGGGATGGTAAATATGGATCCCAAAGCCCCCACTGGTTATTTCATGAAACACACTAGTCATTCCCCAATTCACATTTCCAATATCAGTTAACGCTTAATAGCAACATTGACAATGGACTGCACAATTTCAACTAAGTTTCTGAGAATGGAATGAGCTTGGGATGTGACATGAAATTGTAAACACATGATTGGAATTAACCCTTTGCAAAAACCAGCCCCTCCTTAGTTACTATTGCTGCATCCGACAAGCTGTGCCACTCTCACACCACACATTATGTTCGCACACAGTGAAAAATACTTTGTAGAGCAAAGAAGACATCGACAACACACCGACAGAAAGACAGAGCAGGTACCTTGGTATGAAACAAAGGCTTCGTTTTTAAGTAGTCATTTTTAAAAAACAATAAAAAAAATAGGTGACTCTTTAATGTTTCCTGACAGATCGCTGTAGTGCCTCAGTTTAAAGGAATAGTTTACATAGGTTATTTTAAAGATGAATGTATGCAATTTATGGAGCTTCAAAATAATGGCCAGTATCCACCATTACTGAGCTTGGAAGAGCCAGGATAATTTTTTTTTTAAAAACTCTGACTCTGTTTGTATGAAAGAAGAAAGTCATGTACACCTAGGATGGCTTGGGGGTGAGTAAATTATGGGGTAATTTTCATTTTTGGGTGAACTATTCCTTTAACTGGCACGTGAACCCGTCATCCTTTCCTCTCTTCTCGTTATAGCATGAAATAAACATGACTGAATTCAGAAGGTATCTTGTTTCAACTGCCGAAAGATGCCAATACACACAATTTTTCAAATTTAAGTTCATCAACGTCAATCTACTCTTCTGTCAAAATGGCAGATTCTGCTTTATAATTGGTCAGATTGCTTGTCAATCAAACTCTTGGTAAAGGGTACAGTAAGTTAAGGCCCATTCACACTGAAGTTCTGTTTTGTCACTATAGACCAACTCCACTCTCTTTGTTCCCATTGTTTTTTGGAGTTTGTAACTTGCTCAGATGAATGTTACATTGCATAACTTTGCTTTGACTTCCCGTAGCTTTAAATGCACCATAATTCTAATACAACTAAAAACAACCCATAGCCAATTGGAAAAAGCCTTTGGTGACATTTCTGCAAGATTAAATTACATGCACGTTGCTTCTTGCATGTTCCACAGCACTTTTATGTGACATTTCCAGTAAATGTTACTACAAGCACATACAATTTTCTCTGAAACAAATGAACGTAAATGTGACGCCATTTTATTACTTTAGTTATCATACATATTGGAGATTAAATGTCCATTAAATATTACTAAATGTTTACAAATCATGCTACATAAGTGAAGTGTTTTGAGGTCAGATCCTAGTATTATGCAAGAAATCATGAGAAAATAATCTTTATTAATCAATAATCTGAATATTGTGTTAATTTTTCAAAAGTTGTTGCGTCAAGTGTTCATTTCAGCTGGAAACTGCAATGAGTTGTACAAATAGGTACATTTGTGCCGCAGTTTAACAACATGATAAAATCAAACTCTTTTTAATCAATTGTGAGTTGAGTAGCACTCTATTTGTAGAGTTAAGGTGCTTCATTAGAAGGTTAGTCAGTCAGACAGTTTTGAAACAAAAGGTGTTCGTATTCATAGTGCTTGTTGCATTTGATGTGTACTTCTGGTCTTGCAGACTTGTGAAAGCTGTCATGAAGTTTTGTACTTTTAAAAAGTATTTATTTAGTACTGCCATTAAGCAGGTTCTTTTTTGCCAAATGGTTGAGCAGCTGAACCCATGCAGCGAATTTTATACCATTTCTTATAAGTTTATGCCTTTTACTATAACTAGGGAAATTTAACCACCATCTGTCTACTTGTGTAATGCATTTGACTTTATTGGTTGTGTGTTTAAGATGTTTAGAACACTGTAATGATGTATGTGCATGAAAATAATGTTAGGCTATAACCTCATAATGACTCCAGGTGATATTTTACAAGCACTTACATGAGAAGGCTGTCACATACATGAAAAGCATAATGTGCGGTAAAATCCTCTTGAGTATACACCATGACCATATATGCTGTGTGTATGTGTACATACACACATATAAATGTATACTAATGTTCAAAACACTCTGTTTGCTTTTTTGCAAACAATGAACAATAAAGCATATTGCAAAGGAAGCATTATGTAGCTCTTGCCAGTTTTTCCCATCAGCATTTTGTTTACTGATAATATTATAAACACTCTAAATATTCAACATATTGTGTCTGAGACTATTGATTAAAGTTTCTGAGAAGCAACTTTTATAGATTGTTTGGAGTCTTACACATCTTAAACTGCTCGCTGCGCAGACGACGAGCATCAATAATTCAATTAGAGTTTCCTATTCTCTAAATAATGTGATTTACGCTCGTTGTTTTGCGCTACAAACATTCGTTTGAAAATTTCTGCAACTGCAACATCCTCAGCTATTAAACTAACTAATGTGAATTGTTGATTCCATCAGTCTTGAGCACTGTTCGGATCGCAGACACTCGGGGAGGGGTTCACGCTAGACTCCTAACTCCTGGACTCCAGAGTGAGACAGAGTGCTTTCATTAATTTCATTTGTTTCTGTAAAAGAGGATTATAGTGTGACCTTTCTGTGAAGCTGGACCAGCATCATCATTCGCACTCATTATACCAGAATTCGATGGGATTGAACCCGACACCTGCCTCCTAAGGGGGCAATTAGACAGTGAATGAATTCTTGGCAACTTTGTAAACTTGTGCTGCACGGCTATGGCACAAAAGTGTAAGGAAAGTGTGGAAAATGGGGGGAAAAAAAGCAACAACAACAGCAGTTTCCCTGGGCACCGCTGATGTGCACTGGCATAACTATTAGGTTTAATGATATTTAGTGCAAATGTTTCTATTTTGCATTTTGCATCTAACGGAATACAGTTTTCTTACAAATTATGCTATAATAATTTATGTGCTGAAAAAAATGAAAAGTTAACGGAATGTCTCTTTTTTGCTTTAATGACAGCAGTCTTTGTTTATTTTCAGTTGTAAGTCATGATTTTGGATCCTAGATTTTATATCTTTACATATATTGTGTTATTTGCATAACAAACACATTCTAACAGCCTTGGACAAGTGCAAGCCAGTAATTGAATACAAAAGGTCCTGTTTTATGTGTCTGTCTAATAATATGTTGTAAAGAATGTGAATTTTAAACAATTGAATGCTGCATGTAATTGTGGTCCTATGGCACCCATGGGCTAATAATAATGGAATAGTTCACCCAAAAATGTTGCTAAAACATTGACTCACTCTCAGGCCTTTCAAAATGTAGGTGAGTTTGTTTCTTTATAAGAACAGATTTGGAGAAATGTAGCATTTTTCCCAGTCAGTGAATCATCTGCAGTGAATGGGTGCCGTCAGAATGAAAGTCGAGCAAGTCGTATACTTTCTGCACTGAAAAAGCCTGGAGAGAAATATGCACACATCAAGCACAGTTTATTAGCAAGAACAGTCTAAAACAATTCTAAACAAACTTGCCTGGTGGATTTTGTTGGTGTAAGCATCATTATGGACAGGGTTGCCAAATTGTTACTCAAAAATAGCCTAAAACCAGCCCAATCGTGTTTTGAGGGACTTCACAATTGTGAGCGTGATTTCACCAAGTACACAATGTTCCTGGATTAACATCCTTGTTGATTCTGAAAACAACATTCCAATAAACCAATCAGAATTGAGGGATAATTTTTCATCAGTTTAGTTTGGTGGCCGAGAAGTGCAAAACAAATCAAAATTCTGAAAACTGAAAATGCAAATCTAAAAAACACAATAACAGTTTAGAAAACAATACAACAATCAGAAAACACAATGACAAACTCAAAAACAAAATAAGCAAGCACTGGTGTGAGAATAGATTACTGCTGACTGGACGAGACATCTGTCAATCAAGGTAGCAGACTAGCGGTAGAAATTCTTAAAGTAACACAGTTTATTGCCCTTTCTAAGGAATAAAAAAGCATAATTGAGCAGAGAGCTTTAACTAGTTTTATTGTCGTTGTATTTTCTGTGTTTTCAGATTTGTCATAGTGTTTTCTGACTTCTTATAATGTTTTCAGAATTGTAGTGTTTTCTGAACTGTTATTATGTTTGTTTAGGTTTCCGTTTGTGTTTGTAAATTATCTTAATTTTAGAATTGTGAATTGTTTTACACTTCTCGTCCACCCTAGTTTAGCCTCCACTTTTACAATTAGCAGTTTTTAAAAAAATTAAAAAATATTTTTTATATCATTGGACATTTTAGCAAATTGATTATGCATTCCAAGAGTACATGCTAATTTTTAATTAATGAAAAAAAAAAAAACACAAAAAAACATTGAAATTACAGATGTACCACATATTTAAACCCTAGTACTGCTTAGTAGTTTGTATTCACGCATTTCTAAGTCTAAAATTAATTGCTTGTTTTACATGAAACTAATTCTGAGAGACTATGTTTCACTAACACACACTCTCAGCTCTGTAGCATCCCGGCACCTCATCCCAACTTGAGTGTATTTAAAAAATTAATGAGGGCATTTACAACTGGCTCTGTTATATAAAGACCATGCAGATGGGTTTGAAAATGCTATTTGGCATAAATTAAAGTTTAATTTTTGTCCTAGATCACTTGTCTCGTTCACAGCCATTATTTACCAACGACAACACTTCTTTGTGCATAATTATTTTGACTTAAAGCAGGAACGTGGCTGGCTTTAGCTGTGGTAATGCATTGCTCATATCTATTTAATGATGATGCAGGTATGGGGCAATACACATGGGCAGCTAAAACTGGAGGCGTCTATTTTCAGATAATACTTTTTTTGATGATGTTATCGTGAGTGTTTTTTTTTTTTTTTTCAGATTTAACTGAATTATTACTCCCTCTACAGTACTGCTGATACATTAAATCAAAGAAAAGAAATCTTAGAATTGCATTAAAGCAGGGACCTGAGGCATATTTAGGAACCAGAATATTGTAGACACAGGTTGATCTTTTTTTTTTTTTGTAGTTTGAAATTGTTGAAAAAAGTAATTATTTTTGTTTTCTTTGGACACAAAAAGTATCCTTGTAGCTTCATAACATTATGACTGAAGCAATGATGTCACACGGACTATTTTGACAATGTCTTTACTACCTTTCTGGGCCTTGAACGTGTCAGTTGTGTTGCTGTTTATGCAGGGCCAGAAAGCTTTTGGATTTGATCAAAAATATCTTAATTTGTGTTCCGAAGATGAACAAACATCTTAATTAATGACAGAACTATCAGAAACTATCCCTTTAAGGTCAATAGGTCATGGGCAAACATTGACACCATTCATATTTTCCTCAGAAAAATGTATTTTAAAATATTTAATATTACATTAAAAGACTAAAAATGACTTTTTTAACTAAAAGTGACACATTGAAGTTTAAAAATGAAAGAACCGTCTTTTCAAATATAACGTCAAGCACAATACTTTATAAAGAATAACCATAAAATTTAATTTATATGTCTGTAAAGTCAATCATGAAGAGTCTGCGATATTAAAAAATGTCCTAAACATTTTGATTAGTTCTCAAGGTGTTTCGCAATAGCTGAAGTATCGCACATACCTAAAAGTGTACTTGACACAATGATGAAAAACAAATCCTGGGTGTTTTAAGTGGGTTTTAAAACATAATTGGGAAACTGTAGTCCTGGGGTTTCTGTTTCATCACAGACAGATCAATAATTCCTTGGAGAGAACCCAGCAAATTATCCCCCAGATCAAGCAGGAAAGTTCTCCCTGATGATAGGGGAGGTACAAGGCAAAAAAAAGTCCTCACAAATGGCAGGGACATAATGAAAAGTAGCGCACAAGGCATCCGCATCACCATTTCCTGATATCGTGCTGTGCTTTGGCAGATTTGAGGAGCAGGAAACTGGCAGACAGCATGTCTAGACCGGATGAAATTCTTCATTAATTCAGACTGTTGTTCTTCTGCTTCCTAATTTAGAAACTCAGTGATTAAAACGATGCAGACACCAAAGCAGCTCAGTTTGAAAGCTTTCAGACCGTAATGTTTTGGAACATGTTCTAAGCTCTTGGCCACACGTCTTGAAATTTGAATGTGGTGTGTTTTTATGACACACTCCATTGATTATGTCATCGATCTGTGACACAATCTCATATGTACGGTAAAATACATTAAGCTTAAACATTTTAGGTCATAGCATTACACACAAGACAATTATCTTTTATTTTATTTATTTATTTATTTATCCACTTTTCTTTACCAGAAACACAAATATTTATATATATATATATATATATATATTTGTACTGTATATTATTTTATATTATATATAAATTAGTATATAATATATAAATACTAGTAGATTGTACTCTATAAAATGTAAAATTAGTAAATTTCTATATATATATTTTATTTGTATTTAATGCAAATTCACCATGTTTATATGTATATATATATATATATATATACACACACACACACAAACATGTTGGGTTTACATGTTTTATGGGGACATTCCATAGGCGTAATGGTTTTTATATACTGTACAGACTGTATGTGGTATTGTCCTACACTGACCCTACACCTAAACCTACCCCTTACAGGAAACTATGTG
>JAUCMR010000059.1:11342775-11353950 GCA_032357425.1 Enteromius argenteus
AGTAAGCCCAGAACTCATTGAGGCAAGAAACTCCCGGCGGCGGAACGGGCGGCTCCAGTACTTGATCGAGTGGGAGGGATACGGTCCAGAGGAGAGATGCTGAA
This sequence comes from Enteromius argenteus, assembly GCA_032357425.1. Taxonomy (NCBI): domain Eukaryota; kingdom Metazoa; phylum Chordata; class Actinopteri; order Cypriniformes; family Cyprinidae; genus Enteromius; species Enteromius argenteus. The sequence continues at coordinate 11,342,880 of JAUCMR010000059.1, forward strand.
TCAATCGCGATGACATACTTGATCCTTCACTGACCGCTTTACTTTGCTCCAGTCCCATCCGAACTGTCCCGCTCCCAGAGGTCGTGGCCACCCTCGCCGTCGGATGTGAGCGTCAGGAGGAGGAGGGGGTAATGTCACGCCGCCACAATCACCTGTTCCTGGATCAGTCTCATTCACCCGTTCACAATCACCTGATTATTGACACCTGTTCACACTCACCAGTTCACTACAAAAAGCCGCTCAGGGGCTCAAGGTTGAAACTCTCTTTGTATCTACGCTCACCTGTCTGCCCGAAAGCCTGCCTGCCTGTACTGGACAACGAACGTTGCCATTAAGACTGAGTATCCTTATTGCACATATCTACACACCTTCTAAGCCTTGTGAACTGCCTCCATACCTGCAACAATAGCACCCCATGCTACATGTGTTACTTACCTGCTTCACTTACCTGTGATACTTACCTGCTTCGAAACCCTCAGCATTGTTAAACTCCTCTGTTCAAATAAACTTACCTGTTTCACTTTACCTCTCGTCTCTGCTGGTTACTGAGCATGACAGGTTTAGACAAACCATACAAAATTTGTATGAATTAGCACAAATTTTCCACCTCGCACGAATATGTACGAATTGGTCATGACACTATGTTGGTTTATTCCATTAATTGCAATAAAAACTATAATGGTTAATTTTAATGGCCAAATAATGTTGTATTAAGCTGTATTCCACTTTAATTTTATAAAACTACACATTTGGCCTCACAGTAAATTTGCTGCTCTCTTACCCATTCTGGTATATATGTTTACATTTTCATTGAATACGCTTTATTTAAATTTGTAATAAATCATTTTGTTTCAGTTTCATATTTATTGCTAAAAATAGCACAAAGAACATTTAGAAAACATTGTAATTGTAAAAAAAATTATAGGGTCAGCATTACTGGAACGGCTTACTTAAAGTAATAAACTGCATACTTTTCACCTGTACCATTTACCAGGTCTTCAGGCTAACCAGCTTTGATATCTTGATACATCCTTACACAGTGTGTAAGGCCAAATTCTCAAGCCCCCCAACCAAAATACATTCTGTATGATATTTGTTTATTATCAATGTGAGTTAAGTTTGTTAGAGAAATTGTGTTTGTGATCCTATCAGCAAATATGTCATGTGCTATTGTGAAAATCACTTCTGATACCCCACTTTAGTGGAGATATTGTTCTTGTAATGCAATGCAATAGGAAGCTACTGTTTGCGGAGTCAAATTACAAAGGAGCGTCAGTCTTTTCAAAGTTAATATACAACAAAGTGTATCCCTCAAACTTTTGAAAGTACTCTCTGCCTGCAAGTGCACTTCTAATTAAATTAGACACTGTTGATAGAAAAAGTGAGACCAGGCTGACTATTTTTGTAGAGGCTCCTGAGATTGTCGTTCGCAGCTTTCAACACTGTGTCAGTGGACCTTTTGTGACGATTGTGCAACAGAATCTCAGTTATTTCAAGTTGAGGGGATCAGTTATGGCAGTATTATGAGCGTGTGTTTCAGGTGTGCGTTGAAGACATGGCACGAACAGATGGCATCTGTGACTACGCCCTGGACTTGGCAAACAGAGCCACCTTCAGAGCACACAGTGCCAGACACTGCTTCCAAGTATTAATTTAACACGTGGCCTCTGTTAGACGATCATTATATACCTTTCATAATGCAGAGAAGTTGAGGTATAATTTAGTTTTCTTTAACTCAGGTTCATTAGAAATACATAACTCTGCCTATATTTGTATCTATATATACTTTTCACTGCAGTTTCCATGTAAAATAAACACTAGAGACAAACAACTTGTATTCCTTTTCATATAAATTAGAATTACAAGAGCAAATTATTGATAAAAAAAGACCTCATTTTGCACGTTTCCTTGCACAATACAATATTGTGACCTCAAAACACTTCTAGTGTAGTGTATTTTAATGTTTGTATCACACAATCTGCTTCATGTGTATGGCTTCTCTGAAGCGCTGCACTTGTGATGTGGAGTCACAAAACCAACCTCATTTGAAATACATTCCTCTAAATAAGTTTTTGCATTACTGTTATTGCGTACCTTACTGAATGTTTCATGGCAGCTTCAATGTGAAATGTCCAGTGAGTGGTGCTAAAAAGCAAGTTCAATATGTGACCCTGGCATGTACTGTATTTGTAATGTTGAAATAGGCATCTATTGCTGTGGTTGTATTATGTTGCTTCAGGTACATATTGTGGTGGGAATAATGCAGATATTCGAGGGGCTATTTTACCTTCATTATGCAGATTTGAGCTGCTATGTTGAACCGTCGATTCACAGGGAGAGACAACTGGAGATCTTCATTGCCATATAGCGTCAGCTACTGAGCAGACCTATTGAGTTAGAAAACTCATGCATATGAAGCTGATATGTGACGCTAACATTCAAATATATCAGTTTTTAAATGTCATAGCATGTTAAAATTGGTTTGAATTCACAACAAAATATTCCTTAAGTAATGATGCATAAATTCGACTTTATGAACCAAAAATGTGGACCTGTTAATCATACTTAGTGTAAAAAGGAATAATAGTTTTACTATGATTTTTACTGCCTTTAGTGTTCAACTAGAAACTGCAGCGATTCATATGTATAAGTACGTTTTTGGAGTTTCACCGAAGTTTAGGTAGAGGCGCATACAGTATTTCCAATGAGCCTGGGCTGCACAACACAACACTTCACAAAAGAACTCAAAGCCATGCAAGGAAGCTAAAATGGCATGGTTGCTTTAGTACATTTTTTTTTTTTATTATTAACACTGCTGAGTTAGGTTTAGTAAATGATTTAGTGTAGATGGTACATTAATTTCAAATGCAAAAGAGCATTAACGTTTTAGCATGAATCACTGAACATTTCTGAACTACAATGATATAAACAGCAAACAATGTACTAAAACGTTGCCCCAGTCACGTTTAACTGAAAAATTAAACACACTGTTTAGATCCATATGTAACCTCTCTGGTTCTACTCTTAACTGCACCGAGAGGGATTCGAACCAGCTTTTGCTGCATAGGGGGTGGGCTCACTAGCAAGGATATTAAAGACCACAGTGTGCATCTTGAGATCAGGGGAGTGAGGTTTGAGTTCTTACCAGCTGGCCTCCATTACGCTCACTCCCCTAAATCTCAGTTCCATCCGGGTCACGGCACCAACACAACCCCTTCGGTTCTACTTCCCTTGCTCGCTCCGAGTGGGATTTGAATTGGTGTTTCTGAGGATGGGAGGTGAGCGCACTAACGAGGACGCTAAAAATGGCAGCCTAAGATGCTAACTGCCTCTTGAGATCAGGGGAGTAAGGTTTATCTGCACAGCTCTTTCCAGCTGGCCTCCATTACACAGACACTAGAAAGACTTTCGCTCTGGAACTGCTGTGAAACATACAAAAAATATACTGGCTTGTCTTTTCATATGCTGTGCTGCATAATAAATTTGCATCTACAAGAGAGAAAAATTATATAGCTTATAGTGCCTCTTGTGGATACGTTATCTGTAGATTTCATTGAAATGTACCTGGAGCAATGCACTTTGCAGAAACGTAGTGTTGGTATTCTTACATAGGGAAAATGATAATAAAAAATAAAATTTTACACTATTGTCTTAGGTGTCCAAGATTTCCATTATTTATGACATAATGCTTCCACACTATTTTCACTGTTCTAGGGGGGCGCTGTTACTAATCTTCTGATGTAGCAATCTTCTAAAATACTTGTTTAAACACTAGTAAACAAACTAACAGCTGCAGTCAAAAACATAAAAATCTGATTTAGACTGATTCAGTGGTAGATGAACTGATGACATGTGGATGTTTTGCTCCCTTTTTTTTGTTTAAAAAACTAAAAAAAATATTTTCACAATTTACATATTCATACAACAAAATAGTCTGGACGAATTTGTGCATATGATCAAAATTGCATGACTGCATGGCAACTTAAAAACAATACTCTGTCAAAGAAAGGTTTTATGTAAGATTTTAATCTATATATCATCACCATCATCATAATCAATATTTATAACAAAAAAAGTGCTTATTGGAAACAGATGCTTCCAATTATGTGCATATATTTTAGTGGTTGCAAACTGACTTGTTCAAAAAAATTGTAAGCATTGTAATTGAAGAAGTGAAACAAATAGTAAACATTTTAATTTGAAGCAGCACCACACTTTTTAATTTAGCAAATTCTGAGCTTAACGATATAAATGGTCTCTGAAAGGATGCAGTTTAACTAAGATCAGAATCGTATGATGTATGAAGGATTTTTGGAGGTGATTTCTCATCTCTTAACCCACTACAAGTTTAGTGACCTGGCAACTTGTCGTGTTATGTCAGGTCTTCCTTCTCAAGAGGGTTTGCTGAAAAGAAAGGTCAGGAAAAGAGAGCTTATAAAAAGATGTAGACAGCTTCTAGCCTTCGGCTTGGCTTTAATTCCCACCAAACACACAGTCACAGTCAGACAACACTTCTGATTTACTTCAGCAAGACTGAGCACTAGGTCTGAGTAAGATCTATGTGATTTGCTCAGTCGAGGGCTCTGACTAACCCAAGACCTGAACAGTGCCTCGGGTAAGCACCCAGGCCCTGCTAACACATGGCACTGTAGAGCCTTCATTTGTATGTGTGTGTTTAAACTTTCGCATTCCAGTGCTTTTAAATCTGGCTAGATTTCTGTGTTTTATTTCTATCCAGTCCAACACAAATCTTTTTATGTGCTATTCAAACATCATTTATTAACCCTCATAAGGTTCTGAGACTACTTCCACCTGTAAATCTCTGATTTGTCTGATGTTGAAAATAATGTTTAAATAACATCTAATAAGGATTCTAAAGGTCTGAAGATGCAAAGAAAAATTATTTATTTAATTAACATTTCACTGCATTACATTGTGTGTATGTAATGTAATAAATAAAGAGCCTTGAACTTTCTTTATAACGAACATAAATTTAGAAAATCTAAACATTTAGGGGTGGAATTTGATTAAATTGAATTTATATACTGAATAGTATGCTGAAAAGAACAAAGGAGCTTCTTTAAATATGGATCAAGGTGTGTGTATACATATACTACAAAAAAATTAGGGTCGGAAATGTTTTTTAAATACATGAGAAACAGTAATGATGTGAAATTGTATTACAATTTAAAATAATGTTTTATATTTGAACATATTTGAAAATGTGATTGTCAGAAATAGTTTTATTGCTAATTTGATGCTCAAGAAACATTTCTTATTATCATTGTTGAAATCAGTTGCGCTGCTTAATATTTTTGTGTTTTTACTTATACTTTATAACTATCTTTAATGTCACCTTTGATAAATTTAATGTGTCTTTAAATAAAAAAAATAGAAAAAAAGTATAATCGCACACAGCCTTTTCTAGTACCAAAAGCAATATTGTATTTAATAAAGCACATTCTTCAGGACAGAATATATACAACAGAAAGGGTAAATTAATAATTTGTGAAAACACAAATAAGGCGTAAACTGTGCAACCAGCAGTAATATATAATCATTTGAATGCTCCATTAAGTTTTAATTCAAAATTTGTTGAAGTGCTTATTTAGAGGGGCCTTAACAATGAAAATAATTAGTTTAAGCCTGATTGCAAACAGAATGGAGACAAAATCTTGTCTGATTTTGTCAAATGCTGAGCTGCAGCCTAATTAAAAAACACTGGTGGTTACTGGTTTCCTGTTCACCACAATTAACCAGCTAAATAGCAACTCCATTACAAAAACATCCGGTGCAACCACTTCTCGTCTTCTTCACAGTTCACAATAACATGATCCAGTTGACATCCTGTAAGCATTTTAATGTCTTGACCTGCAAGTAGCCCCCGTTTCATCATTAGTTCAGACCCTCTCCTTTCTGATCCATAAAGGTCTCACAGGTAATTACGCCTCTCTTTCCAAATAGCCCTGTTAATACTTATTTAGCACACATATTCTGTAATTAACAACACCCCCGCCTACTCAGTATCTTACTCAATTTGCAATCAAAGGCTGCCGTCTGCAAAGTTTTTAATTGTGCCCATGGCGATGATTTACGGTTGGTAATTACATTCCGCTTTACCCTCTATAATACCGGCAATATTCCCAGGTGCGCTGGAAGTTAGCGGTGCAAGTTAATTCGCCGCGTCCCATATATGAAATGAACAACACCCAGATAGCCCGTGCGCACGTTTCTCTCGCACGGTTAATATGCTCACCAATTATTTCCACTTTCAGCTTTTATAGCCCTCCAGTGGGGAGTTGGAAGACAGAAAGTGTGTCTTGCTATCGTAATACAGTACAATCAGATTACATGGAACATCCTTAACACAGGGAAACACAGGAAGTATCACATAACCAATAAATTGCTTCATTTTGAGACTGAGCCGCACAGATGCTGACTGGATGTACTTGCCTCAATGCCACCGATGTTAGCCACGCTAATGCCACAGCGGAAAAGGCTTATATATGCTATGACTAATAAGCATTATAGACGGTACGGCTTTAGATCTATGAATCACAAAGTCCTCAACTGCCAATTTAATATTCAGACCGCAGGAAGGCAAATTATAGGTGACTTAGTGTTCTCTCTATTGGAGTCCTGCCAGAGCATGTACTTAACTGACAACCATAAATAGAGGGAGTGGGATTTTTTAGTCGCTATTAAGTGTGAGTCTTCCACTAACGCGGCACAGCAGTGAGTGGCGCCGATTTTTTTTCTTTTTTGGATGCTTCACTTTGTAGAAGGCTTTGAAAAATGTCTTTAATATATCCCCAGCACACTGTTTGATACCTCTTCCAACCAAATATGAAAGAAAGAAAAAATCCCACATATAAATAAATCTTATATCTAGGTCACCTTTATGTTTTTTGTATGGAAATGAGGCTGAGTTGCTGCAATATGAGCATATTTTGGCCCACTCTAACCAATTAGGCAGAGTTCCTGAGGAGAAGTGCACTGAGCTGCTCCTGATACCTAATATCAGCTTTTGGAAGAGAGTTTGTGAGACATCGTGTAACTGTTAGAAAGCATAAGCAAAAGGAACAGCTGTGATCTATAGTCTCACAAGGAAAATTGATACTGGCCTTTTATACTAAATATATTTGAATTTCAAAATTCTGATTTGAAAAACTGTATCTTGAAGTGCAATTTTTTCAAAAGGATTTCAGTTGCTTTTATCTTATGAATAGATTGATTGACTGCCCAGTGTACTTTATAATAATAATAATATTTGTCAGTAATATCTTGATTTCATTAAATTAAAGGTAAATATTAAAAGAACTTAAGAAGAACAACAGATTAATGTGGTAATAAATCAAAAGTCAATATAACTTTATTAACAAAAATAAATGTTTCTTGAGCACCAAACATTATAAATAATGTCAATAATATTAATGTTAAATGGGTTTAACTGCTTTCCCCATTCTGTCATTCCTCCAGTGTTTGATGTCATATTTCCCATCAGAAATCATTCTAATATGCTGATTTGGTGCTCATATATATATATATATATATATATATATATATATATATATTCTAAATAAAAATTGTTCATTTAAAGTGTTACTTTCCATTGTTTGTAATTAGTTTTGAAATTTTAATGAATAAAAAATATTAGTACACCACTTTTTTTCTGTGTACTTCAGTATTATTTTTTATTTTTTTTAAGTTCTCAAAGGGCTCTTGGTGTCTCTCAGACCCTAAATAGAGGCTGTCGGTTGACTTTGATTTACGCTTAGATGTTTGAGGCACAGAAAATGCTGCAGCATTTTACTTAAAAAGGGGTAAAATCCTTCCAAAATGCATTGCACTTGCAAAAGAGCAGGCAAGACAGCATCATCGTTTTTCTCCTCTTTTTTTTTTTTGTTTAACACACCATCGCTATTGTCATTAAATCGCTGATCGTTTATCATAATAAAAAAGAGTATGATATGAAGAAAAAGGGAGAGAGAGAAACTCGGAAGAGAATGCGTGGAATGAGCAGATTAGCAGAGATATTTTTCAAGATTACGTGCCCCTTCTGTGGAGCTCTCAGATTTGTCAGCAGAAGAACAGATACAGCTCTATCAATAATCCATGGCATTGTGTATTTCCCAACTGATGCTATTATACCGCTCTGGATGACAGCCTGCCTCAACTCCATCTTCCTTTCCACCGGGACCAGAATCTCATAAACTGCTCTCAACACAGACATCTCATATAAAGGGTAATAACTCTAGCCAGTTAATACCACAGAATTATCCGAAAGTAGAGCAATGAACCCGCTATAGATGCCGGGTAGGAGGTGTTCTAGCAGAATGCGGTAGGCAACTAAAAAGAAACTAGGAGCAAGGACCCCTGACAAATAATGCAGTTTGAATCGATTTAGAGTTTCTAAGGTTTCCTGCGCAGCGGGACACTGAGTCTCAGAAGAAAAAAGGGGCTTTTTTGGATTTCCTTAAACAGAAATAGATGTCTTTGCAACAAAAATGACATTTGGCAATAAATAATACTATATTTGCTTCATTGTTCTATTTTCTTTTTTCTTCCACTGTACTCTTTGTCCATATAATCTAAGCCATTAGGAAAATATATTAAAACATATTCAGTGCTGCAGTTGCACAGAAGAAGAAAAAAACAAAAAACGGTAACAGGTTAGAATAGGTAACACTTGTTAACCATTAACTACAACTTTTTCAATAAATTCTTAATTTTCTGCTAATTAATAGTTAGTAATGTAGTTAGGTTTAGGTATTTGGTAAGACTAACAATGTAGAATAAGGTCATGTAGAATAAGGCATTAATATGTGCTTTATTAGCACAAATAACTGGCTAATATTCTAAAAATATGCATGCTAATAAGCAACTAATAGGTGTAACCGTAAAATAAAGTGTTAACAAAAACACATACTAGGGTGCACTTCCCATTCAATCACGCAACTTGTTGGAGAAGCTATACAAATAGTCACTATTATTTAGAGCCTTTCACCGCATTTTGGTGTGTTTACATTACTGGAACTGGGAAAGATTTTTGGAAACAATAGGAACAATAAAAGAAGTGTATGTTGATTGACCAAATGCCTGCCATACACAACACTGCCATCCACTATCTTTAAATAGCCATGTAAACATACAGCTTACATGTACTTAAAGGGACAGTTCACCCTAAAATAAAAATTGTCTTTAATTACTCACTTTCATGTCGGTGCAAATTTGTAAGAACTTTGTTCTCCTCCAGAACGCAAATAAAGGTGTTTTTGATGAAAGGTAGTCAGGACATCATTAAAATAGTCCATGTAATCACTTTTACGAACATTTTTTTCTCTTTCGGTCAGTCTCTACCAGCATTCACGAGAGTGCCATGAGTGCATTTCATAACAGCTATTTTAACAGTGTAATTACTATGTTTCTGGATGTTGAAAGTTCCCTTGCTGTATATGCAGGGTCAGAAAGTTCTCAGATTCATCAACAAATTCTTCATTTGTGTTATGAAGATGAATGTGGAATGACATGAGGATAAGTAATTAATGATGGAATTAAAATATTTGTGTGAACTACTCCTTTAATATATGAACTCCAAAAACATGAAAAAAAAAGGTTTGACCATGATAGATTGACCAACACAACAACAAAGATCATGTTCCATGAAGATATTTTGTAAATTTCTTACCGTAAATACATTAAAACATTTTGATTAGTAATATGCATTGCTAAGAACTTCATTTGGTGATTTTCTTAGTATTTAGATTTTTTTTGCACTCTCAAATTCCAGATTTTCAAATGGTTGTATATGGACAAAATGTCTGATCATAACAAACCATATATCAATCAAACACTTATTTATTTTCAGATGATGTATAAATCTCATGACTGGTTTTGTGGTCCATGGTCACATATAGTCTAGGCACTTCTACATCCTCCAGTTGAATGCTGTGCTTAAATAACGTTGCTCTTTGCCAGCTTATGTCACTTCAGAGTTCTTACTGGCAGTGCAAATGGAACTAGGACAATGGCCCTGGGGGGAAATTTAGTTCTCAAGGGACCACCCTGGTGGCTATTTCCTATAACTGCCTGCTGTGAAAGCTCCTAATACAGGACTAGTTCATTTACTCCAACAAAATGAAAACTATGCTATATGTAATTGGCATACACTTTACTCCCATACACATGATTAATTCAGCCAGCAGATTTCTCTGAAATGTAATTTCTCTGGTATAGAATGTACAGCATGTTAGCTTGCTTATTACGCCCAAGATCATGATCTATTTAAATACTAGCGAGAAACTATGCTTCTAACCACAGTTCGAGAATTACAGTTTCTTCCATATATATAACAATGTTTTTCAAGAAACAAAATTGTTGATTTGTGTTGATAGCATTGGCTAACAATTTAGATTTTTGGATGGACTATCCATTTAATTGCATAAACATGCATTTACATTTTGATCCTACCTGGTCTCATGGCATAAACGTATCTGGCTGCACTTTTTAGCCAGACGGAAAATACGTACCAACAAGTACATATTACTGCAGTTTCCAAAAGAAATGAACACTAGAGGCAGTAAAACTCTGACACCTTTTATTAATTTTCACATGAATTTACAATTTTGATTAATAAAGCGTAATTTCTGCACAATGAAGAATATCATATTATGACTTCAAAACACTATTAATATGCTGGGAGATTTGAAAACTGATGCTTTTGAATGTTAGCATCACACATATACAGCTTCAAATGTATGGGTTTTCATAGACGGTTGGTTTGTTTGGTAGCTCTGTCTCGTCATACAGAGATTTACTTACAGTTTTGTATTTGTTAACACTATCAGGTAGGTTTAGGGTTGGATTTGGTGTAGTGCATATTTCCAACATGGTAGAGTATTAACTTTTAGCATCAGTTCACCGATATTTCAATTCTGAACCACCTCAATGCATACCTATATCAGCGTAATATAAATGTGCAACCCAGTGTCACGGCAGTTCGTGATTTAGTCACGTAATTTAATTTAATCAATTTATTTGTGCCAGGGACACGTTTATTTCATTATTTTCG
>JAUCMR010000059.1:11357567-11372966 GCA_032357425.1 Enteromius argenteus
TTAATTTTATTGAGTTAATGACTTATAATTGGAGGGTATAAGTTATTTAACATTATTTATATATTTGTTTGTTTATGTGTTATTTAAAACGTGTTTAAAATTTATTATTTAAAATTTATTTATTCATGTATTTAATTTAATTTAATTTAATTTTATTTTATTTTATTTGCAGGGTATTATTTAATATGTGAATTTTATTTATGTATTTTAATTTATTGAGTTAATGACTACAATAATTGGAGGGTATAAATTATATAATGTATTAATTAATTTATTTATTGTTTCTAATTCAGCCTTGAATCAATAATGCATTACTAACTGATCCCTGGCAAGGTGTTTCATAAGATTTTCATTGTACTTTACTGTCAAAAAACGCCAAAGAAAGCCCATCCTTTATAAATAATAACTATGAGGAGTAATAAAGCTTCAGTCTTCAGCTTTTACTCTGTTGTCATGTACAAGTTCAGGCAGTTGACATGCCGGTGTAGTCCTATGAAAGCTGTAGATCTTTCTGGACAGTGTGTAGCCAATTATTCTCCTTCACATGACCATCTCTCTGTAGGACCAGGATGATTAGTCAGATGTAGTTCTAGATGGTACAGAGTATTTCTTTTGAATCATGGAAGACAATTATTATTTTAAAAAAGAATGAATGCATTTGATCTCATTTTATTAAAATTCTCCCTAGCGCCTTTTGATTAACATATTTTTAAAGAAAGGTAACCCCAAGGCTGTGATGAGCTGTCATCTCCTCCCCAGAGGCAAAGGAGGCTCTGAACTCCCCCTAATGATGTGGCTGTCTTCTGCTCAGATCAGCCCTGCCAGGCCCCATCACTTTGCTTAACCAAGTACAGAAGAGCACCTGAGTCACAAACTTCAGAGCATATCCAAATGCTTTAAAATATGCCTTCCCTGATCTTTTTCAGATCTCTCTTTCATTGGTTTTGCTTCAGGAACCGCATTTTAAAATGAGCATTGAGTGGCGCCCCAAACATACAGAAGGACCATGTTTATCTTATTTATTCTATACTGTTCTTCATTTCTCACCTCTTCTGAGAACACTTGTCTAACTAATCAGATTGTTTACACATTTTGGCTGTTTTGGCAAAAAAAAGAAAAAAGAACTGCATGCACATCTGCTGCTTGTGTTATTCTTATTTTTAAATAGACTTTGATAAAGCATCTGCTAAATAAATAAATATGTAGTTCGCCCAACAATGAAAATTTTCTCATCATTTACTCACCCTCCTGTCATTCCAAACCTGTATGAATTTCCTTCATCTGCTTAACACAAAAGAAGATATTTTGGAGAATGATGATAACCTAATAGTTGATGGTAATCGTTTTTTAGGTTTACAGTTAATGCATAACATTTTAAACAATAGTAAAGATATGAGAACATATTTACTGTGTTATCATTTTTCACTGCTGTGCCAGACATCCAAATCCATTTTGGGGTCATGACCTTCCAGTTTACAAGACTTTATTTGCACAATTGTTAAATCATGTGTTAGAAACAGTCAGCTTGAGACTGTAGAAAATGTTAATGCTCCCAGGTGAGGCTGTATTACAGACGTGGATATTTCAATATAAAGTGAGAAACAAATACAATGAATTTTCAGGGTATTAGATGCTAGCAATTGTTGGCACACTGCTGTGCACTAACAGTTTAAAGTCAAGGCTGACTAATGACACATGTCTGAAGAATATGTTGAGAAAGGGATATAATTAAAAAGAGAGAGGGAGAAAGAGACATTAGTTTACCCAAAAGTGAACATTCCATCATTTAATCATCTCGGTCCAAACTTGCAGAACACATAAAAAATGTAATTTAAAACACCCCTATTATGGATTTTTTAAAATGACCTTTCATGCTGTGTATAAGTGAATGAAGAAAAAAAATCCTGCAAAGTTTTAAATCTGAAAGTGCACAGCGTAAAAAGTTATTGAAGCATTAGCATATTGCCCACCCACTTGTTTTAGAAGCCTGTTTCCGCCACTGAATAAAATTTTTTAAAAAAGGTTATTGCGACTTTTTATCTCACAGTTCTGACTTTTTTTCTCATAATTTCGTGATACAAACTCGCAATTCTGACATATTTTCTTGCAATTGTGAGATATAAAATCTAAATTGCGAGATATAAAGTCAGAATTGCAAGTTAGAAAGTCAGAATTGTGAGTTAGAAAGTCAAAATTGTGACATATGACTTTATATCTTTATAATTCTAACTTTATAACTTTTACTCAGAATTGGGCAAACTGGCAATTGCGAGTTATAAAGTCCAATTTTGAGCAGAAAAAAAGACTGATATGTTCTCAGAACTGCAAATTTATAACTCACAATTCTGACTTTATGTCTCCAAATTGCAAGAAAATAAGTCAGAATTGCGAGTTTTGTATCACACAATTCTGAGAAAAAAGAATTGTGAGATAAAAAGCCGCAATAACCTTTTTTTTATTTTTTATTCAGTGGCGGAAAAGGGCTTCCATAACATCTTTTCAGGTTGGTCTAAATGAAAATGCGAGTTGATTATTTACCACTAGGTGCTGCTTTTGGAGTGGTTAAAATTGCAGATTAGCAATATGCAAAGGAGGGGTTTTAAAAAAGTAAGATTGTTGAAAATATAACCTTTAATAGGGGCACTTTAAAACATGTTTCAGTGTTTTTGTTCATACAGTGAAAGTCAGTTGGATCCAGTGTTGTTTTGTACCCTGCCGTCCTTCGCTGAATGGGCAAAAACAGTTAGAATATTACCATTATTATCATAAAATTAAGATCTTAAATCTTACAGGTCTTGAGCAAAATGAATGTGAGTAAATGTCAATTTTGGTGAACTATTGTATCCCACTGAGTATGCCAGTGACCAAACAGGTGACACTGACTTCCATAGTATAAGTCAATGGCTACCACCAACTGTTATCAGCATTCTTCAAAATATCTTCTGTATTCAGCAGAAGAAAGACACTCTGAACACTTGGAAGTGGAGAAAGAGTAAATGATGGCAACATTTTTTGTTTTCCCTTAAAGAAACATAATTTTTTTGTTTTTGAAAAATTGATTCAAATGATTGTATTTGCACACATGTGAACAAATGTTGACATGTGTGGACAATATGTGACCCTGGACCCTGGAAGTCGCTGGGGTATATTTGTAGCAATAGCCAAAACTACATTGTATGGGTCAAGATTATAGATTTTTCTTTTATGCCAAAAATGTTTAGGACATTAAGTAAAGATCATGTTCCCTGAAGATATTTTTTAAATATCCTGCCTTAAATATATCAAAATTAAATGTTTAATTAGTAATATGCATTGCTAGGTACTTCATTTTGACAATTTTAAAGGTGATTTTCTCAGTATTGTGAGTTTTTTGCACCCTTAGATTCCAGATATTCAAAAAGTTGTATCTCAGCCAAAATATTGTCCTATCGTAATAAACCATACATCCATGGAAAGCTTATTTATCCAGCTTTTGGATGATCTCAGTTTTGAAAAATTGACACTTATGACGGGTTTCTTGGTCCAGGGTTACATATGTGATCACATGGGTTTCACACCATGAAAATATTCAAAATCTCTCATGCTTTGTATGTTTCACATACTTTGCACTTTTTTTACGTAATTGCATGTGATTTTCTGTAAGATTTGAGAGAACTATCCCTTTAAGAATGGGCAAGGAAATTCCAAAAAAACAACAACATTATTTTAGTGTAGCTTCTACATGAATCAGCAATACCTGTTTCTCACCAGAGGAAATACGCTCCAAAACTATTACAAGAAGGATGGAACCATGCCATTCTGCATAGCATTACTTCATGCTTATTTCTTAACCCACACTAGTGGATGTTATGCAAATGGTTGATTTAATGCAGTCGTCCGAACACCCAGAATGCACAAATTGATTTCTTAGCCCCAAGCAGGAGTTTGCTTGTACCTACATTTTGACTGTTGTCAGTCATTTGGTTAGCACCGCGACGCCGCTCAACGTCTCACATAACCACATGCAGCCTTGGTTTCTTCCCTTTCCAAATATCCCAAGGCATCACTGCCTGAAATTTTCAGCACAGATTGATTTTAGCACTCCTTGAAGCCAATTTGGGATGTTTGCGTGTTCTTATATTCTACTGATTTGATTCACGAGGGAAAGTTGTTGGGAGGAAGGAGCCAAACGCAGAGGGGGATACGGATTAGATTCCATATTAAAAAGAATGGTAATAGCTATAAAATAGCAGCTGCCTGAGGCTGCTTGGAGCAACGATGAGGCCTGTCTTTCTTGTCCTTTTTACATTATTCAATTAGTGCTGAAATGGAACACCTGGGACACTCCTGGAGTGGCAAAAAGAATAAAGAACAGCTTCAAAATATGTAAATGTTTGAACAGGGCTGCTAGTAGCTGTTTCTGACAAACTAAGCTTTCGTAACTTGCGGTGCGAGAGCTTCCCGTTAAAAAACGGTGCGAAGTTAAACACATGGGGACGCCGGGGTACATGCAGGGCAGCGAATATAGTGACAGGCAGGGACTCAGGGAGGTTGCATAGACGCTAGTGAAGCGAAACACCGAGGAACTGGAAATTGCTTCAACACATGCTCTCTCCTGTTCACTTTGCAGGCAGATGAAAGCGCTGAGAAAAATCTCCCTACTTTCCCTAAACTTCTCTGAAGCGGAGTCAGAAAGAACCAAAAAAAAAAAAAAAACGTGGGGGGAGAAAAACGAAGGAAAAAAGGCAAGTTAAAACAATCGTTGAGAGAGACAGAAACATAAAAAGCGACTGGATACTGCCATTCTCTCAGTGGGGAGAAATACTCCACCACGCCAGCTTTGCATTTAAAAAAAGTCTTCGGCTTTGTGATTTAAAAGAGGGAGTTGCAAACAGCGAACACAAAAGAATATTCAAAAATGCTCGAGCAAAACAAGCCTCTGTCTCTTCTCGCCCGCCCGCTCCGTCAGGGGAGAGCTGTGTGGTGGTGGGTGGAGGGGAGGCTTGAACATCTGAGGGGAGTGTCAGGAGTTGCTGACAGAACGCATGCAGACAGCCACAAGACAGCCACTCTTATTCCACAGAGGGCGTTGGGGTGAACTTCTCCAACATCGCTCTGTTCTCCAAGCCACATGTACACAAGGTAAATTATTTGCTCCAGCTTTCCTGCACAAAGCGGCTAACCGATGCCAGGGATTCCGACCTTGGTAGAAATGTGTCCTCACAGGATGATCGTGTCATTGAGCAGTGGCTTGAGCAGGTTTTGCGTGGTTTGGTTTTCAAACTCTTCAAATAAATAAACTAAGCATATGGCAGTGAATTATCATATTTGCATCCTTTTAATATAATAGTATTTCATTTTGGATAGAAGAAAGTGTCTAAGGTTTTTATACACTAAATATTTTAAGAAGTTAATGTTTTATTACAGCAAGGATACATTCATTTTAATGACTGTAGAGATGAACATACTACAAAAGTAGGTTGCTACAAAAGATTTTGGTAATACTTTAAAATAGGGAACACTTATAGTATTTATAGTATTCACTATTAACTATGACTTTTCCCTCAATACATTTCACATTTATTGCTGCTTATTAATTAAGTTATTAAGGTAGTTGTTACATTTAGGTATTAGGAAGGATTAGGGATGTAGAATAAGGCATTAATATGTGCTTAATAAATAGATAATATTCTAGTAACACGCATGCTAAAAAGCAACTTGTTAAGAGACCCTAAAATAAAGTCTTATCACTTTGGTATAGTGACCAGTGGCTTATTAGCATGCCTGTTATTAACATAATGGCTGTTTATTAGTACCATATTCTACATCCCTAATCCTACTTATTGGCTAAATTTAACAACTACCTTATCAACTATTAGTAAGCAGCAAATTAGGAGTTTGAGGCAAAGTTGTACACTGTAAGAAAAATCCTGTAGAATTTACAGCTGGATGCCAGGAACTTACTGTAGATTTAAATGTATGTTATTTACGGGCAACAGTTTGTTCAATGAGAAATTAACATTAAACATTAAAAAGTCTTTATCCTTACAGGAAAAAATAACAGCCAATATCGGAAAAAACAGAAAAAGGTTGATGAGGATTTCTGGTTCCCAGAATGCTTTGCATGAGGCAGTTTTTAATAGTTTTATTCTGTAAAGATAAAGACTTTGTAATGTTTAATGTTCATTTATCTTTAAACAAACTGTTGCCAATAAATTTGCTAAATATAAATTTACAGTAAGTTACTGGCAGTTGCATAATTACAGCAGATCTTACAGTAAAGTTAATTGTTTGCTAATGATGAGAACTGGACCATAAAATAACACATGACCACAGCACAGCAGCTTTAGAATGGGAGTATAACCTATTTCAACAACATTTTCAACCAATCTTTAGGTGCTCACAAAAAAATAGATAAAATTCCACACATCTGAGTGCACTAAATAGATACTCACAGAAGTTTTGTTCGCCTGGGGCGGTAACCATAGAAACAGTTTATTGCACAACTCTTTGCTTTAGGATCAGTATCGGACGGTACATCAACAAAAAACAAGTCAAATAAAGACAAGTCTTGTCTTTCGTTATTACTACAGATTACTGACAATACACAAGTAAATAATATAAAGGCAGTAGACAGTTATAGCTTGTGGCTATTTGGGTTTTGCAATTGTGAATTTTAGAAAAAAAGGCTTTTATTTTATTTTTTAGTACAAAGATAAGTTTATTCTATTGGAATAACATGACTGCACTAATCATTTCGAATATTAAGACAAATAAATTTGAATTAAGAAAATAAATAGGGTCAGATTTGTTTTTTATGTTGAGTATTTCATGGTTAAGTAACATTTAAATAGTTAAAGAACTGATTCAAGTTTCCCCTTTTTGTTGTAAATCTTCACTGAACACAGACGGCCACATTCTCTCAGACATGCTACTGATCTATTGATATTCAGGACTGTGATCCAGGCTAAGTTTTTACCGTGCTTTAAAGTAGGAAACTCTGAAACATCAAGCAGTGGCGCGCTGTTAAGATGAGAGCAGAACAAAAACAACTGAATTCCATCAAAACAGATTGTCAAACCAGATGGGAAGCTCCCAAGAACTGGGCCAGGATGTGTGTGGTGCAGACTTTGAATAGGCAAACACGGCAGGCTTTACAAATAGTGAACAGAGCTGACGAAAGACAGTTAGCTCATTACTCTCTGTAATCGAAGATTATCGTTAAACCACACCTAAAATGGCTTCAGATCGCACCAATTATCCTCCCTGACATGTATCACAATAGCAATTAAAAACTAATATGGTGGGCTGAGAACGAATTAAGCTTTGTTGGTGGTGATTATGTGTCAAACTGTGTTTTCCTCCTCAGGTCGGGTTATTGAGGAAAGCGGGTGATCTTTGAGTGGACTGTGTGAAACTTTCACAAACAGTTACTGTATAATTGGCCTTTGTTTTCACAGTCAACATGCTGGTGCAAAGACATCTAATGTTACGCTACGTTGAAAAAAAAAAAAAAAGCACCCAGAAGGCAAAGATCTCATTTTTAATACATGACACGCAAGTCAAGCATTTTTTTTTTCTTTTAGTTTCCATACCAACAACCTAAATGCAGACGAAACAGCACCTTCATTCAAATGTTGAGATGTGGATCAATGAACTTTAACATGGTTAATGAATTCCATGACTAATGAGATCATAGGCTGATCATAATGAGTTTTATAGGCTGTAGAAATGTTGGATTTGTAGAAATATAAGTTAAACTCAAATGATGTGACATAATGTTGCCCTACTCCCCCCAAAAAAGTGTTCCAGTGAGGTTGCTGAATGTTGTCAATCTGATTTCAGCATTAAAATACACACAATTTCAATAGCATATGACAAGATGTAAACAGTATGCATTTTATCATTATCTTACACTTTTCTGTGTAAAGATATATCCAAATTTACATTACTGCCATGACAGTATAGCACCTAAAACCCCCAATATGACCAGAAACATGACGAGAACTTTCTACTGCAAAAAATACTTGTTTTAAAGGGGGCGGGGGGGACCTTAAAATAATAATTTTATAAAATAATATATATATATATATATATATATATATATATTATCCTTGGAATGGTTCCCATTCACTTTCTATTGTAAATGCGCCGTGAACTTTTTCTTTTTTTTCTCTGTTGTTGTATATTTATATATATTTTTTTATATATATGAATATATGTATAATGTGTGTATAGCACAAAAAACATACAAAAAAAATAATATGTGACCCTGGAACACAAAACCAGTTATGAGGGTAATTTTTTTTCAAATTGAGATTTATACATCATATGACAGTCAAATAAATAAGCTTTCCAATGATGTTTCTTATGACAGGCAGTTTTTGGCTGAGATACAACTATTTGAAAATCTGGAATGAGGGTGCAAATAAATCTAAATATAGAGAAAATCGCCTTTTTAAAGTTCTCCAAATAAAGTTCTCAGCAATGCATATTATATGCATATAATAGTAATCAAAAATTAAGTTTTGATGTATTTACGGTAGGAAATTTACAAAATATCTTCATGGAACATGACTTTTACTTAATATAATGATTTTTGGCATACATGTATTTTTTGGCTATTGCTACAAATATACCCATGCTATTTAAGATGGTTTTGTAGTCCAGGGTCACATATGCAAACTATGGGGACGTTAAAAACTTGAATCTGATTGGCTGATGAACATTTTAAGGTATGAAATTATTTTTAGGGAAATGTTTGTGTAAATTTTGACGGTATTACATAGCAATATCACTTCACAAATAACTTCAGTTATTTCAAACAGTCCTTACAGCTTACAACAACAAAAGAACCAAAACCCACAAAGACAACGACCAAGCAAATAAATATAGTAAGCAACAAGATAAAAATGACAAATCATCATGTTTTAGCCACATAATTCTACCGCATAATGTACGTAAAGCAATATTCTCTTTCTCCTGCTGTCTCCTGTAAACGCACATACAGACACGTTTTGTCAGCACCGCTCTGATGATTTTATCAGTAAATTAGTGTATAGCAACTTAAAAGCTACATGACATTTCTCACTAGCAAGGTGATAATAGTGTTGTTCTTGAAGTAGATGAACTTAGTTTCGCTATAGGGCTAGTAGAGACACAGTTGCTGATCACTGTTGAGAGATGCACAAACTCACACACTTAATCTCTCTCTCGCTAATAAATGCATTAATAACTGCATAACGGCTCAAAGCCTTCATTACCACGTCTAAAATCCGTTTTGGAATTAGCATCACAAGTGTGGGATGAGATGCGTAACAAATTAGACAAAAACATGAGGAATGTCTTGAATGACCACATCATCACCTCAGGTGTGCATTATTTTTCAATAATTCAATGGTCCATTGTCAAATGTTCCTTGCGTAAACTCTTTTATATGACTTTAATATATTAAATATTTTGTGTTAATCAACATTAAGCCACTAATGCTGACACTGTCCTACTTACATGTGACACCATGACACACGATGAAAGGTGTCTTCCGTGTTACGAGTTTTGTCCTTGTTTTTTTTTTTTTTATTAAACGTTTTCTATTTTCGCAATGTTGTGGCTGGAACAACAACATACAAACTAATCTCAGGTACTGATTATGTGCTTTATTCAAAGTTAAACATGTCTAATGTGAGTTTGAATGTAATTTTGTGGGACCTTATGAAAGCAACAACAGATAAATTAAAGAACACATGTAAATTGTAAAAAACGTGTTTTTCATAACAACAATGGTATCAGTCACTTAGTATGTACATTTAATAATGTTAAAAAGGCTCAATATGTATTAATTTGATTATAAATGTTCTGAACGCTGCACCTCCAGAGAGAGCCCACCCACACATGCTTTTGATTGGCTGTGATATTTGATTCTGTTGCATCGGGTCTTGTGTGGACACCCAAATTGCTTAGTGTTGCCAGACATATGATAATATTCCTGTAATGTACAATAATTTCAGAATTTTGTGACACTTCAAATGATTGTTGTAATCATAAAGCTTCTTATGCTCATTGATTGTGTACATCTCTGAGTGTGCTAAAAATTTGAGGGGTTGCCCTGCTTTTAGCCAACGAGCACTATGTTGTGGTACATGACAGCATCAAATCTGTATCTCAAAAGGACCCCCTCAAAATCTGGCAGCACACAGGCTTCTGCAACTCAGCAATTCAGAGGTGGAGTTTGGAGCTTCCTACTAAATTATGGCTAGTTATTTATGGTATCACCTTATGGCTGCGTTCACACAGCAGCAGAATACAGTTGTCAATCCTGTATTTGGGATTAACAACCGTATTTTCTTTACCGTTGTCAGTCTCGAAATGTCTCGTTCACACAGCAGCTTTCAGTTGTGTTTAGAATTCTGTCTTTATGAACGTGCAATGGAAGTCAAACCCGTATTCCTTTTCAGTAACCATAGCGACAGTGACCAAAGTAATATCAAAGATGGCGACGTCCATAAACTGAAAGGGTGCGTCTCAATCAGCTCTCTAGCTCCAGAGCTCATGAATCGGTAGATCGTGTACACGAGTTCGGTCACTGGCCCTTAAAATGGCCAACTCCCTGATCAGTGCCCTTACTACTGAACAAGGGAGCTGACTGAGACGCACAAAGACTGACAAGACTGACAGCAGCTTTTACATTTTGGCGGATAGAGGAGCATTTGAATCATGCGGCACGCACAGAACACAAAACTGACGGGGGAGCGGCTCCCGTGGAAAACTGATGGGATAAAACTTTCAGATCACATGCAGCTTATTTCGCCATCATTGTAAGTTACCGAAAACACACATAAAAACACGCACTACACGGTAGACGTGCATTTGTATGGCAGAGCTGCTCTCTCTCTCACAGTGAATGACATGACAGACAACTAGTTGTCCAGTCCTGTTCCATACACACAGCATGTTTGTTCTGAGAATGCAGCTGTGAGTCCGGAAAATTTACTAGTGTGAGTTCGGTTACAGAATGTGTTTGTCACACCCGTAAATAACCGAACTGTGTGTGAACGTAACTGTATTAAGGATTCAAAAACAGGATTGACAACCGTATTCTGCTGCTGTGTGAACGCAGCCAATTTTTATAGTCATCTTTACACATTCTACTAACAATAAGTAACTACATGTCAACTAGTAGGCATTCGAGTATTAGACGACTGTCTGCTTAATGTCTATTAACACTTTATTTTGATAAAATGTCCACAACATTCAACATACTGACTATGAGAATCTTTGCAAGTATATTCTACTAACCCTAAACCTACCCTAACAGTCTACTTTGAGAGTTAGTAGACATGCAGCAAATTAATGAAAATTAGTTGACATGTAGTTGACGTAGTTACAAAGTTACTTGTCTCAAGTGGACCCAAGTGTTACCTTATTTATCTATTTTGGTAATTTGCAGTTGATATGCCAAACAGTTTTTGATATAAATAGCTGTATTTTTGACTCATATACGATCATTTTATTCCGAACATGTCAATTTTGAGCTCATTTGGACATTTCCAATCTGGCAACACTGTTGTCGCTGCAATCTTGTAATTATGACATGGTGTCAGTTTGTACTTAACTTGTATTGAACCTGGACTTTTCATTTCTAGAGACCGGGTTCGTATGACTAATAAACACTGCAACTTGTAAATGTCGATCACTTCAGTATCTTATTTCAGCAGGGCTTGTGTTAATGTATGAAGTAGTGTTTCATTAGTGTTCATAGAGGCCCTGAAGAGCAGTCAGACTCAGCATAGGCTTACTATTATTATATCGCCTCTGGCTACACCTGCTCCACGTTATTCGCATTCAGCTGCTGATTTGATAGGACAGAAAATCCAATGGACCTGATGCATTCCTGAATAATGTGAATATATGCAAATTTCCGTGATTGCAAAAAATACTTGATTACTCAAAAGAGAGTTATTGTGTTGTCCTTCAGGGTGACGTGTGGTACAACTGGGACCGGCATGTGTGCTAAAATCGCGGGTGAATCGCCTGTGTGCTGTGCTGAATTGATTGCAGTTGAACTTTAATTCTCCCCTGAAGATTTTTATTTTGTTCTTTTGCCTTTAAACATGCCTGAAGCCCTCCTTACGGTCCTTCATTTCGCTGCAGGCGAGAATGACTTCAGTGGCTCGCGGCCTGATTTAATATTTCCACTCTACCTTTTATCTGCAGGTCTATGATGTGATCTACGAGTCCCTATTCATCAAGAGTGACCACTGTGATCCCACACTGGCCATTCAGTTTGGTGACGGCGTCTGCTCCTTTCAAAGTTTCTCTCGGGGCGCGGAAGCAAGAGATGCATCACACAATCTTTAATTGGGTCTTATGTAAAGGTGATGGTTTGTTGCCGTCGGAGGTATCTGAGGTTGATCTCTTTAGCATTAATATATTCTCAGAGCACATAAAAACTCTTCTTCTAGTCAGCGCATCACTGGGCTAATTAGGGACAGCATTTCACATGTCTTACCTGTCAAATCAGATAGTTTTCACAATCTTCATTCCATCTCAAATTAACTTCAGTCCTTTTTTAACAACAACCAACTGTTAGACAGACGTTCCCATCTTTTTTCATTTGAACCCCTTGGGCATAAAATAGTTGAGCCTGGTCTCATGAAAATGTGTTTAAATTTTATGGCAAATAAAAATGAAACCTTGTGATATTTATACGCAAAAATGGACTTTGGCGTGTATATACTACACGTGTTTCCTGTGCATAATACGCAGTTTTTTGCATGTACTGTATATGATATGAAATATGCAACCTGTCCTCTAACCAGTGTGTCCGTGTACTTTAGGTTGTTTGTCCAAATCCTTGAAATATGACCCATCAGAGCGTATACTACAACTGCGCCCCCGCTGGCAACAGGATATTTTCATATTGATGTTTTGTATTCTTTTATCTGCATCACAATTTGGGCTTAGTGTAGCTTGGTTGGTAGCTCATCGCGTTATATGATATGTAATCATGTGATCGTGTGATCATGGGTTCCATCTCAAAGAACACACATGCTCAAAACATGTATATGCATAAATCATGATTTTGCACTATTACTGTAAGCGGTAGGTATGGGAATGGGTTAGGTGTGATCATTCGTACAAATTACACCTAGTAAAATATGTACAAATTACCTTGAGATTAGAGTAAAAAGTCCACACATTGCATTTAAATAAACATACATTTTGATTGGTAATGACAGTCATTCGTCATTTCATGACAACAGATGCAACACGACATGCGTAACTTTAAAACATAAATATAGGTCAGAATAAGATGCTTGCACAGACGACTTAAAGGGTAGTTAGTTTTTATTTGACTTACTAATTATACATACTTTCATGGGATCAGGTTAAATATTTATTTAAAGTCCCCATGTTAAAGTCACATATCCACAACAGCAAAAGTATATATATAAAACGCTACAATCTTTCAGATGAAATATTGATAATATTTTAAGGCCAAGAACAGACTGCTGCTAATGCAAATAGTTACTTTTAAGAATAAAATGAAAAGAAAAAAAAAAATGTCTTCAATTCTTCACTTTCAAATGTTAAAACCTTTATATATTTAATGTTAGATGCTTAAGCTTTCATTTTGGAGAAATATTGGCAGAATGCTTTGCACTTTTATCTGCGTAAATGTTGTAAATTACACAAATCTGAATGTTAATAAAGTGAATCTTACATTGTGTTCCTAAATGTATATTAGAAGCAGCATTTAATGTGACCTGAGCCAATTTGTTATACCACACTGTTGCTCTTCAATCTGAAATTTACAGTGTAACATGTACTTCTTTAATTCAATAATTGCAATTTGAAGTCTAGTTTTATTTTGATAAATTGGATTTGTTTATTTTAATGTTACATTTCATTTATTTAATTATTCGCTTTTCATCAACTCTTAAACTCTCTGCAGTTTCCTCATGAATATGGTTTTGTAAAGAAATGGCAACATGTTGTTGTTACCTGAAAGATCTTGATTTACTTATCTAAAATTTCTATATCAGTTTGTTAGGTTGCAGTTTGGTTTTCTGGTCGATTAAGGCATTTTCAATTATGCTTTTGATTTAAATAAAAACATTTAATTTATTACCCCACAGTATTTACCACAGTAAAGTTTTTTAAGTTACCCTTTTTACCTTGTGTAATCGAAAATTTCATTTATTCACAAAATAAATAAGCGTTTGACATTAAATATTGATTTATTTAAAAAAAAATAATAATCTCACCTGTAGCAGTTTTACTCAGATATTGTAACATTGTACAAAACAGTACAACAAGATGGACACAAGCAGCAATATCAATATAAAGTGCATTAATTTACCGAAGTAAATATCCAATTAATTTTCTCCCTTGCGAAACATATTTTAAGATCTGCTTATATCTCTTTGAGAGACCGACAAGGTTGTTAATCAATATGCTTAAGAGTAGTATTCCTTGAGAAATTTCATATTCCAAATATCCCATATTCCCAGTGAGCAAATAATAGCGCTGGAGCTCTAGAGTGACCACCCACTCCAATGAAGCACTGCATTTCACCTACACTAGTGAAAAATAAATATACTTAAGCTAATTTGAAATCCTTTTAATTCATGCTAAGTATAGCCTATTGCAAATACATTTACATATTTATGTACTTAATTAAAATACCCTGCAACTGTACTTTTGGTGCACAAAACTGGTATACTTATAGTCTGCTAAATTTGAGTAACTATTTTTGTACAAAATGCACCTTAATTGTGTGAATGTGGTGCTCAAGTTCAACTGTACTAGAGTATATTTGATTGTTCTAAAGTGGAACTCTTGCAATACTTCAGATACACTTTTATATACAGTGGGTACAGAAAGTATTCAGACCCTCTTAAATTGTTCAGTCTTTTATTATATCGCAGCCAGTTCATTTTTTTCCCTCATTAATGTACACACCCCATATTGACAGAAAAACACAGAATTGTTGACATTTTTGCAGATTTAATAAAAAAAAAAAAACTGCAATATCACAAGGTCCTAAGTATTCAGACCCTTTGCTGTGACACTTTTATATTTAACTCAGATGCTGTCCATTTCTTCTGATCATCCTTAAGATGATTCTACAACTTAATTTGAGTCCAGCTGTGTTTGATTATACTGATTGGACATGATTAGGAAAGCCACACACCTGTCTATATAAGACCTTACAGCTCACAATGCATGTCAGAGCAAATCAGAATGATGACGAGAAATAAGATTCTCTGGTCTGATGAGACCAAGATATAACTTTTTGGCCTTAATTCAAAGCGGTATGTGTGGAGAAAACCAGGCACTCCTCATCACCTGTCCAATACAGTTCCAACAGTGAAGCATGGTGGTGGCAGCATCATGCTGTGGGGGTGTTTTTCAGCT
>JAUCMR010000059.1:11376439-11388040 GCA_032357425.1 Enteromius argenteus
TTTAATTTAATACAAGTACCAATTTAAATACTTAAATACCACATATAGAGCACAGTAGGTATGAAACTCTATTTCTATATTTCTGATCATGTTAGTAGAGGAATAAATGCATTTTGACATCAACAATGTGACAACAAAATCAAGAACAACAGTGTAACTAAAACTGGAAAATGGTCAAACGGTGCAACCTTATTAATTATTCACGCCCTGGTGCATGCTGCGATAAAAGGTGAATGGGAATAAAACAGAAAACCGTCCATAATGCAACTCACCTGCTACAGTATGCTTGTTGTTTTGACATAATAAATCATGTGTGAATAATCTCATATTCCTGAAAATTCTAAGTTAGAACTAAATGAAGGCTGCAACTGATGCTTGTAAAAAATCACATATCTGCAACTATAAAACCCTAAAACCCTCTGATAATATTCTTTGCAGCTAGTATGCAATTCCAGATCATAAATGACTCAAGTGTGTGTCTTGCTGAGAGTTAACTGGAAGGTGGATGATCCAGCTGGGTCTGTACGAAACCTGAGCTCTGAAATGAGCCCACGATAGAAGTTAATTAGCATTGTCTTTCTGGAGAAAAAAACCTATGTTTTGGGTCTGTAAATTCAAAACCACATAAATTTAGAAAGTATTTTAAAGGTGCTGCTGCTTTTCTTTCTTCATAATTAAAAATACACAGTGTTTGGCCATCTGTGCACTCATAAAAATGTCTGTGAGTACACGTATTTACTGCGCCGGGGGTTTTATGATCTGACTTCTTTAATGGGATGTGTATAAGTCTGTGTCAAACAACAGTCTGCTCACCCCACAATCAATTTTAACAGAAGAAGAATATCTCCAGTGGCCTCATTTTTCTTTACATTTGAAACCAATACAACATAATGAGACCTGCCAATAATATCTGCAGGTGACGTTATGCGCTATCTGAGGACCAATAGCAGCGCAAAGATCTGAACTATGAGGTCATCAGCTGCCTTTCATGATTACGGGGGTTAGGATCGTATATTGCTATCATAAATAACACCATGACAAGCACAATATTAATTCGGCAAATAAATAATTAAATTGCACCGAGGGAAACTTTTGATTGTGGAAGATTAGAAATGCGTACATGCCTTTTCTTATATTTCATATGCTCACACACATACGTACGCAAAAGGCTGTCATTTTTAAGAAATAAAGTAACAGCTAATTTCTGTAAATTATTAGCTTCTACTTTCAACTCCGAAAGAAAATGGATGTCACATTGAACTGGAAAACGTAACGACACTTGAAGAAAATTTTGTGGGAAA
Organism: Enteromius argenteus; assembly: GCA_032357425.1. Lineage (NCBI taxonomy): Eukaryota > Metazoa > Chordata > Actinopteri > Cypriniformes > Cyprinidae > Enteromius > Enteromius argenteus. The sequence goes on from JAUCMR010000059.1 coordinate 11,377,741, forward strand.
AAAAAAGAAGAAAGAAATGAAAATTAGTCGCCCTTACCATAAAAAAACAGTAACCTTTTATTTAAAACCTTTGATCCAAAAATCGAAGACACAAATTAAGCAAATTACTCATCCTGTCTCTGTGCAAAATACATTATCTCAAATCTAGAAATTCATACCTCTTCTGCTATATTTGCTGCTAGTGCTTGACAAAGGTAAACATTAATGAATTATTCATTTCTAAATCAATCCTAATATTCTTTTAATTATATTTACCTATAGACTGTCTGAATCTGTGCATCTGAAAAAGAAGCAGTCACTCTTCATCCTCTTCAGCTCACTTATGGCTTATGACAGGCCTTATTACAATACTGACAACTCAAATTACCCTTCATGACACAGTCCAGTACACATGTGCACATACAGTTCAGCACTCTCAAAATTAAGTGCTTGCTTTAGAGCATATACGAGCCGTGTATTGCAGCTTCTTACGCTTCTTTTTAAAAATGATTATGTTGTAAGATCTAAGATCTAACTAATATTATAGGCTTTTAGTATCTTTGGTCTATTAAGAATTGAGCTGAAGACCTTATTTGTATGCATGAATTTTAACCCTTCATTTGTGCACCAGCTTCCTTTTATGAATAAACAGAATTTCTGATGAACCATACTACACCAGTTTTGAATTGAAATGCCAGTTTTCAAGCAGGATAACTTAACGTTACATTTTCTTTTGAAGAGAATGCTAAAATTATATTACAAATGATTGAATTAATAGAGGTGCAAAAAAATGTGATGTGGCTGACAGGAATTTATTTGTTATAGTTCTGTTTAGAGCAATCCAACTAATATTGTTTTAATGTATGTCTGTTAATATTTCTGATCTTTATGTTCACATTTGTATGCAGCTCTGTTTGTGTTTTATGGATATGCATATGTTTATACATACAACAGAGAGAGCAATCAAGCATTGTATGTGTGTGTGTGTGTGTGTGTGTGTGTGCAGATCTACGTGTGCATGCATGTGGAGATATATGCATATAAGAGAGCGCAAGGCAAATTGAGAAAGATGGAAAAGCTAAAAAGACATAGTGTGTGTGTATAAAACAATCAGACAGAAAGTGTGTGCGAGTGTGTGTTTCAATGGGAAAGCAGTGGTGGAAACCAAAGCTAATTTAACATTAATATCACCTTACTTCAGTCCATTCATTCAGGTATAGTTATCTTCAGTAATTGGAAAAGAGTGTAGGTTCTATGCTAAAATAAATTGCTGAACAGACAATGATTCAAGGTTGCAAAAATAAATAATGTATTTGGTTAAGAGCAGCATACATAATTGTTTATTATCCAGTCTTAAGACATCTGAGAATATTTCTGAAGTCTGAGTGTTGCTTCAGCACCATGGACAGCGCCGTTATATTCGAACTTTCATCGTATTCAAGCAAAGGAAAATGCGCATGCGCAATTCATTAGTGCGATTTTATCATTCATTAGAAAAATAATCAAGGTTAATAATAATAAAAAGATTGAGTAAATATGTGTACAATACAATATTTTATTAGGCGGGACATTATATAGGGACTTTTCTTTTTCCACAACTTACATCTGTGAGCATTGTCACTGAACACTAAATCAATCAAAGCTACTTATTATCCGGAATGTAGAACACACCATAATGTAAATATGTATTTTATAAATTAGATAGATGTCTAGCAAAAAGTTTTTAAGACGTCTCCATTGGCTGATATATGATATATATATATTTTTTTTTTCTCATTATAATCACTGTATAGCAGGTGGCCTACATTTGGCATATTTTCAGTATGTTCTGCATCCAAACGACACATCATTGACAGCACAAAACAGGAATCTTCCATTCGTGCAAAAATGCTTTGGGGCCATAAAGCACTTCCGCAGCTCCACACCACACACCTCACTGGACGGAAGCCGAATCATTAAGGCTATACAAACACAAAATAAAGCACTGATAAATACACCTAGTTCGGGATTTGAAGTTCGTCTTCGTCTTAAATATCTTCTCGTTTATATAGTGGTCCAGGTAATTGTCAGTTGCGAATTGTTTCCCATCGATAAAATCCAAACAATCGCGACTGAAAATCGCTGCGGCCAAAAAAGGCGGGAACTCCCTGTGGACGCGTCCATATGCAGTTTTGCTAGATTTCAGTTTTGTTTAAAGCACTGATACTCGTTCGTCCTCGGTCACTTGGAAAATATTACTTGCAGTAACAAGTCTGCTAGTCAGTTATAGAGGAAAGACTAAAAATCCAGAGAACGTGGAGTATTTCCATCCGCCCATTAGATTCCCTCGTTCCAACTTGAGATAGACTCGATCCTCGCGCTCCACCATCAGTAGAACTCCGTTACTCGCCGCCTCCCGCGTGACATCCTGATCTCCAGCAAAGGCAGATATGACCGGGTACTCGTTCTGCATCAGGTTAACCTAAATAACAGGACACAGCGCACTTTAGTCCTTTGAAAGCAGAGAATAGGCTTTCCACGAGGGCGCGTGAATAACGCACAGTATGAGAGGTGACTGCAATTGTATTTTGTGCAAAAACATATGCTGCTCTGCTCACCTGTATGGTTTGTCTGTTGTAGACCTTGACCACATGAAAGCTGAAACTGTATATTCCTCTCCGTGGTGCGGTAAACACACTCGCTTTTAGGTCGAAATGATTGCCAATGTTTACTAAGACCTGAAACAAAAGCAACATGACGCGTTACAAATCCGCTAGCAAATGAAAATGTGTGAATCTACATATCACATTTACTTTTAGCTCTGCAATTTTACATTGACACATGCGGATCTTCGAGCGCTGTGTGGCAAGCTTTATTAACATTTATTCCTTACGAACAATCAGTAAATAGGCTATTTTCGTTTTTACATATCTAGATATATTTTATTAGTTGAAGATAATCCAAAAGTGGAATATTTTTGTAACTCTTAAGCAGATACTAGCACTCACTAAAGTAGTGAGAGGAATGAAAAATGTTGTTAAAAATGTTTTCTTTTTTTTGACAGTTGAATTATATGAAATATGTGGTCCATATATCTGTTCATTTTCATGTATTCCAATTATTGCTAGCAGGTATTTTGGATTTGCAAGTTCATTTCATTTGGGCACTATTCTTCATTGGCTATTTGTAATGGTTTGGTTAGTTAGATACTAGTATTAGTTTCAGTTGTGCTAGTACTTATTTAATACTTGTTTGACTTGTTTGATATTATTTATTTGTTAATAGAGCCTATTTAAAAACAGAAAAACAGTATCTATCCGACCTGTTATAAAAAAACGTACGCTATCGCAATTGTTTATATGTTAAAATGGCTTGCCACAGCGCATTCCAAAGCTGTCAACACGTCGGGTCAGTTTTAATTACTACAGGTCGATTTTAATGACAGCGGGTCGGTTATTGTTAATCTAAACACGCCACGCTTGTTGTTAATCTAAACACTTTGGCAAAATGTAACGTTTTTGACAGTACGGGCAATAAAAATGATTTTCCAACTAAGCAATCGTTAAAATACATGTATATTGGAAACTATTAGGAACTTCATACATTGTATCTGACCGACACTGCATGCGTTTAATAAAAGAATATTAATTACCCGGGAAAACGCAACTAAATTGTTTAAAGACGTAATAAAAGCATTTGTAACTTCGTGAAGTTTCTGGCTGAAATTCCTGAGAACAGCCCTACATACGCAGGTCCTGTGATTACAAAGTCACCAACGGGACACCTGACCTGGTCAAAATAGATGGTCATGGATGTGTTGCTCATCTCCGAAGGTTCGTGGTTTGTCCCTCTGACGGCCGAAAAAGCCACTTTGGCGCTGCCGGAGCGCACAGATATCCCAAGCGAAGAGGTGACTCCTCCGTCAGAAGAGGGGTTGGAGTCGCACACCACCAGACACTTTCCTTCCAGAACGATGGGCTCCGTGTCATTCTGGCCCAGACAGAGCCCTATGCCACATCCCAGGAGAAAGGCGAGAGCCAGCATGGCAAAGGGTCCGGGACAGGCTGCTGGCACCATGATCGGAACAAGAATCCTGTGCAAACTGATCTTAACCACCAGCCCCTTGGAGGTTTGATGTGGCTCTATCACCTGCTCCAAGCTAACCTCTCTCTCTCACTCTCTCTCTCTCACTTACACTCTCTCTCTCTATGTAACTCACCGTCACACACTCCTTTTCTTTTCGTCTATGCGCATTAGTTGAAAGTGCTCAGAGTATTTGCACAATGGTTCCTGAATTATATTAAAAAAAAAATCGAGAAATCAGAACAAAAAATAAATAGTGCACGAAAAAAATATTTCACTAGATAACATCTCAATATAACGACTGACCATATTAAATTGCGCAACGATACGCAATATCAAATCTCGACTAAAAATACAAGGTCAACTGCTTTTATCTCACGTAACACGTAAACAAAAATAAAGTTTTAGTTACGCGTTATCTTTTCCATAGTTAATATCACTTCTACATCAATTACATATCTTTCCGAAAAAATATGATTAAATCAATAAACATCAACAACAGCACTAGTATTTGTATGTTTTCTTTTGCCTCATTTCTACTTCATCTCGTCCATTATGTTACCTGTTAAATCCATTGTTGGTGCAATCTGTGTTCCTGCTCCTTCTGCTGTCTTGAGAAGGAGTGAAGCGCGCACCCAATAAGAGTGGAGAAAACCAATTTCTCCTTCATCCTTTTTAGAGGGCGATTCACGCCCATCCCTTCGTTTCAAGTACAGTAATAATTCTGGAGCGGACGTTTCTGGACAATAAAATCAGGCACGGACAGAATCTTGGATTTAAGAGTTTGTCTGCACAATTAACAGCCAATTTATCAACCATTTGTTGGTTACATCTGTATTCTTTCACAAAGCATTAGCAAACATAGTTTTGCATATAAGATACAGCAAGTAGACCCGCTATGAATTTGAAGCTGACAATATAGAGCTTGATAAAAGAAAAATAGACGTGCGCTTTAGTAATATCAGTATCCAGGTGGAATGCCTTCGAAGTCAGACAAAAATCTTGTGCTCCACCCTGTGGAGAAAAAGTACTATGATCCACCGTCTGACATTCACCCTATTCCCTCTCACAAGATGAGATCATCTAAAAACTGTACTATCTTTATAAAGTTTATATTTTTAAGCACTATAAAACATAGTTGCTCTATTTTACTATGGCTGGATGAACAATATGCCTGGACCTAAAACATCTATGTTGTTTTAAGGTTCCAAAAGCGATTACTGTTTCCAAAGAACCTTTCGGTGAACACTTTACAGTAACATTAGTTAATGCATGCAACCTTAACTATCAATGAACAATATTTTTTTTACAGTATTTATGGATTTTTGTTAATGTTAGTTTATAAGATAAACAATCTATTACGTATTGATCATGGATCCTTATTGAACAGTTACTTAAGGATTTAACTATTTTTTCTTAGTATGACGAACATTAAAAAAAAAAAAAAATCTGCTATAAACGTTTATGAAATGGATGTTATTCATGAAACCATATATGGCAATAAAGAGTCTTTGTCTTGTATTAATAGACATACGTTGTTAATTAAATCTTTAAAAATACTTGCAGATAATTGCCTAAATAGCTGATTGTTTAATTCTTACTGTAATTGTCTAGTAAAATCAAAGTGGTACCAGAGTTACCTGTGCAATACATTAATTGCACTTATTCGGGAACTTTGAACATCATTACTAGCAGTTTTTTAAAAGGCTTTTTAGAGAAGCTCCGGTGCTGCTGTAAAGTGTATAAAGTGTGATTCTGGGTTTGACAGGTCTACTCAGTATGTGTTATGCCCACTGAACCCATTCTTAACCTCCCTAATTAATAGTTTCCCTCACTCTTCAAAGTTGCTAATTGGAAATATCATGCAAGACAACTGCAGCTAGCGCCTTCTAAAGAGTGAAATGGGGAGACTGCTTTAATTCATAATGGAGTGTCTTTATTATATTCAAAATATAATAGACACCACACAATATGGTGTTCTTGTCTTTTAGGATATTTTGAGAGACTGCAAATAACAGCAAATACTATCCTGACCATATGTTATCAACACATTTGCCAATATTAATAGCCAGGATAACAGTTTTAAAATAGATTCCGAGTAAACTTCACCTGCAACAGTTAGGTTAAGTTAGGTGACAAATCATGCATATTCCAGTCATAATCAACAAAATCCATCCTCACAGGCTCTCCACGCACCTTTTTTTGAAAAGAATCGCGCTGTGGGTGCAGAGTGACAGGCTCTGTGGAGGTTGACGTTGAGTATCCGAGAGCAGCGGCTGACCTAGGGCCTTCAGAAGGGCGAGTAAAAGAAAGAAAACATCAAATGTCAAAAGCTGGGTGGTCATCGGGACCTGAGTATCACAGGGCCCAGAGCCGTTTATGCCCACAGAGAAGAGCTCTCCCCAACCAAGAGAAACCGTACATTATTGTGAATGTTATGACTATTCCATCTGACAGGCAGCAGACCATCATCACTCTTGAGATCGCCTAGATAACCATAAAAAAATAAAAACCCTTTTGCTATTTCTTGCTTTATTAAAATTTCATCCAATGTTTTTCACCCATCAAAAATTTAAATTTGCTGAAAATTTACTCACCCGAAGGCAATCCAAGATTTGGATGAAATTCTGCTTAAATAATCCTTCATTCATAACATTGCTGTCTCCAGTGATCAAGCATTGTTTACAAGTGAAGAGTACAATAGGGGTGGATTTTTCACTGGAGAAAATTGTATTTTGGATTAAGGTATCATATTTTGGAAAGAAGCATCGGTTTAAGTTGACACCTTAATAATGGATTTATTTTTAACAAACACGCAGCTTTGTGCTTCACAAGATATTATGGACTGGAGTCGTGTGGATCAGGCCTACTTGTGGATTATTGTTATGTTTTTAACAACTGTTTGAACTCTTATTATGACGGCACCCATTCACTGCGGATGATCCACCGGTGAGCAGGTAATGCAAGGTTAAATTATTCCAAATCTGATTTGATGCGGAAAAAAGAATACAAGATAACAAGTGAATCAGCAAATTAAAACGCATATGACGCAAGGAATAAATAGAAAAACATATTCAACATTTTGTTACTCTCAAATTGTTCACGTAGCATTAGCACCTCCATGCGGCTCTCAGGGTGTTCATGGACCCTAGTTTGAAAACTTCTCGATTAGGTTATTTCAAAACTACACTTCCGCTCCTGGCCTGTTGATGGCGGAAATTCGCCATATAATGACATCACATGTTAGTAGAAGAATGTAGTTGTGGCAACGGAGTTTTTCCCCGGAAAAACATGGTATAACTGTTCACATAACTGTTTAATATCCTACTGAGTGTACCCATTAAAATACACCAGACTCTGTGAGATGACAGTGCGTCCTGTGTAGTGCGATTAAAGCGCTTGGCACCTGCACTATAGCGCTTTAAGCTAATGCTTTTACACTGCAGAGCTCTGCTAGATCGTGTTTGTGTTTAATTTTCTCAGAAAACAAAGAAACAATTCTACAACATCCATCAGTCTACAGAATGGCACCCAAACGCAAAGAAAAGACCACTGAAAACTCATTGGAAAGGCAAGTTTTGCGAGTAGGGTAACTAACTTTACCGTGACTTACGTTACTATTCACTAGAAATCAATTAAATGAATGATTCGTTGTTAGCGATTTAAGTAGGTGTATGTTTAAGCACATCATTCATTCATTCATTCATTCATTAAAACGCCACTGATGTCATCTCTTTATTTATCTATCTATCTGACTTAAACTAGGATGCCACCGGAGATCATTCTCAGGATTCTCTCGTACTTGAATGCTGGGTCTCTTTTCTGCATTAGTTTTGTCAACAAGCATTTCCAGGAACTGTACAACAGCAAGTGAGTGAGTTTGTTTTCTTAAGCCCTTTCTCTTAAAGTTCAAATATCATTTAAAATCCTTATTTCCTCATCCTGTTGCCCTTGCAGTTCTATGTGGTATCAGGTTTACATCCGCGAATGTAGCAAAAAGAAGAAAGTCAGTCAAGAAGATCAGATGATACGTGATCTTGGTGTGGTGGGTGTGCAGGAGAGGCCAAAGGGATACTGGAGAAATGCATTCTTCAAAGAAATTGCTGGCCTGAATGTAAACAAATGGAGAACAAAACTACAACGCATTGACCCTTATTCAGGACTGCCACGACATACAGAGGAAGTCATAAGGTTAGAGATTGTAGCTTTTTTTTTGTTTATTTGTGAGTTCATTATTAATTAAATGTGAGCCTGGACCATAAGACTAGTCATATGTCTCTGGGGTGTATTTGTAGCAATAACCAATAATACATATTTTTTTCCACAAATCGTTAGGATATTAAGTAAAGATAATTTTCCATGAAGATATTTTGTACATTTCCTACCGTTAGTATATTACAGCTTCATTTTTGATTAGTAATATCCATTGCTAAGAAATTTATTTGGACAACTTTAAAGGTGATTTTCTTCGTATTTAGATTTATTGCACCCTCAGATTCCAGATTTTCAAATAGTTGTATCTCAGCCAAATATTGTCCTTATTTATTCAGCTTTCAGATGATGTATAAATCTTAATTTCAAAAATATTGATACTCATGAGTCATGACTGGTTTTGTGGTCAAGGGTCACAAATGTGTAGATCTTAAAATCAGTGCCTCTTAAAATCCCTTTTCATTTTATGGTTATTATATCCGTTTTTAATATGATCCTTTTTTATTTATTTAAATATGTACTCATAAACTAAGTTCAGTTATAGTTTCTGTGCTTCTAGTTGTTTTGATTTAGTTCTTTTCATCCCTCTTTTTGTACATCCCCACATCTACATTTAGTAATACACAACAAGACTTTGTAGTCAAAATATCGTCTTTGTTGTGACCTGTCTAATCTGTTGAAGATGGCATATTCCCCATCAAATATATGTCAGGGTGTGTTTTTTCCCTCCTGCAGTGTCTGGGCTTATTAAAGGTGAGTGTGAGAGTCAGCGTCTTAGATTTGCTCTGTGCTCCTGGGCGATGGGATACGGAAACATGCTTGATAATCTGCAGGCCGCGGCGTGCTGTTGTCTTAACCTCTGATTAGAGCTGCCGGGCCACTCAATTTTTCGACTCAAAGAGCGTGTGGCATACAGGGGGAATGAAAATAATTGTGGTCCCCTCAGAAGGCTGGGTGAATTGTAGAAATAAATTGCTTGGCCCCTACCTCTTGCCCAGACAAATCCCCATAGGTTCCTCAGTTACAAAGACACAGAAGGATGAGATTTACTTCAGTAATAATCATCTCCACTGACTTGCAGACACAAACAACAGCTATTAATCTCTCTGGGACTCTGCTTGTATCTCGTTTTACAGCATTAATTGATATCATATGATGCCAATGCCCGGCACATGATGCATCATATTAGGTATTTCCCCAACCTAATGCCCTGCTTCTTTCAGAATTAATGTCATTCATTGCTAGTATCTTGCCAAACAGACACTTCCCTGCTCTTAATCAACTCAATTAGGTTAACAACAGTAGCTGCATATAAGTCAGGCAGTCAATGAATCAATCAGTAGTATTTTTGTGTTGTTTCCCAGTTCATCTTTCAGTTTTCATATTTCTATATGAACACGTTTTTGATTATTTAGTACATTTAGTAAATTAAGCTTATCATATATATATATATTAATGCAGATATATATTTGTGTGTAGATGGATGGATGAATGGATGGATGGATAGATGCATACAGACAGATATGGTAATTATTATTAACTACATTTAAAATATTGTCTCTAAAAACAACATTATCGTTCAGTTTTCATATTTTAGAACATTTTTGAAAAGATAAAATCATTTTTATTTATATTATTTATTAAGTCTAAACCTCGGCTTTTAACTTCATTAGATTTTTGTTTTATACATGCCTAAAAATGCAATTAATAATAAACTCTAGTGCTGTCAAACAATGTTTTTTGTTTGCATAAGTTATGAATGCTTACTGTGTATATTGATTATTATATATAACTCCAAGCAGACACATGTATATATTTTAAGAAAAATATTTCATGTTTATATATCAAATATATTTATATTTAAAATATAATTGTAATGATTGCAGCGGAGGCGTGCGGATCCATATGCAGACTTTTATTCATAGACATGGTCAAAAACAGGCAAGGTCACTCAACGGCAGACTGGGCAATGGAGAAGAGGCAGAATCGAGGTCGGGGTCACAAGCAGAGTTCGAGGCAGGCAGAGAACAATCAAACAATCCAGGGA
>JAUCMR010000059.1:11425819-11439862 GCA_032357425.1 Enteromius argenteus
GACCCTCCATAGACAGCGATACAACTGAAATGTACTAAAAACAATTGTAAAACAGTCCATGAGACATCAGTGGCTCAACTACAGTTTTTTGTTATGCTAGGAGAATTCTTTTTTTGCGCAAAGAAAACTAAAATATGGCATACGATGCAGGAGATGAATGATTTTTAGTTACTATTTACTATTTAGACTTAGTTACTATTAAAAAAAAAAATTTCACCAACCACTCGACGAGTAAATTTAGTATTATGCAATGGCATGATAAACTTGCCAAACTTGCTGTAATGAGCCTTTTAGTCCGGCTGAGTTTCTTAATCACTGTAATCTCTCTGGGATCTCATTGTGCCAGTCGTTAAATGACTCAGCGTTTCTCTCTCTGACACATCATTAGCCACTTCATTTGTTTGTCCCTTTCAGAGGCCTGACACAGCATCCAGCCACACAAGTCTTCATTCAAACTACTTTGTCTGGAACATACACAAACTGTGTCCACTGTAATTTGATCTTTTATAATAAAACACCATCCGTTTGGCCAACCTGCACGGATGTCATCTGCTCAAAATGATTGTTTTGTTTACATTTGCAGGTTTTATTAGTTTCTTTGGCCAGTGTTTTTTTTTTTTTTTTATAGAGAGCAGCTTTTATAGAGGCAAATTTTGATTCATGTTTTTTGGAGGCCCCTTCATCGCACACTCTAAACTGCCTCAGACTTCTGCAATTCATTTTAATATTCAATCCATTAAAGTTCTTTTATTAGGCCACCTAAAAATAGAAACAAACAAAGATGGTCCAGTGAAGCGTTAGCCTTCTCGGATAATTTGGCCTATTCTGAGCGCAGTGTGAATTAAATGAGTTGTCTGAGCTTTTCATTCTGTTTGCCACATTGATTCAATTAAGACGTGGAGGGATAATGAAGAAGTCACTTCAGGGTTGGCTGATTCCGCCCTTTAGTTTTTAATATGGAAGTTTTATATTTTGACTCTTTTTTTTCATAACCAATGGGGCAGTGGAGGAAAGATTGAGTATATTACATATTTGTTTGTGCTTATGGTGGGGCAGTAATCAAGATTCAGCAACACTCTTGTGTTTCATCTCCAGTGTTTTTTTAATTTTTCATACATGATTTCCAGTATGAAGCACACTAAGGCAGAATTTTACTGTAAATTTGTGCTTGTGTGTATTATTTTGTGTCGAGGGTTGATCAAGGGTCAAACAAAGGTATTCATTTTCGTTTACTGGCAGAAGAGCATCTGAAACATTGTAATGTTCATTATCCTTCTCATTTTATGGTTCTGTGACTTGGCTAAATAGACTTAACGATGGGGCTTGTGCTATTCGGAAATGAAAGGTTGAGGGAGCTAATTAGCTCCCATTTACGACAGCTGATGCAGATGTTCTGCTTTCCTCGTGTAATTCTTTTGTGTGACTATTTTTCATGAGGTCAGTAGAAAACACTACTTCAAATCCACATCAGTAAATTGGCTACGATTTTAAATCGAAGACTAAATAAAAAAAAAAGAATATTTTTACAAAAGTATTTAATGTTTGATAAACACAGTTATGTTTAATTTGCCAATGCATTTTTTATCTAGGTTTATGTTGATGTATGAATATATAATTATTTGCTGATTCCTGTTGTTTTCTTATTTTAACATTAACAATACTATGTAGGTTTTAATACATAAAAACGCTAACTTAGAATATTAAATACATTATGCAAATTAACCTTACTATAATGTTTTATCATATATTTGAGATCTAACATTTTTTTTTAAAGTTTGTTTCAAAGAATTGTCTTATGCTTACTAAGGTTGCATTTACTGAATCAAAAAGACTGTAAAATAGTAATATATATATATATATATATAATACCAAATTATATATTGATGAAAAGTTTAGATGCAAAAGAATCTTAAATTACTTTTTTAAATTTTCTTCTAATATTATTATTATTATTATTTAGGCTCCTATGTGTAAGTTCTGTATTTTAAATATCAACACAAACATAGGGGTATGAGAATTCTGCTCATTTTGTTGTTGTTGTTGCTTAATTTGAACTAGACATCATTTTAAGTCTTTACTGATTAATTAGCCTTGTTGAATAAAAGTATATGTATATATATGTATATATGTATATGTGTGTGTACATAAACCTCAAACTTATAAAAGGCATACAGTGTATGAAACTTTAATATTCCACATACAATAATTTATCTTCTCTATATAATAGTTTCTACTGTAATTAATATATAGTGTTTTTAACTAGCATAAATATAAAAAATATAATACAGACAAATATATTCTACCAAAACAGATTGATTGTAAATATTTCCTTGACCTTTTTTCTTTTAACTGACATAAAATTACAGATAAAAAAAAAGAGAAACAAAACTAGGGAAATGCATGAACCAGTCCTCAGTCGGCCTAACTCTAAGGTGCATACACACCAACCATCAGCCTGCGGCACTGAAAACATCCATCCGTTCATGGGCGGCTCATCAATTCGTGTACCAGAATGGCAGAAGAGGTGGTGTGTCCGGGCAGCTTTTGTAATGTGAATCTGAGTCTGGCTGTGCGTCTCTGAGAGCACTGACACAGGCAGATATAAAGCTTCTGAGGTCAGATATATTCTATTAACCTGGCCATACCACCTAACGACAGCTCTTATTTACCTGTCAGATCCTTTTTTGTGTAGAGGAAACAAACGTATTGTCATGTTCAGTGCTGCTGACAGGGCCACTATGCATTATTCATCTGCTCATGGTAATATAGCACTGTTCCTCTCACTCTTACCCTCCCTTTCCTTATTTCGGCTTCTAATCAGACTCAGAAATAAGACCTGTTGAATAGAAATGAACTCTAATGCCTCTTTCTGCATGGCTGTTAAGGGATATAAATTACAACCACTCTGTCAATCCGGTCGCCAACTCACCAACCCACAGTCATTTAAATCCCTCTGGACACAGATTTCCTTCCCTGTGGACAAAATGCATGTTATTTAAAGAATTTGTTCACCTAAAAGTGGAAATTATGTCATCATACCTGACAATTCTGACTTTTTTGTGGTTCTAAAAATTGCTAGTTATATTGTATGAATATAATCTCAGAATTGCTGAATATACTTTTAGAATCTTGATACAGTAAAGAAACATTGCATTTCTGTGGTGGACCCAAGCTTTTTTTCCTCAGAATTTTGAGTTTGTGACACAAAATATATTGTATCTCAAAGTTAAAAAAAATAAATAAAAAATATATATATATTGCAAGCTTGTATCTCACTATCTTTTTTTTCAGTAGTCAATAGTAAACAAAACTTTACAAACATTCAGCCTAAAAACTAAAGTCACACAGATTTTGACGAGACACAAAATATGTAGCAATAAGTACATATCACTGCAGTTTCCAAAGGAAATGAACGCTAGAGGCAGTAAAACTCTTTCGATTAATAAAGTGTAGTTTTCGCACAATTACTTGAAGAACACCATGTGACATCAACATTATTAATATGCTGGGAGATTTGAAAACTGATGCTTTTGAACATTAGCATCACACATATCCAGCTTTATATCTATGGGTTTTCATAGACAGTAGGTTTGTTCAGCAGCTCACAAAGTACAGAGATGTACTTAAGAGACGAAGAGCTCTGGTTTGAATGCCATTTAACTACAGTTTGACAAAACAGTTCAGATCTGTGTAAAAGGAAGTTGAAATTACATGGTTGCATCAACAAATGTCTTTTTATATCAGTTTTGCATCTACACTATAGGGTAGGTTTCGGGTTGGATTTGGTGTAGGGCATATTTCCGACATGATAGAGCATTAACTTTTATTGACAGTCCCTGGATATTTAACATTATAAAAACACAACAATATGTACCTATATCAATGTAATAAAACATACCACGGTTCACGTATTGAACCTGTGTTTTAGCGGCACTCAGTAGACATTTCTCTTTGAAACTGTGGTGAAATGTGCAGTAAGGCAGGTAAAAACGGTGTTGCACAAAAAATATACAGAGGTACATATTTGTATGAGACCAGGTTGGATTAGGAACAACATGAGGGTGTAGGAAGCTTATATCAGCAATGGAATAACAAAAAGAAAGAAAAAAAGGTAATTGTGATGAATTTATGTCATGTTTCCCTCAGAACTATGAGATATAAACTGCAAGATTTAAACTCCCAATTCTTGGAAAAAAAGTGTTATTTATTAATAAGATAATAGAGATTAATAAAGATAAATATAAAATTAAATAAGATTAATAAAGGTTAAAGGTTAAAAAGTCACAATTACCTTTTTTGATTCCATTCCAGATATGAACAGAGAGTCTACTAATACTGTAATGACTGCTAGTTGACATGTAGTTGCAAAGTTACTATAATGTCTAAAGTGGACTAAAATAAAGTGTATTTTTCTGATGAATGTTTGTAACCAAACAGGTTTGGTTGCCATTGACTTTCACTGCATGAAAAAAAAAACCTGAGACATTTATTAAAATATTTTACATCATGCGGGTGAGTACATTATGACAGAATTATTTTGTGTTAACTATTCCAAAAAGAAAGAGTCTTTCTATTTCAGAATAGGGGACAAAAAACTACCCATTAAGTCATTTTCTACTGACTTTATCAGAATCAAAGTGGATCTCTCACACAAGTGGCTCTTGCCCTTTAAAGACCTTCTCCTTCCCTCCCTGAGTCTGGCAGAGCTGGTCAATATTTCTGTGAAGAAAGGTCTCTCAAGATGGGCAAAATCAATAACCTCTTTCACACCAGATTCATCCTCTTGTTTGCATTTGCCTCATCAGCAATAGCGAAACTGATCATCGCCCCCTGGCTGTATCTGATCATAAGCTTGTGACTTGTAGTTGTTGAGATGTTGGCTTGTGAGCTGTGCCTTTTTGAGCACTAACTTTGCCATTATTAATTGTATTGCTATGTTCTGTCCATATCATAAGCTGCTGATTCGAATTTAAAGTGACCTCTAATAGGTAAATGAATCTAAACCTTCACTATTACTGTTCAAACCAGTATTGTTCCTCAAACCCTCTGATCCTCAGATTACACAGTCAGTTTGAACCATTCCATAGGGACCATTTATTCATTCCCTGTCAATGTGTTCAATCACTGTCCCTGCTGTCATCCATTCTATTTAATTATCCTCTTCTTCGTCATGTGTTTACATTATTATATCTTCATGCCCATTGTTTTTGCTGAGATCTTTGAACAGTGCAAACACTTAGAGGCTATGACACACTAATTGCTAATGTCAAAAAAGAGAGCATAGCACACCAGAGGGTCAAGATTGGTTGAGATCACCATGGAGATCACCATTCTGCTGACAAATGGCATTTTGATGCATTAAAGGAATAGTTCAACCAAAAATGAAAATTCTGTCATCATTTACTCACAGTAGTCCAAAATCTGTATGAATTTCTTTGTTCTGCCGAATACAAAGGAAGATATTTTGAAGAAAGTTTGTAACCAGGCTGCTTTGGGTCACCATTGACTAAAAATACTATGGAAATCAATGGTGACCCAAAACCCAAGAATTAAAACTCAAATTTCCCATTATATTATAGTGAGTATTTTATCACTGCCTATTTATTCATTTATAAATTCAACAAGTTATAACACAATTATTTGATTATATTGTTGTTTATATTTTACCACTGCTAATGAATTCATTCATTCATTCAACACGATATAAAACAAGTATTTCATTATATTATAGTTGATATTTTACCATTGCATATTCATTCACTCACTCATTTGACAAGATATAAAACACGTTATATTATAGTGGATATTTCACTGCCCATTCAACAAGATATAAAACAAATATATCCTTATATTATAGTAAATATTTGAACACTTCCTATTCATTCATTCATTCATTCATTCGACAACATATAAAACAAGGAAATCCTTATTACAGTGAATATCTTAACACTGCCTATTAATTAATTTATTCATTCATTCATTTATTCATGCAAGCAATATATAAATAACAAATATTAATAATTAGAACTGTAATGATGCTCACGTTGTGGAAAACATATAATAAATAAATGGAAAAGGTTTCCAAAAACTGAAATTCCTTTCACATATATTTCTCTCTGTAAATTGTTTCTTTTAAAATCAATGAAAATCAATACTGTAGGAAATTAAATAGCTTATAAAAGAAAGATTTGAGACTGATTCTCAGATCAAAACATTTATAAAAGATCCTGCATTAATAACAAGCAATGTAAGGATCGCTAGAAGATTGCGCTTGCAAAAATGCACTTTGCGCTCAATATTTGATACAGGTAAACACTTATGATCCTACCTGCAGACTGACAGATATAAGGTGAACTGAAAGGTGAACTTTGTCACTTTTATGCAACTAGTGTTTTAACTGTATTAAGTACTGACTGATTTCAAACATTCCTTGTCTTCATTTTGTTAGAAAAAGCCACAAGCACTGATGTTGGGGATTGTGTTCTGGAACTCAGTTGGTGTTCCTGATCATCTCAAAGGTGTTCGGTGGGATTCAGGTCTGAGCTAAGTGCAGGTTAGTTATTTCTTTACAAACCGTTCTTTCTTTTTTGGTCAAGGTTATTTAAAAATAGCAGTGGACAGATTCAGCTGCAGTTTTGTTTGGTAAACAGGCGGTAAAAACTGTGAGCCTGTGTTTCCATTTTCACATTGTTAATAAGCCAGGTTCACCCCCTGAGGTTCCTCCTGATGGTAAGATCCCTTATTATAATTGCTTTGTTGTAGCTGTGAAATCTGCTCAGAAATCGTATCACCTCTTTCAACTGATTTTAATGCAGCATTCCGCCATATCAAACCATGTCTAACACTTTCTTTTTTTTTTTTTTTTCACACTTTTTTTCTGAGTACTTTTTCCCTACTGCATGCAAAACGTAATATTGTATTGAAGAAATTCACATGCAAGAAAAGGGCAGCTCTTCAAAGGAACATGAAAAAGTGATGTTAAAGCTGAATTTGTCTTCTATGCTACGTGGCTCCTCTGAAGATTGCCCCAACCCTTCACATGGCAGTTTAATGGAAAGTGTCACCCAGGGTAACCGCCTCCTCAAGACTGCAAAATAAACTAGTACATGCACTGAAGCATGACTGGAAGTGTCATCGTTTGAAAGTGGTGAAGAAAAATTGCATTCATGATGAAACCACAAAACTGATAGTCTGATAGTAGAAATAAACATGGCTGAAATATTGAAGTTTGTTTGGTAGAAACAAGTCGCGTCTGAGTCGGATTTAGGATGATATATTACAGAACTCTTATCTAGTTTTCTTGGTCGTTTTGCCTTTATTGACCAATTTTGGACGGTAATATCCTTGGATCTTTTAAAATCGAAGTCTCAGTTATGTGAAATGCATTGTGATTGATGAGTCTATGCATTGTGCATTCAATTATTCAGCTCATGTAATAATATATTACAATATTTCAGTTATGACATACAAATTCTCAGGAATCATAAAACCTGTATCACCTTTACAATTTCAATACAGTAAGGTACAGTGCATATATTATGTATGTATAATTTTTTAGTGCTGTCAATCAATTAATCACGATTAATCACGTCCAAAATAGAAGTTTTTAAATAATACATGAAGAGTTCTGTGTATATTTATGTACATATAAATACACATACATGCATGTATACAATTCAGAAAAATATTTTATATTTATATATTAAATATATTTATTTATAATATAAATTATATGAATATAAATATAGACGTAAATATTTTCAAAATATATACTATATGCACGTATATATTTCAGAAAAAGGATATGTTTATTTATTAAATTTATTTATAATATAAATTATATAAATATAGACATGTAAATATTTTTGAAATATATACTTATGGAATGCATGTATATATTTCCGAAAAAGAGGATATATTTATTTATTACATGTATTTATAATATAAATTATATGAATAGAAATATAGACATATAAATACATGTAAATATTTTCAGAATATATATTGTATGTGTGTAACTATATATACATAATTATACATCGAACACACACAAATGCAAACCAAAACGTTTATTTTGTATGCGATTAATCATTTGACAGTACTAATGTAAGTTAAATTAACTTAAAATAGGGTTAAAATAAATAAATAAATAAATAAATACTTTGAAATATTGTTGTATTACCAAAGATTCATAAAGATGTTTGACTGATTATATCTCGACTACAGTTTTTATATTTAGCCTATGAAATGACTCATCAGACTCTTTTTTTCTTAAATATTTTTCTTCAAAGTGACTCAAAATAATGAAGCAGTTTACAAATGCTTATCGAGAATTGGCCATTGAGAACTTATGATCAAAATGTAATTTACACGAGGAGGGAGATTATATTGTAGTAATATGCAATGAAATAATCTAATCCCTAAAGTGTAGTTCAAATACATAATAATTCACATTCTGTCTGATTTACTGAATAGAAAAACTTTACTTCACTCTATTTTGTTCCTTCATAAAAGCCTAAATTGCACAATATTACTGTGCAGTATGTTAATTTGACCACATAAATATATAAGTGCCATATGATCACTGTGCAAATGCAATGCAAACCTCAATGCAAGATCACGTGCTATGATACATATTCTGCGCTCAGAAACGCCATTTCACACGCAGGTCGCAACACGGTCCTGTTCGGAGTATTCAATCTCCACTCTCTGGTTGTTTTGGAGAGCCACACATAATGTAAGTCACCCTAAGACAACACATTCATCACATTCATTTCTCCCCTGAGAATGCTGAGGAGCCGTACAAGATTGATACCTCATCTCCTATGGTAAAAGGTTAGGGAAAGGGTCTGTGCTCAATTATGTAAAATTCAGGCCAACACGAGGCCCGTTCTTACATCAGCCTGTTTCCTGAGCTGTCAATCATATTGGTGACTCAGCTGAAAGGAACGCCAGCATCTGCTGCAGAGCTTATCTGTGCTGCTCAACTGCCTGAGCGCTATCAGGTTGGCTAACCACAGAGACATGTGGCTGCTCACTCGCTCTTTCAGGATTTCGCTTTGTATTTTTCCTCCTTTTTGCCCTCATTCCCTCTCTTAACTTGCATAGGCGATTCTAGACCTTTTTTTCAGGTGGTTTCAGACCATCTTTCATCTCAGCTTAAAATCTATGATTGTTTTTTCTCTCCATGTTTACAGAAAACAGACAGAAAAATACTCTAGCTATATACAGTTACTGTTCCGGAAAGATCAAATATCCAATAAAGTCCATCATGTATTTCATATTATTTTTATTTTTCCGTTCTTTTTTTTTTATAGATCAAATAATTATTGTATTTTTTAATAATTATTATTATTATTATTATTATTTTTTTTTTTTTTCCTTTTAGATATAAAGGTTTTTTGTTTGTCAATTCCTTTGTATTTTTTTTTATTTTTTTACATATTTTTATTTTATTTTTCTTTAAATTCTTTTTTATTTTGTTCATTTCAGAGATCAAATGATTACCTGTCACAAGCCGCACCTCCGTGGCTCTTCCAGGAACTCAGCAGCGGGAACCATCACCTGAGTTTTAACGTTCCTACCCGGACCCTTTTGACCCACGTACCTTGGCGGGTTCCGCCGCGCGGTGTCGGACATTTTCTGGCCTATAAAAGCAGTGACTGGACGCTTACTAAACGTGAAGTCTTGATTTGCCCCGCGATCATTACCGAGCGTTTTCCTTTGTTGTTTTTCTGGTTTGTCTTTGGATTGTGTATTTGGATTGTGATTCTCGCTGCCTGCCCCAACCTTTCTCGCCTGTTTACCGACCACGAACTTTGTCTATCTCCTATACTGCTGTCTGCCTGTGTTTCGACCTCTGCCTGTTTGACTACGAGAAATAAACGCTGCAAATGGATCCCTACGCCTCTGGTGATTCCTCACAGAAGACTTCGCCGCAACCGGATCCAGCGGCGATCTTCCATGTCATGGGTGAAGTAACTCGGCAAGCCTTCGTTCTAGCTTCTCACCACTCTCAACTAGAACGACTCACCACGCTCTCTGAGGAGCTCGTACGCTCGGTTCAGGCCCTCATGACGGCTACCACTGCGCTCAGCCAGCCAGCCCCACCGCCTCAACCAGCCACACCGCCCGTTCAAGCAACCACTTCAACTGTTATCAACCCTGCTCGCCAGGCACTACCAGAGAAATACAACGGCGCACCAGGCAAGTGTGAAGGTTTCTTGCTGCAATGTGAGTTATACATGAACCAGCAATCAAGCTGTTTCGCCAACGACGACAGCAAGGTGTCGCTAGTTTGCTCTCTGCTTTCCGGAAAGGCCTTAGACTGGGTGACCGCATTGTGGAGAGGCCGCTGCAGTTTTCTACGCCAGTTCCGGGAGGTTTTCGACCACTCCGTTGACGGCAAGGACGCTAAAGATGAGCTCATGACCCTGAAGCAAGGTACATCCTCTGCTGCGGAATATACCATGACTTTTCGCACCTTAGCTGCACAGACTGGGTGGGACAGCGATCCGCTCCTCACCATCTATCGCCGTGGGTTAAGGGAGGATCTTCAGGCTGAGCTGGCCAGCCACAATCAGGACAAGACCCTTGAGCAATATATGGAACTGGCTATTCGGACCGATCACCTGCTCCGCTCACGAAAGGTCCGACGCACGCCGCCATTGCAGCTACCACCTAGGCCCAACACCTCACCAGCCAAGCCTATGCAGATCGGCGCCACCCACATCACGCTAAAGGAGAGAGAAAGGAGGATTCAGAACAACCTTTGCCTCTATTGCGGAATTGCCGGACATATCAAGGCCAGCTGTCCCACTCGATCACCTCGGCCTAGAACCTATCGGTTGAGTGCTATCTCCATCACTTCAGTTATGAGAATAGATGTCTGTCTCGTTTGTGAGGATAAGGAAATACGTACCCGGGTCTTCATAGATTCAGGCGCAGCGGAGAACTTCATCGACAAAGACTTTGTAGCTAAAAACAGTCTTCCTTTTGTTACATGTTCACCCCCGGTGGCCGTGGCAGCCCTCGATGGCCGACCCATAGGATCCGGATGGATTACCTCCAAGACCCAGACACTCACCTTGATCACCAGCTCACTACACATGGAAAAGATTCAACTCCACATCATCCACTCACCTGATCACCCCATCATTCTCGGACTACCCTGGCTGGAGCTCCATAACCCTATCATATCATGGAAAAAGCATCAAAGAACCCGATGGTCGGACAACTGTCTCACATCCTGCCTCATTCAAGCCCAGCGAATCATCCACAGCATACAGGCATCAGTGGAGGAGGTCATCGACGTCACCAACCTGCCGGCCCCCTACCATGACCTCAAAGTGGCCTTCAGTCAAGAAAGGGCAGCCCAACTTCCACCTCACAGACCTATGGACTGTGTCATCGATCTCCTTCCTGGCCGTACACCCACATGAGGCAGAATCTTCCCTTTGTCTCAACCCGAGACAGAGAGCATGAACCAGTACAAACAAGAGGAGCTGGCTAAGGGGTTCATTCGACCATCCACCTCTCCAGCCTCTGCTGGATTCTTTTTTGTCAAGAAGAAGGACGGAGGCCTCCGTCCATGTATAGACTATCGAGCCCTCAATGAGATTTCTATCAAGTACAGATACCCCCTGCCTCTAGTACCAGCCGCCCTTGAACGGCTACGCTCGGCACGCTACTTCACTAAACTAGACCTTCGTAGCGCGTACAACCTTGTCCTTATCAGAGCAGGTGACGAATGGAAGACGGCCTTCTCCACCACAAATGGGCACTACGAATACCTGGTTATGCCCTTCGGCCTGTCGAATAGTCCAGCCGTGTTCCAATCTCTAGTCAACGACCTCTTCAGAGACATGCTTAACAGTTTTGTGATCGTCTACATTGATGACATCCTGGTGTACTCAGAGGACTACCAGACACACATTCAGCACGTGAGGACTGTTCTTAAAAAACTCATCGAACACCACCTGTACGCCAAGATGTCCAAGTGCGAGTTTCATCTGACAAAGGTTACCTTCCTCACATCATCAGTGCCGATGGGGTAGCCATGGACGAAAGAAAAGTCTCCTGCGTTGTACAATGGCCCAAACCACAGACCCTTAAGGAACTTCAGAGGTTTCTCGGATTCGCCAACTTCTATCGAAGGAACTTTAGCAAGGTAGCTGCACCACTGACCAACATGACTCGCAAGGGGTGCAAGCGTTTACCTTGGACTGAAGAAAGCGAGAACGCCTTCCAGGACCTAAAATCCAGATTTACCTCTGCACCCATTCTAAGACACCCAGACCCGGAACGACAATTCGTGGTTGAGGTAGATGCTTCCAACATAGGAGTCGGGGCCATCCTATCGCAACGTCAAGGGGATCCTCCCAAACTTCTACCCTGTGCTTTCTATTCCCGAAAACTCAGCCAGGCAGAGCGCAACTACGATGTGGGGGATAGAGAACTGCTAGCACTTAAGGCACCCCTCGAGGAGTGGCGACACTGGCTTGAGGGAGCAAATGAACCCTTCCTAGTCTTAACCGATCACAAGTACCTGGAGTACCTGCAGACGGCCAAAAGACTGAACGCTTGTCAGGCTCGTTGGTCTCTTTTCTTCTCGAGATTCGACTTCCAGATCATGTACCGCCCGGGCTTTAAAAACGGAAAAGCTGACGCCATGTCGCGACAGTTTGACACCACCACCCAAAGCAACCAACCAGAGACTATAATCCCTCCTTCAATCGTCCTGGCCCCGGTTCAGTGGGACATCATGAAAGAAATCACTGAGGCCCAAGAAACAGATCCCACACCGCCAGAATGCCCGGCCTCCAAGGAATACGTGCCCGAACCATTACGTCAGCGCCTACTCCAGCTGATCCACGCCAACCCCAGTGCCGGTCACCCAGGCATTCTCACCACCATCGAGCTCACAACAAACAGATTCTGGTTGCCCACACTGACCTGTGATGTGACCAACTTCGTGAAAGGATGCACTGTGTGTCAAGTGACGAAATCCTCACGACAAAGACCTGCTGAACTGCTCCACCCGCTACCACTCCCGCAGCGTCCCTGGTCCCATATAGCGGTCGACTTTGTCACTGACCTGCCTCCCTCCAACATTTCACCACCATTCTGACTGTCGTCGACAGGTTCTCCAAAGCATGTCATCTGATCCCCTTACCCAAACTGCCCACAGCCTGGGAGACAGCACAAGTAGTCATGGAACAAGTCTTCCGATATTACGGCCTGCCAGAGGACATCGTCTCAGACCGTGGGCCCCAGTTCACCTCCAGAGTTTGGAAGGCATTCTGCACTCACCTCAATATCGATGTGAGCCTGACCTCAGGCTATCACCCCGAATCTAATGGCCAGGCGGAGAGGCTCAATCAGGAGCTAATTTGTTTCCTCCGTACATACTGTCACAAGAATCCAAATGATTGGAGTCAGTTTATCTTCTGGGCCGAGTACGCCCAAAACTCCTTGAGAAAACCAGCCACCAACATGACACCCTTTCAATGTTGTCCTAGGCTACCAACCTCCTCTATTTCCATGGTCTGACGAACCCTCAGACCTGCCATCCGTGGACCACTGGCTGCAACGCAGCGAACATACCTGGAACGCAGCCCACGTCCATCTTCAGCGAGCTATCCGAAGAGTCACAGAACAAGCTGACTGGCATCGACGACCCAATCCCCCGTACGAACCCGGACAGTGGGTCTGGCTCTCATCCAGAGACCTGCGTCTACACATACACTGCAAAAAACTTAATCCAAGGTACATGGGTCCATTTAAAATCATTTGTCAAATTACACCCGTTTCATATCGCCTAGAACTGCCTGCTGATTATCGCATCTCACCTACTTTCCATATCTCCCTGCTCAAGCTCGCTGCTGAACCACACCTGAGTTTTAACGTTCCTACCCGGACCCTTTTGACCCACGTACCTTGGCGGGTTCCGCCGCCCGGTGTCGGCCATTTTCTGGCCTATAAAAGCAGTGACTGGACGCTTACTAAACGCGAAGTCTTGATTTGCCCCGCGATCATTACCGA
>JAUCMR010000059.1:11487650-11499373 GCA_032357425.1 Enteromius argenteus
GGAGAAAGCATTATATCACTTGCTCAATAATGGTTCCTTTGCAGTAGATGGGTGCCGTCAGAATGAGAGTCCAAAATCCAAAGTCCACCCATTCACTGCAGAGGTGAGCAAATGATGTAATGCTAAATTTCTATTAATACAATCCAATAATATGCACACAAACTCATTTACATATTTCAGCAAATATGAATTTTTGGGTCAGCTGTTCCCTTAATGGTGCACTGTGTGCATTTTAGCGGCATCTAGCAGTAGCTCTATGGAGCTACAGTGGCCGATACAGGATTAAGATGTCGTAGTCTGAGACAGCTCAGATTTCTTTACAGAGGTAAATTAAGGAATTATAGCTACTTGATTATTCAATAATTATTATTTCAAATATTACTGTTACTTGTTCATCATTGTGTCAGTGTTTTATTCACAAGAACGACATAGTCATGAAACGCACTCCATTTATCCTTTAAGAGCTACTGTACAAACATGATGGCGACTCCCATAAGGGGAACCATGTTGTATGTAGACATAAATAGTTACAGTGGTGTAATGCAATGTGTTTATGCGGTTTAAGGTACAAAAAAAACAGTACATTATTGTTTCTCCTTTAAGCCCCGTCTTCCTGAAACCGGTTGATTTGTACAAAGCTCATTGTTCGAAAAAAGTGAGGTGTGCTCTACTTGGCCTGCGATCCAGTGTGTTGTGATTGGCCGAATACCTCAAGCGTGTGATGGAAATGTAACGCCCCTTACTATAATGTGATGCCGTGTCCCGGCGCAATGACACAAAAACAATAAAAGCCATTAAAAAAATGAGGCATTTGTTGCATCCAGTGGGGGCATAATTACTGCTTATCATGACTTAGTACTGTCTGTCGCATTTTATCGCTCCTCGTAAACATTTCCATGTCTGCATTCATGATCGGAGACGACAAGCAAAACTTCCATTTGAATAGTAAGTAGCAGGTTCTTTTAATAAGAAAACGTAACTTAAAGGTTGTGAGTCAGAAGCACCAGACTGTCCTTGTGCACAGCCAGCATAGGCTACTCTGCAAGTTTTAGGAATCAGTCCTCCGTAAATGCGTTGAACACACTCTAATATCTGGGTTGGAACTGTTCTGGAACAGTGTTGTAAATACAACTTAACTACTGATTGTGTCCTCTTTTGGAAGCACAAACAAAGTAGTTTCACTTTCACAATGAAACAGCATCTCTAAAACATGGCAGTGGTGGCAACACTACAGCGAGAATAATAGTGTATTATTAGAGAATAAATAAACCCACTCTGTGATGTAGAAAATGGGGGTGTGTTTAATTGAGCCGTTTTAGGGGAGTGTGGTCAAGTCATAACTTTAATAAAGAATATCTCTTTGGTTTTGAAACTTTAGTCTTTGCAACTTTAGGGGTCTTATCTATGCACTAACAGCTTGTAACACTCCAAAGAGAATAGAAAATTTAAAATCACATGATATGATCCCTTTTAATAAAAACTTAGCAGTTTATTTTGTAAGGTCTTTGTACACTTCTGAAAACATTGTTAGATTTATTATATTGCTTTTCTATCTATAGATCCTCCTAAATATTACACACTGCACCTTTAAGTTCTCTTCAGGAAAAACCCACATTCGATCACAACTCTTTTTCCAGCTTCAACATAATGTTGCGTGTGTTACTCTGAAGATTAATACATGCTGTGTCAGAGTTTGCTTTTCAGAGTTGCGTTTTAATGGAGTGGCTCATCATTAGCTCTGTTAAAGCCGTAGCTACTGAGTAGGGGGACTGTTCGGGCAGGACAGGCTGCTTTTTTACTGTCAACTTCAATACGTTCTTAGTTGTTAGACAGGCTGTTTGGGTGGCAAACACATTTTATAACCGTCTTATGTGCCTAAATCCAAATCTTGACTATTTTAATGAAAAACTGAACAAGCCTTTCTGAAATCTTAAACTGTTTTTGATCATTGAAAGGGACACTTTCTTATAATAACTCAATTTGTGATTCTAGCTGACTGTATGTATAAAAGCCTTTGATTTTGTGCTGACTTTCATGTTCTATAAGTATCAGCTGTCTGCAGTGTGCTTCACATTAGCATGCTTAAGGGAGACTGATGTTCTGACAGCACATGGTTGATGAGATTATCGCATCAGGGAATGGAATATTAATGCAGCGCATATGTACAGTATAAAAAACATTCACATGCTTGTAACTTTGATGATGCATATTCAAATATGGCACTGAGGAAACTCTGGCACTTTCCATCAATGCAGTTTTGTATTGATGCTTATCAGTCTGCTGGTATGAAATGGAGAGACACTGCCAAAATATTGTGATGACCATGCATCTATTTTAGGCAACAGAAAGGGTTTGGCATTCATTGCATACGCTTTCTTTATAACTGGAAGCAGCGAGAATAATACAAGTTTAAGACTGATGCTCATCATCTATTAAATATATATTCCTGCTGTCAAACAATTAATTGCATCCAAAATAAAGGTTTTTGTTTACATAATATATGTATGTGTACTTTGTTTGTTGATTATTTGTATATATAAACACACACATACATATATTTACATATATACATTTATATTATTATATTTTATATTATATGTTTACATTTAATATATACATGCATGGGTTTGTATTTATATATACATAATAAATATAGTGCACACTCATGTAAAAAAATATATATACAGTATATATTTTGAATGCGATTAATAGTTTGACAGCACTAAATGTGAACTTCTTTTATGCAAAACGTACAGTATAATATGCTGTGTTCTCTATCACAAAAACAACAACAACAAAAAACATTTCAGCAAATATTTTACAAGTAAAAAGTATTTTAAGGAATTAAAAAGTGCTTGTGCATGTTTTTTTGTGTAATTAAATAAAATACACTTTTGTTGTAGTTAAATAAAATACTTGTTTACAAAGAATACACTTTTTTTTAACCATTTCCAGAATTGTTTATTCTTTTTTTAAGCAAGATTTTATTAGACTGATGAATATTCTTCTTCTCAAAGATTAAGAATAACAATTCATCATCCACACAATATTACTCTACACCACACGTGTAAAATAAAGTCAAGTTAACAAGAATTGCTCAACACTGCGCACATATTCAATGGTAAATACTACATCTAATGGCGAGAAAAAAGCGCGCAAGTGATTCCTCCATATTTAGATCGCGTCAAGTTTATTGATGAATGAAGTTAACATTTTTAAAGCCAGATAAACAGGATGATTTTCCCTGAAAGAGGCTGGCTGGCTCGCACGAGCCGCGTATAAACCCTCGAATGAATTTATAGTGTCTGCATGCTTCGCTACTTCACTCCAATTGTCCGCAGGCTGCAGATGCTCTTCGCCAATCCAGCACTGCAGGTGCAGTTAATGCTGGAGACGCTGACAGTAGTTCTGGCTAGATATCCATCTCTTTGCTTGCTTCTTTTCCTCACACGGAGCTCTTTTTTTCTGCTTACCCTCAGATTTTGCTCTAGTGCTGCCTCGTGAGGTGTTGGATTCATTGGATCCCGCATTCTGACCGGCTTTGCGGTGCGTCTTCAAGAGCGTCAACATTATCTTCAGTGGACATATGACGAACAGTTCCGTGTGCTGCCGCATCATGTTGACATAACTCTGCTGAAGAACTGAAATTAATGAATGGTCGGAGAGGAGCGATGATATGAATTAACTCTTTGATGTGGAGGAAAGCAGGAAAGAGGGTTTTGTACTGCATGTACTGGCGAGGAAACACGGGAACGAGGTTTTAAACACGTTTCTTGATGCTGTGAGTTTTCTTGTTGAAGTTGGCTTTGCTCAACCATGGGAAAATGATTCGGAGTGGATATTCTGATAAGTGTTCCTTGGAGATGGATGCAAGATTTTCCAACCTTTCCCCTTTATGAATCTTTTCGTGGTGACTCTGGAAAGGTGGAGCGATCAGGAAAGCTAAT
The DNA here is from genome assembly GCA_032357425.1 of Enteromius argenteus. Taxonomy (NCBI): domain Eukaryota; kingdom Metazoa; phylum Chordata; class Actinopteri; order Cypriniformes; family Cyprinidae; genus Enteromius; species Enteromius argenteus. The sequence continues at coordinate 11,491,598 of JAUCMR010000059.1, forward strand.
GACGGACATATTAATCCATCAAGAGCACCAGAGGGGTTTGGAAACGTTTGGATGGAAATGTGTGCACCTTTTTCTGGTTTTATACGGAACTACTAATGCATAGTTGTGGATCTCTGCTGGAATCTCAGTTGTCAGTATAGTGAAATGAATTCAGGGCTGTTGACATATTCGCTGTGATTTTTGCTTCTTTTTCGCAAATATCCATCTTTTCATCTGAAAGTATTCCGATCTAAATGGAATTAGTTGAGAAAGCCATTTGTGAAAGGAATAGACATGGTACATGGGAACAGGTTCCTTCACGGTGAGTCCAGCTGCCAGTTAACTTCTCTCTGTTTCATTTTACGCATGAGGTCTATCTGCATTTACCGGTCTGTCTCGCTTTATTCCTTGAGGAACTTTGTGTGTTATTGTAAACTGATTGAAATAATCGCATTGAATTTATTTTGAGTGATATGAAACTGCATATGCATCATGACAGCATACCGTATTTTCCCAGTTTTGTTGTTTTTTGACGGAAAATCCAGCTTAAGTTGGTATATGGTTTCTAGCTGTTCTAAAATGATCGTTTGCTGATGCAGGTTGGATATTAGTTAGTCCAAGCTAGTGATTTGGTGGTCAATAAGCTGGCAAACCATCATAGACCAGTAAAAAACATCTATAATCTGATTAAGCTGGTTTTTAATGGTAGCTAGTTTCAAACTGACCTAAGATTGTCATTGCAAGCTAGTAATTAGCTAGTTCAAGTTGGTAGAGCATCGTGGAAGAGCAAAAAACCAACTGGTCATATCAGTTTAAGATGGTTTATAGCTAGACAACCAGCTGGTGACCAGCTTGGACCAACTAGAAACCAGCTACTTTGTTTTAAAATAACTACTAGCGTAAATGGAATGTTCTTTTTCTCCAAACTTGCAGTAAATCCACAGCAAATCAGTCAGTTCGTAAAGTAAATGCAAGATAAAGACTAAAATAAATAAATAAATGAACTTTTTCTTTTTCATTCATTTTAGATAAAAAAAAAAAAAATCCAGGATTTGACCAAATTCTTTTAAGATCCTTGATTTTCAGCCATTCCTAAAAAGCATTTTTAAATCTACATTTTGCAGTTTATCCAGCTTTATGTTCATAATGAATCCAAGTGATTCTATGCTGTTTTGATCTTAAATCTTTTGTCGCAGTTGTTGCAGGTCTTCTCATGCTTGGGTTGTCTGGGGCAACAAAGAAGGAAGCAGGTAATGATGTTTTGTCACAGAATACCCACCCACTCTCCATTTGCATGTTTCCCGGCAATCTCTGACATTTGACTGCTCTCTCTCAGTTAAAAACAATTCAGGAGTGCAGCCAGCAGGGCAGTGTGGAACCTGGGTGAAAGAACCAGAGGGAGGCCTCTTCACCTCACCCAATTACCCAAACAAATATCCTCCAGAGCGAGAATGCATCTACATCATTGAAGGTAAAAAAAAAAACCTTGTCCGAATAGTAAATGCAGCACACAAACAAATCTGTCATGTGACACTAGGATGGTGGGGGGTTGTTTTGAATTGTTCAGCAGCGCAGTGGCACTCAGAGCAAAAGATGCAGGAGCAATCAGTTGATTGTTAATCCTATGCAGCAGTATTATGATGCTCATAAACACTAGTGTTTCATTTGCATTCATAACAGAAGGCTCTATAGATCAACAATCTCTCAATATCTGAATGATAATTTGATTTAACGCAATTAGATTTCCACGAAAGTGGGTAAAGATGGGGTTGTCTTTCAGTTGCATCTGTTGGACTGCTAGCATGCTGTGCTGCTGGATGCTAATAATCAAACTGAGCTAAGAAGCTAGTTATAATTTTCTTGCAATTAAGACGGTTTATAGGTGATAATCTCTTTGTCGTCAAAATAAGATTATAAATGGTGCTGGTTAGATTACTTCAAATAAAAATAAATGTTCAAAATAGAACTCTAAACATTATTAATTTTGGAATTTTGTGCATTTCATTGTTTTTGAAACTATTATTACTACTATAATACATGGTTAAATAACTCACTGAGTAGTAATTCAAATAAAAATTATGCTCATTGTTAGTTGAAATGTTGAGAAGGTGTGTGTTTATGTAGTCAATTATAAAGTAGCTGTAGTCTGATTATTTAAAATGTAATATAATATTTGGAATCTGATTGTCATCTAGATTACATGTAAATAGTCACTACCCAGCACTGATTACAAATGATGTTTATAAGTCATCCTTCCTTACAATTTTTTTAAAATTTTTGTCTGATTTTCATAAATAAATTTATATGAATGCAATCCATATATCCAAAACCTTCTTTGTGTACTAATAACATACCCAACCCAATCTTGTGGTGAAACATTGGCTAACTATTATGCGAGGTGGAGATTATCGTATAAATGTGATTTATACAGAAATATCCGCAAATCTAACCAGAATGACCACCAGTTCACTTACCAAACCATAGATATGAATTACCACGGGAGTGTGTTGGACGTATGATATCATCCATCATAAATTACAGATGTCAGTCTTGATTTTTTTTTCCTCCTTTGCAGCTCCACCGAGACAATGCATTGATCTTTTCTTTGATGAAAAGTATTCAATAGAGCCTTCATGGGAATGTAAATTTGACCATATTGAAGTCCGGGACGGACCCTTTGGCTTTTCTCCAATAATTGGACGCTACTGCGGCCAGCAGAACCCTCCATATATCAGATCAAGCGGCCGTTACCTATGGATAAAATTTGTTGCGGATGGTGAATTGGAAGCAATGGGATTTTCTGCGAGCTACAACTTCACAGCAGGTACATACAGTTTTATGCTCCCTTTGTGCAGTGTCAGTTATTTTTACGATTGATTCATTATTAAACCAGTGGGTTTTTGGCTTTTCCTGATGGTCTGGAACCAGTTTTCACTCGCTGACCTCAGGGTATTGTTATCCTGTGCATGTCGACTTGAATTCCTGATGCAATCAGTAACTACTCTACAAAATCCATGCTGCTGATTCATATAGCCATGCTGGTTCTGTCAATGATCCTAACCTGCAGTTGAGCTTACTCATATTCAATTGCAGTAATAAAAAGCCTGTGTGTTCTAATTCATCAAAATCCCCTTGAATTGTTTACCTTGATCAATTCTTAGTACCACAATGAATGCTGACAATCCTTCCCAGGACCTGATTTAGATGATAAAGATTGCCAATAAGATGCTAAGTGGTAACACAACAACATCATTCCGCATATAATTGATTTCAATTACCCATAAGGAATCCTTAGACATTTGTAGCATATTGCGGTTGTGTTTATCAGACGTCTCGTTCTTCACTGCTTTCTTGCTTTGATTTAAAATTGAATCTCTGAAGTAAGTCTGAACGGCATGTAATACTGTAGTGGAGTTCAAGTGAGAGATGTTTTCATAAATGGTGTGCAAATGGAGCAGTGATAGATATTGTGTGAAGAATGCCAAAAGCAATATTTGAATAAAGCTGCAGCTAAAGTTGTAAATGCAGAAAAATTTCACAGAGTGGTCGAGCTTTAAGGGCCTTGCAGATGAATTGCACAGCTGTGGCACTGGGTGCAAGAAGAAGTAGCACACAATTGAAGGCAGCACTGATTTAGAGTCATACTGTATCTGAGAAATGAGTTATGAGCCGAGGCTTTTTTTCTTTTTTCCATCCTATTGTGAGTCAGGAGGAAATTCTTTCGCCAAGTTCGGAGAAACTGTTCAGCGTGAATGGATTCAGATTCTCGCTTCGCAACTTGCCAGAGAAGAAACACAGCTTCCTCTAGTTTTGATAAGGAATATCAGTGGCATATAATTTACATAATTAAGGAGATAAAAGTCCCTGAATTCACTTCCCTTGATGTTCCCCCAAAAAAGTGGAGAGCGCATCTGCTGTGCTGTAGCCAATGGTAACACATGCTAATGCAGAAGGTACAGCAGATGAATGAAAAGCAGGGGATGAGGAAGGCTGGAAATTGCATGTATTCATCTTCCTTGGTCTTTTTCCACATTTTATTGCCACAGAAAGGAACATTACTGTATTTAACTGAAAATTTATGCTGCTTATTATCACAAAGCCAACACTCAATCAAAGATGTGCCGGTCTGGAGAGTGAGACGGAGGAATTTAGTTTATGTTCATCATGCTGGGGCTCTGGGCAGCACAAGTTTTGAAATGTCCTGCATAAGACTTCATTAACACTTCACTTGCTTGCTTCGTATCAAATCAAATAGATCAAGTGCAACTGAATTACAGCTCTTATCTTGAGATTCTGGAGCAAATGATCGATGTCAAATAAATAACAGTTTGAAAGTGTTATTCAAGGCCTGGACAAGTCACTGAATTAAAGGTTTGTAAACCTTGAATCGTTGTTTTCATGACATTCACAGTGTACAGCCTTTAGTGCGACAAGTGAAGCCAATTCCTGAGCTAATGACTAATGAATCAGAAACACACAGCATGACCTGTGAAGTCCAGTTGTCGAGCGAATGATTTTTGGGGTCTGTTTAGTTTATTAAAAATGTACAGTGCAGCTAGTGAAGTCCGATTCTTAAACGGTTGACTTTTACATGAGCCGGTTAGTGGACCACAAACATACGTAACTAGTGAAGTCTAGTTCTCTAGGAGTAATTCTTATGAGTTAATGCTATATAATGAATCAGAAACAATCAGTGTGACTAGGCCCTATAGGATAGGCTTGATTCTTGAATAAATTACTCTAATTAGCTGATTCTTTTTAGTGAATCAAAAACATAAGGCTTGACCAGTGTATTTCGACTCACTTACTGAACAGCTGGACAAATACATTTTGTCTTGTTCATTTTAAATTAATCCTGATTTCTCAAAATTATGTGCTTTCATTGATGAGTCAGAGTGAACTGCTCCACTAATATTGTAGTAAGTCAGTACAATTGGCAAAGTCAGGATATTCACTAAAAAATCATTTAGATTTTGGTTTGTTTTTCACCAAACCTTATTATATTCCTTCAGAACACTTAGAAAAATGTGGCACAAGTTGCATTAGATCATTCTGTGTTACTTTTGCAGCTTTTTCCTGATCACTACAGAGTACTGCAGTGATATTATTTTGTAGGCCAGCCTGCATCATTCTGTTTCCCTTGACAAAATCCCAAAAGGTTTTTCCATTGGCTTTCAGATAATTGCAGAAAATATTCTCTGCAACCAACAAAACTGTATGATTCATACACAATTTGTTCATCATGATAGTATTCACAAATTTGATGAACTCTGAAATCTAAATATAATTGCCAGAAGTAATACTTTTAAACCTCTGTCAGCCCTTTCAGTCTTTATTTAAAAAAGATAGAAAGAAAAAGAAATGAGTTAGAATAGTTTGCAAGGGCACGATTATAAATGCAGCAAGGCTGGAAAAGTACGTTTTTGTGTTTGGTGTGATGAAATTTAATGCCCTCGACAACATCTACAGTCTAATTTAGCCACTTGTTAACAACCACCTTTTTCCAGACACATAAAAGCTTTAAAAAATGAGTGGGGTTTTACTAATGTATAATGTTGTAGAATAAAACATGAAAATATTTTGAGCTTGTGTTAACCACAGACTTTATTTCAGCCATTTAACCAAAAACCCTTTCAAACAAACTGTTGACTTTTGGATGATGGAATTGGAAGTGCCAACATACTAACTTGCTTCTAGGTTTTGGCCTACAAAAATATGTAATTCTAGCAGTGCACTATATGGATGAGTGCCAGCAGATTTATTTATTTTCTTTCTCCTTTTGGGGTCTGTAAAAGAAAGCGTTAGAAGAACAGCAGGATGAGTAAATATTTACTGAATTGTCATTTTTGGGTGAACTAGGCTACCCCTTTAAGGGCTAGTTTTACTAAATGGCAAATTAGTGCAAGCGTGAACTTTCAAAATGGTGCTGATGGGATGTGAAATTTCTGCAGGTGATTTACTAACAATGCACAAATTAAAGAACAAAGACGCAACATCTCATGTACATATCAACCAATGCAATATACCAAGCACAGCGAAAATTAAAAAAGTCGCAATTAAAGAATAAATAAATAAAGAAGCCACAGTACATTGAAAAGAACTGGTGGCCAAAAAATGAAGGTTTGCTAGAAGTTTTGATAGAGCTGGTGTGTGGATAAAACGTTCTCCCTTCTACCAAGCGATCTCCGTTCTTTGCGGTACCTCCTCCTAGCAACAATTGCAACCATTTCATGCGTTTCAAGACTTGTTTTTTTTTTTAATAATGTGGGTGTTAAATATTGGCACAAATGCCAGTAATTTGACAAGCGTAAATGTTAGTGAAACGTGTTGTGTGATTCATTTGAATACTCTCCTCCCATAAATTTTGCATCATGAAAAGGAAAACTCCTGCATTTTCAATAAGGTCAGGTGCAAAAACAACTGAGTCCATGCCTTTACAGCACTAATTCGTCGCTGTGTGTCTTTAGTAAAACCTGACAGTACAATTTTAATGCCAAAAGATGGTTTGCGCTGGCAAAGCTGTTAGTAAACCTGACCCTAAGACTTCTCAAAAAAATATTTAATATTACCAGACTTGTAGAGAAATCTAAATAAATCCCATTCCCGTCCCTTGCTGAATGTAATAAAATCTTTAAAAAGTAATTGAAAATTATATAACGAACAGATTTTGCTGTTATTCTCAAATTGAAAGCATTCAGTTGGAATTTGTCTTTGTAACTCTCTAAAATAAGGAAAATGGAATATTCAGAAGTGGGAATTCTATAAACCGCTGTAAATCTATAACTTGGGCCGCATGCATCCAAACATAGGTAGGATATTCAAACATCATGTGGTTTTAATGCTTGAGTTTCCCAATTTGGTTCTAAAGTAATTAAAGGTGTTTTCACTCAAGGTTAGTTTCATCTGAAATTGCAGATGCATGGCATAATCCGTTGCCGAAGCCCAACTTTGGATGGCTCAGTGATAGAAAAGTAGAATGATGTGCACACTGTGTGTAATTACTTCCTGCTATCATGTGAAAATAAAAATGGTTGTGCAGTCTCTCTCAGCATTCAGATGCAATTATTATGCAGACGTTGTATGAGTTGATTCCAATAGTCAGATCTTGCTGTCTGTAGACAGACGTCCTCCCACCATCTTGCTATATCTAACTGGATTAAGCAGTAAAAGCAGGACGCTTTACGTTTTAAACTTCACTGTGAACAGAGACTTTGTGACTATCACTTGTCCCTTTCCTCCACCCTCCTTCCCTCTGTCCATCTGTCCTTCTCTCCATCTAACTATCTGGAAAACTCACATGCTCATTCTCCTGAGTCTCACTTCCTTGTCTCCTGGGCTTGACTGACCTTATTACCCCACCTTCTCTTTTCTAAGAGATAAAGCTGTGCTACCAGACAAGATCTGGCTGGGTTAAATAACAGGGAGAGCTGCTCCCCTCATGTGTCTTTCCCCAGGCCACTGGCTGTTTGAAGCCTTTGTCCCAGCTGTAAACAGACGCAGCAGTAATAAGAAAAACAAGATGGACTAAAAAGCATTTCAGGGACCGCTTTCTTGATCCAGTGGCCATTTAATAACCTTGTTTGGGGAAGCCTCATGTGGCCTTTTCCTCTTTTAATTTTCAATAGGTTTGTCGAAAGCAGGGAAAAGAAAGAGGAAGCTGAATGCAGAAGCTGAGAGCGGCCCCTAAGATCCAAATGTTGAAATGTATTCAGAGCCAATTAAGAACGTCTCGGTTACGTATTGTAACCCTCGTTCCCTGAAGAAGGGAACGGAGACGTCACGTCGGTGACCGACGAA
>JAUCMR010000059.1:11551425-11566706 GCA_032357425.1 Enteromius argenteus
CCAGGCAGCGCGGAGATTTTGGGGGCGGTCCTCGCCGGATAGCGAGCCGACTACCCGGTAGCTGAATCCGCCGCGGCAGAACGGGGTCCGCGGGGATGTGCGCGTTCGCGCAAGCGAACGCCATCCTCTTTGTGATGTCTTGTTCTGTCACAGTGGGTCGCTGCGGTGAAGCGAGTCGTGAGCTCTTCCAGCGGCACGGAGACACAGGAGGCAGAGATGCATAGAAACAAGGTTTTAATGTTAAACAAAGGAAAACTGGAACAAAGCAAACAAACTCAAAACACAAACAATCACGCAACTTTAAAGCAACTTCAACAAGACATGAATGGCAAAGGAAAAACAGCGGATTTTAAATACAAAGAAATCAAGAGCTAAGGTGCAATCAGGGGTACAAAACAGGTGAACGAGATGAACTAATCAGACTGAACCAAAATACAAAGATCGGGGGAGACAGGACTAAACCAAGATCACATAGACAGATACAAAACATGGAACAAGAATACGCCTACGGCGTAACAACAGTATTGGGGAGCTCTATTATAATACATTAACTACTTTTTGTATGCCTCATAGTAATACTTATTTTATACCTATGAGTGAACCAGGCATTAAAAGGACTTTTGTCCTGCTGTTCTTATCATAATGTGCATATGTGGTCTCCAAACAAGTGTTATATTCTCTGTTTCATTGAAATGTTTTTCTGTAGCAGCTCTGAATCAGTGTCATGATTATCTGGCCCTGAAATCTCTCAGGAATGATTGTTTGAAGCACAGATGGCGGGGAAAGCGCCATGCCTTACTCTAGACTCCAGCTACTGTTGCACAAATGGCTTTCCTCGGCACATCTCTCACAGGCCTTCATATATCTCATCCAATTAAGTCCACAAGCGTATAACCTCCCAGACATGTACATCTCATCTCGCTGTTTCTTATTTGATTTGCTGTCTGATATGAAAAGAAAAGGGGGCGGGGTCTGTTACATCATCGTTTGTTTGCAGCAATTCATCCAAATGAGAAATTCTGAGCAGCAACCGTTCCTGATTTTTCTCTCTGCTCTGGTGGGAACATCAGTGGATGCAGGCTACAAATAAGTCAGCTCAGAGGGGGATGTGAACAGCACCTCAAACACATCCACATGCCCTGAAGAGACAGCAGTCCCCAACTGGCCAGAGGTTGACGTCTCGATGTCAGGCAGCCCTGACTAATTTATTCCAGAGGAGCGGTAGAAGGGAAAAAATGTGATTTATTGAGATACAATAACTCTGCTGGGTAATTAGAGTGTGTTTGAAGAGTCAAGTCGGCTTCTGGAGTCTGGAGGGGCTTGTTTCAGATGGAGGGGTGAAGGAGGTTTCTATTCATAATCATTTTCATTTATTCACAATGTCTAAGGTCAGGTAAAGTGATCAGGATCCTCTTGTTTGGCTTTCTGTGAGACAAGATATATATTTTTACATGCTACATTTATACATTTGCAGTACGAGTGTCGCTTTCATTTCATCATCACATTTTTTATTATTGATCATTTATTAGATATTTTACAGTAAAAGATGTGATAAATCAAGATTAATTGACTGTATTTTTTGATTGGAGTATTTTTAAAAATATTGCTATAAAATATATATTTAAAGTTAAACAATTGTATACAGCTCTACAGATGTGTTTCTTATTTGGTGTTTTGTTTTGTTTTGTAAATTATGTCTGATCACAGATGGTGTTGGATGAGATATATCTCAAATGATTAGTGTAAAATATAAAAATGAAGAGGAATAGCAAGCACTACTAATTAGAGTGCAAAGATAAGACTGTAATCTAAGGCCAGCCCAAATCTTTTGATTAAATATTTGATTTTGTCACATTATATATTCCTTGACCTTAGGGTTTATAAGGCAGTGTAAGCGACTGGCTTCTCACTTGTCAGTGGATGTACTTTCAGGATCGGTTTCTGGATTTTGCTTTCAGCTGCCCTAAGGTTGTTAGATTATTAGGCGAGTCTGTCTTAATAACTGGTCGGGTTCCTTAATGCTTTATAAAATCAATTCTGTCTAATTACCGTCTCGCACATTCCTCATATTCCTTCTAGTAAATTGTGTCTAACAAGTTCTAACAAGCTGGCACATGCCGTAGCGAGTCTCCTATCATCTTCATGTGAGGGAGTTGGAAAGCCTCATACTGTATGTTTCATTTGTTTAGATGTGGTTCAGTACAGGGTTTTATGCACAGTGTGGGTATAAATGATGCCCCCTGTTTTGCTGATGATGAGAGATTGTCCAGAAAGACTGTGTTGTCACTAGTTCATAACTTATATTGTAGGTGTGAGCATATTGTGAGGAGGCAAGAAAAAACCGACCAACATTGCTGGAATGGCACACTGATCGGTCCCTTATAAAAGTGGAAATGTGCTGAACTAAATCCTAATACAGTGAGAAGATTTACTGAGCTGTGAGTAACACTTGAGCCTTTGCTCACTGGTTGAACTGGGGTGCTTCTTTTACTTGTTATAATGCAACACCAGGTGCTCATTAAATGAAAAATCACCTCAACTGTTCTTCTCCAACTGCTGGAAGAAGAACATTCTGTGCTAAGTTTTAATTCTGTCAAATCTGTCAAAAAGTGTTCCTTGGTTTACTATGATAAGGGTCATTAGTGTATTTATAGCAAAAGTACACCTACAAATTAACATTAACTGTTTGATTGACTTTCTGTGAAACACAAATGAACATTTCGAATGAATGGAGATTTGAGTTTTAAGTTGCAAAAAGGGTGCTATCATAAAAGTATCATGAAAGCTGCTCGTTTGCATCTTTGGTAGTCATGTGAATGAATGAATTTGTGAATGATCATTCAGACTGGTTTTATGAACTCAATCTAGTTCACTGAAAAAATCTTCCATTTCATGACGACTTTAATATTATTGGAATAAATCATACAGTAAGCACTGTTTTCATTAATCTCATTCACGTTCCTTATATTAAAATATACATATATAGTATTTCATTGAAGACTGTATCAGTGAATCAGACTGGTTTTGTGAACTCAGTCAACTGATTCATTGAAAAGCTCTAAACAAGATGTTCACAACTTGAAGGATTCGTGTTACTTCTGCCATGAATGTTGGCATGTTCCTCAAATAAAGTTATTATATACAGTAGGCCTACCTTAAAGGAAAAGTTCACCCAAAACTTACAATTCTGTCATCATTTACTCACCCTCAAGTAGTTCCAAATATCTTTGTTCTGCCGAACACAAAGGAAGAACACAGAAGGTCAACTTATGACATTTAGATAAAAAATTACAAGCTCAAAAGTTTAAATATGTATGGATGAATAGTTCAAAACAGATTTGGAAAATGTGTTAATAAGTGTTGGAATATGGTGAACAAATCATAGAACATTTCTGATACTTTTATTTTGATGTTTTGTCATTTTGGACTCAAGCTGACAGCTAAAATCCTAATTTGCATTTGTTATATTAAAAAAATGGCCAGGATATATTTTTTAAAAACTCACCTTATGTGTTTAGTCATGGAGGTTTGGAAAGACATGAGGGTGAATAAATGATGACAGAATTTTCTAATATTTCAAATGGTGAAAATGGGAGTCTGGATGAGGAGAGGTGTGAAGTAAGCTTGATTAGGGTTAGATTGAGTGAGAAGAGAACAGATGGTTCGTTCTAACACCTCTCTGGTTTTTAGAGAGCCCAAAGGAGCTGGTGTGAGTGGATAGAGTTTATTTCCATGCTTTGAGAGATCACCAATGCAACTTTTTGAAACCTCTCAGTACTGTGTACGAGCTGAATTTCAAACACAACCCTCTGAGTTCTTGTTATTGATCTTTCTGTGCAATTATCATCAATCTGAGGCTTTTCTGACTACAGAGATCTGTTGTTAAAGCAAACACAGTTTACCAGGTAATCTAGATGTCACTGATATGACAGCTGGGACGGGTGCATTGAAACCTCTGAAGAAGAAAAAAAAGACTATTTCGACAGAAGTGTCCATTTTCTTTGTGGAAATCGAGTTCTCTGTGTGTTAGAAGTAATAGATTTTCAATGGATGTGAGAGTCTGTTTCGCTCTTTTCCACTCTCTCTTAGATCTACTTGCGTTTCCTAGACTACGAGATGCAGAACTCCAACGAGTGTAAGCGTAATTTTGTGGCGGTGTATGATGGCAGCAGCTCGGTGGAAGACCTGAGGAATAAATTCTGCAGCACGGTGGCCAATGATGTCATGCTGGTGTCCGCGCTGGGCGTGGTCCGCATGTGGGCCGATGAGGGCAGCCGGAAGAGCCGCTTCCGGATACTCTTCACTACCTTCCAAGAGCGTAAGTCATATACACACACAAACACTGCTATTACAAATCTCCTATCCAACCCTCGTGTGTGTTTGTGATGTGTGTGTGAGCGAGGTCGTATGAATTTGTACGAATTAGCACAAATTTTCCACCTTGTACGAATACATACAAATTGGTCGTGAGACTGTGTTGAATATTAGTTTCAATCAATTTAATGTATCCTTAAAATAAATAGCCGAAATAATGGTTTCCACTAAAGTATTAAGCAGCACAAGTATTTTCAACCTTGGTAATAAGAAAAGTATCCTGACCAAACCAGCATATTACAATGGCATAAATATTATGTGAAATTTATGGAATCTCATTTCCATCACTAAATAAAATGTAATTTCTAGATTTTTCTTGACTTCTTTTCTCGGATTTATGTGATACTTATGTGAATTTAAAGATATAAATTCACAGTCTTGACTTTTTCTCAGAAATGCGTTAAATAAACTCACAATTGTGAGTATTGTGAAATATAAACTTACAATTGCGAGTTATAAAGTCCAAGTCACGAATCTCAATTCTGAGAAAAATTGTGAGTGTATATTATGCAATTCTGACTTTATTTCTCAGAAGTTTAAATCTTGGAATTCTGAGGGGGGTTTTTCCTCGCAACTGCGAGTTTATATCATGCAATTCTTAGAAAAATATTTCCCCTTTGGCTTTGGGTTGAAATAAGACCTACACTGTAGACATTTCTCGACAATTTTCATGAAGCCCACCTCACCCCACAGCAAGGTTGGGTTTAAACCCTGGTGTACATGTTTGTAGAAAATTTGACAAGCACCGACATCTTACACTTTAGCACTCATTCTCTGTTTTAGGAACACTCACTTATAAAACACCCTCTCTCGCTCTCATTTGCACCAGCACATTCATACCTGACAGAACGCTAAACCGAGCAGGACTGGGAAAATGAAAACACCTCATCCATGTGTCCATTAAAGGTACACGGGCCATCTATTTAGCTGGTCACGTCCTGCCAGTGATTTGAGCCACAAACACACTATAAATCTTGCATAAACTACAGCCTGCAGAATAAGCTGGTTTATACTGGTTTATGCAGGTTATGAGCTGGTGGACCCACACAGGCATCAACAGAAACTAAAGTTTAAAGTTTAGTGAATTAATTTAGTGAATCATGTTTTAGCTGACTAAAAGTCTGGGAATTTATAGTCTAGTTTTAGTCAATTCAGACATTTTAGTTATGCTACATAAATGTTAAACCCATAATTGCACTTATTTTGCTCTAAATTAAAACTTGTAAAACATTTTATTGTGGCTCATATGTTACGTCATTTAACTTTATAAAAAAGAGCAAATGTTTATGTGAAATAATACAGACAGGCTGTATTTCACTTTCATGTGATTAGAAGATTGCAATGTATTCAGATCATTAGCTTTTTTTTATTGAGAATGGTTGCCAGGTTGGGCAAAACACAAGTAAAGTAAAACACAAGGCTGGATACTAGTACACCCTTTTTCATATTTCTTGAGTATTAGGTTTTTAGTATTAGATCACAATTTTTTTTGTTTGGTTTTTCTTTTTAATATTTAAGTTAATGGCTACTGTCAAATATCTTCATATATCTTCTTTTGTGCCAAATTAATGAAAGAAACTCATACAGGTTTGGAAAATCACAATCATTTTTGCGTGAACTACTGTATCCCTTTAACCCTTAAATGCATATACCTTGGGTCTTTAGCAACATGGGACATCATTTTAACCTGAGTGAATAAATCCAACCCCCCCCTATAGATTAAAATTTAGTTTCATTTTCCACAACCCGTGACCTACAGAGGTGCATCTTGGCGGCAGGGATTTACATTTTTACAGAGACTCAAATTGAGGCAGAGTGAAAGACTGGATTTTTTTCGATCAGGTAGGGTACAAGTGATTTCAAAACATTTCAGCTGGTTTATATAGATTGCCTAGATTTGGCTGAGTTACACTTCAGTAAATCCCTTATCTCTTCCGCGCATTGCGCGAGCAGGACAAACAATGAAGAATAGTAATAATAATATGACTTGGACTGTCAAGTACGTAACATTATAACAAGAACACTATTACAATTAAACGCTGTGAATTTTTAGAGTTTAGCTTTCATGTTTCTGCACGCTGTTGCGTGAAGAACGCGTCAACAAACAGAGTTCATTCAGAGCCGCACAAACTCGTTCACTTCTGCATTTGGGGCATTTCTTGTCCTCGTATCGTCTTAGTCATTGAAAAAAAAAGATTTCTGAATTGAGACAGAAAAACTCTTTATTTAATTAGTACAGGAACATTACGTTGTAGCATTATCTTCCCATGTGGAATATAAAGATCTTGATCCCCTGCTCCTCTGCTAAATAGTCTTTATAAAACCATGCAGGCTACAGGCGAGACCCCAGAAGCACAGAATCACAGGATTATTCATTTAAGCGCTGAGCTGTTTCTGCAGGGATGGAGCATTTTCTAGGAAACACGGGAGCTATGGTGGTGCCCCTCCACCCGGGCGTCTTTGATTGGGTGGTCCTGCGCAGTCGGGGTCGCATCTGCCCGGGTGGCAGCGCTAGCACAGTCACACTATAAAGCATAATGGAGGAGGAGAGAATGTAAAAAGAAGGAACGTGAAGGATGGGTGCTCTAAAAGTGAATGAAGTATTGTGAGAAAGGAGGGACAGGAGAGGAACAATAAAGATTGAGTGTCTGGCTAAGAGAGGAACTGCTGAGAGAGAGAGAAAGTGGATATAGGGTGATAAAATAGGGGTTTAATGTTGGGCTTGTAGTACACTCATCATTAGTGAGCACTGCTGGCATCAAATGCCTTTCTTTGTAATGGTCCCACCGCTGTTTCTGTGATGGCCTGTCGCCATTCTTCTGGCCCCTAAAAACAACCTCAGCCTAATCACTCCGTGCCGATGCTGATGGGTAAAGGATTAAAAGAAAATGATGGCACCATTCTCACTGTGCCACAGACTTTTTTGTTTGGTTGTTTTTTCAGGAAATTTCAAACAAAGTTAGTGTGTGTACTTAATATATTAATGGAAAGATTTGTATCAAATTTGTTGAATTTGAATGCTTAGTGAATTTCATTGATTAACGTGTACTTATTATTAAAAATATATATTATTGTTAATTTTTTTTTTTTTTTTTACATTTATCAAATGTAATAATATTATTACATATATTGACAACATTTTTATATATATAATGTAATATATAATGTGTGTATATATATATATATATATATATATATTTAATAATATATAATAAAAATAAATATGTATTTTTTTGTTTGCAGACTTTCAGTTTGAAAACTTTTGAATATTTTTTTTGAATAATTTTGAAAAATTATTTTGTGATAATAAAATACAAAATTATCTGCCTCCGAAATTAAAGCAATTAAAAATATATTAGTACATTTAAATGTATTATATATATATATATATACATACATATAATAATGAAATAGTAATATAGAATGAAATAATAATAATAAATACAATTAAGGCTGACAAATGACAAAGTTGATGTGCTTAGTAAATTTCTTCAATATATATAACATATTTTTGTATTTTTATTTATTTTTTACCAGGGAAACAGTTTTTTTTATTATTATTATTTTATGTTATCATAATGTTTTTTTTGTTTGTTTTTTTGCATTTTTTTGTCTTTAAAATGTTTAAAATATTATTTTTTATATTCATTGACCAAATTTGACTTATTCTGATGTTTTATTCTGTCGACAGCATTTTCTTTGAACAGTAACTAAGATCTATATTGTTTTTTTTCTTTTTTTTTTTTATTATCACAGTATTGGTTCTCATATAATATTAGTTTATTTTTTTAAATATGTAAAATATATGGCTTTTTAATTCCTGCTAGGGAATCATCATATTTGAGGGTCCTTGATTTAAAAAAAGGTTGAAAACCCCTGGCGTCAGGAATAGCAAATGAGCAATTTTGTGCCCAATTCCAGACTACAGCAGCACAGCTTCCACTTGCTCTGATTGATTGCGGGACATTAGTGTGCGTTTAAAGAGAGCGGCGGATGTCCTGAAGCATGCGGGGGAAGAATGGTTGAGGGAATGAGTCTGTGGTTTGGTGCTGAGGCCCGTGAGGGTGCAGAAAACACAAAATGCTCTTTCTGAGACAGAAAGAGGCAGCTGCGCGCCTGCGTCAGTCTCGTGAATGGCGATAGGTGGATTTGTGTAGGAGCCCAGTGTCCTTTGTGCAGCCCTATCCAGTGAATGAACACAGGATGTGCGGTTGCCCGGGTAACACCCCTGCATAACTTGTTCAGGCACTTACTTATGCACTGCCTCTCTCCCTCTGGTTTGCTCGACTCAGCAGCTGAACGGGGAAACCACCATCCTCTAAAACGGGTCTTGCCCAACACCTTTAAATTAATCAAACTGAACGTGTTTGCTCTACTGTAGAAGCATATTATGTTTTCAGATGGATGATTAAATGGATTAAAAGCTAAATTAATTAATTCACACAGTGAACCAAGAATATACATACTTATGATATTATTTATTTATTTTTTATTTTTTTATTGATCCATTTATATATATATGAAATAGATAAATACAAAAAATAATTAAAATAAATTTTCCTTTATTTTATATATATATATATATATATATATATAAACCTTTTTTGACTATAAAGAACCTTTTCTGCGTTTAAAATGTTCCATGGATGTCTAAGGTTCTTTATAAGAAGGTTCTTCATGCTGAATGCATGTGCAAATGGCTATTTGTATGGGTTTTTTTTATTTTTTCAAAGTAGCAGTGCAACATTGACAAATGATCCCTTACTTTAAAGTGTTGCCACTTTCATTATAAAGTCTCAGGAAATAAATAATATATGGAGGTTGAATCACCTTTAAATAAAGTCCACTATCATTTATTGACTTACATAGGAGACGTACAGGCCTGCAGCGCTACCTTGTGGTGAAAAAAATGAAATTGAATCAGAAAGTGAAGACGAGAGTTGTGAGGACAGAACTGCTGGAATGATGACTCATCCTAATTTACGTTGTTATTTCTCACCTGGGAACAGCTCAGCAATACAGTCTTTAATAAATCCAGAAGGTACATCCAGTCAACCTTGAAGCTGTGTTATTTTAGGATTTTTCTGTAGGAACTGGGTGATCTATGTCCTCTGCAGACCGCAAAATAATGTGGAATGTGGGAAAAGGCCACACATTGGTGGGCGTGTGAGGTACTTATGTATGCGAGGTGATTGAGACCGAAGCTCCGCCCCCTTCTGAAAGTCACCTTGGCTTAATTGAGTCTGCTGATATAGTATAAATGATGTAAATGTTACGAGTGGTTCTTTTTATGAATACTTTCTCATTTATCATTTCATGATTTCAGCTGAGACATTCATTCATTTTTCAACTTAAAATGAAGAGATTGAACACCCACCTTGATATATTTTTCATTCATCACACAAATATTAGATTAATCTCCTTTGATCTTGAGTGATATTAGCACCTTTGGAAATATTAAAGTACATGTAGTTTCTGCCTGCATTAAAGGTCTAGTTCACCAAAAAAATTTTATGTCAGTAATCACTCACCGTCATGTCATTCCAAACCTGTAAGACCTTCATTCATATTCAAAACACAAATTAAGATTTTTTTTTTTATGAAATCCAAGAGATTTCTGACCCTCCATAGACTGCAATGCAACTGACTTTCAAGGCCCAGAAAGGTAGTAAAGACATCATTAAAATAGTTAATGGGACATGAGTCTTAACTCTTTCCCCGCCAGCGTTTTTTTAAAAAGTTGCCAGCCACCATCAGCATTTTTGATGATTTTCACCTAAATTTGATGGCCTACAGAATATTTTTGAACTTGTTATATATCAAAAAAAAGAACCAAGCCACTGTTTTCAATTAAAAAAAAACCCATTTTATTCCATCTTTATGTGTTCGTGTTTTATAATCACTTGAATGCAGAAATACATCAAAAATACATTGCATTTTCAAGCAAAATACATTCAGATATCATGTTTTTTCACCTGTAAACAATTATATGAATTATTGAAATTGCATTCAGTAAACAGAACAAACAGACACACACACAAACAAACACACACACACAAGTGTTTATGCATACGCAAACACACACACTTTTATGCACACGCACACACACAGATTTAGGCTACATACATTCAAATGTACCTATATATACACATATACTCTATTTATATATAGATCCTGCACATACACACGCATACATACATATTCATATTCATATTGCCGGGTTATTGATCTGTACACAACATAACTAGAGATGTTTCTGTGTCTGTAAAGGGATCTCCGTCACTGACTATCCTAACTTTGTCGCGATCAGATTCAAAATGGTCAAAACACGATCTACATGCATGATCTATATATATGATCTATATTGTTTCTGATCCTTCCGTTTATGACGATATGACGATTTTTTCAAACCCGTTAGATCCAGAAGTCACGTAACTCATTCAGGATATGCGCTAAGGAGTTCTTTACTGTAATCCTCCAAAAACAGGAATTGACGTAAAAACTTGTCTTTTGGCGGGGAAGACTTTTCATTTTTGGGTGAACTATCCCTTTAAAGGTACTGTATTGTAGTGGTTGAACTAGATATTGCAGTCCAAATATTGGAGAAGGTTTTTTTTTTTCATCTGGCCCCTCCTCAGATTTGACACACATGCAGGTTGCCAGATTGACGACACCAACAGGAACAAGCACACATGGCGATGAATGAAATGAAATACAATGAAAAATTCATTTTCAAAAGAGAATAACTGTAGCATTGTTTTTCAGGTAAACAAGTTATGTTAACTTATCATGTTTCTTAGAGTCAAAATTTACATGCAGCACCTTTAATTTAATCTGGGCAACTTGTAAAATTATTTCATTTCAAGTATTAAAGGGATAGTTCACCTAAAAATTACAATTGTGTCATCATTTACTCACTTTCATGTTGTTTTTTGTTACCAAACAGTTGCTGGTAGGCATTGACTTTATAGGATGTTTTCTATATGTATCTGTATGTTTTCAAAATATCTTCTTGTGTGTTCAACAGAAGAAATAAACTCACACCCATATCCCTTAAGCATGAGTAAATGATGACAGAATTTTCATTTTTGGGCGAACCATCCCTTTAAGTATTTTAATGCGCTGTTCATGCTAATATAGACTCCTTCTTTGGGTTCAGCCAGAATAATATTAATAGAAATATTACAAAATATCTGCACTGCTTCTACAGACTTGTTTCCATGCATATTTGAAAAGCTGGATTAAAATTCATGCCTAGCAGAAGGCAACAGAATTTGATTTGGTTGGTTTGAGTAATGGGTTTCTAAATTTGAACTGTATTGATGCACAGACACAGTGAGATAGACATCCAGTGTGATTTGTGAGATTAATTGTGTTCAGAGGGTAAGATTATAGACAGCATCTTATTAACAAGAAGAAATGAAGTGTAATATGACATTAGCAT
This sequence comes from Enteromius argenteus, assembly GCA_032357425.1. Classification (NCBI taxonomy): domain Eukaryota; kingdom Metazoa; phylum Chordata; class Actinopteri; order Cypriniformes; family Cyprinidae; genus Enteromius; species Enteromius argenteus. The sequence goes on from JAUCMR010000059.1 coordinate 11,563,244, forward strand.
TATCTATTATCTGTTTTTCCTCTCATCAGCTCCCTGTGAGGGAGATACTTTCTTCTGCCACAGTAACATGTGTATCAACAACACACTGGTGTGCAACGGAATCCAGAACTGTGTCTACCCTTGGGACGAAAACCACTGCAAAGGTAAATCATGCTTCTTTTAGTTTTCAGTATCCTCTCAATGTACACGGATATGTCGACCTTTGTTTTTCTCTAAATGGAAATCAATACTTGGAGAGAAGCACTGTCTTAATGTTTGTCCCCTTCACACTTGATAGCTAGTCAACACAAAATATATCTCACTTGTTTTATGAACACACAGCTGTTAAAAAGACCTTGTTATAAAGCCCTCAAACCTCTAGCTGGGGTTCATTGATTGACTCTGCATACGGCACTGTAATGCCGCTGGGAAAAATGAGCTGACCACTAGAAATTCATTTGTATATGTGAATGACTGAGGCTCAGGCTGGGTTTGAATAATAGCATCAATTCATAAGTGCGGTTCGGTTATATCTGTGCTTATATTTCACATACGCTATGCTGAATTAATGTAATGTTGAAAATATTGCCAGGAGCCTCCATAGAGGATACGAGAGAGGTGTTTTAGCACAAAACGTTTTTCACAATTGATAAGAGTAATTGTTAAAAATAAATGAATAAATACTTTAAAAATAGTTTTGAACATCCTTGATATTTGTTGATATTATTACTGGTTTTAATTAAATTCATAACTTAATTGATATAATAAATACTAAGGTATTTTAATAATAATTAGTTTTAATAATAATTAATTTCAGTTGAAAATAAATAGTGCTGGGCAATGATTAATAATTAAAGAAAAATTTTTACATAATATGTTGGTGTTTACTGTGTATATTTATGATTTATATATAAATACACACACATGCATGCATATATTTAATAAAAATGTTATGCTTATATATTAAATACATTATATATATATATATATGTATATATATAATATACATTATATGATTATAAATATATGCATGTTAATACATGTAAATATTTTCAAAATATATACTGTACATGTGTGTCTTCATATACATTTACACAGCACACACATTGTATAAACAAAAACTTTTATTTTGGATGTGATCTTTTTTATTTAGTTTAAAATAGTAATAAAAAACAGTAAAAGCTAAGAAAAGTAAAAACAAACTAACAAAAACAACAATAAAAACAAAATGTTACTATTTGAAGAATAATAAATACAAAGAATATAAAGTAAATGTCAACTTTGTGTTACAGAGCTTAATATTTTCCTCAGTCCAAGATAAAAAGTAAGAAATAAGAAATAAATAAAAAAGAAACCTGAAGTAAATATTACTAAATAATAATAATTATTATTATTATTATTTGCAATATTATATTTTATCATATTTACAATAATTTGCTTTGGTTTTAGTATAATGCATCATAAAAGCCACATTATTCAATTTAAACAATACATTATGTATTATAAATCATAAATACAATCAACCTTAAACAAAATAATTCATATTAAAACAAAAAAATATATACAAAGACAATTATCTGTAGAGTATGTATACAAAAATAATATTTAAAAAAAAAAAGTTTTAATTTTGGTAAAAATTACATTATAAAAGTCAAATTATTTAATGGAAACAGTATGTATCATATACGGTATAATATGTCATCTTTAGAATACAGTGCACTTAATATAATATTTTCCTCAGACCAATATGAACAATAAAAAAAAACATGTATAGTATAAAGTACTACTATATAATTTAAATATGCAGATAATTTTTGACAAATTTGTTTTGGCTTTAGTATAATAATATTAGATATTTATTTTTGGAAACACATCACAAAGCCTTCGTTTTTGTGGTTTGTGAATGCAAACGCTCCTCTCCATTGAACCAAAGCCAGCGCAGATGTTATACGCTCACTGTGCTACATAAATGTCAAAGCTCTCCCATTAGAATGATTTACTACTTCTGTGTGCGGTTTGTAATCTCTTTGATACAACACTTTCAACAGAAGGTAACCCACGATGACATTGCATGCGGTAATAATTTATTATGCTTCCTGTTGTGTTTTGCAGAGAAGCGGAAAGCCAATATCCTGGACAACCTCAACAACACCAACGGCACCATCATCGGCGTTACGTGCTGCATCGTACTGATCCTCCTGGTCGTATCAGTCATCGTCCAAATCAAGCAGCCGCGGAAGAAGTACATCCTGAGGCGGGAGGACTTTGACCCCACCATGTTCCAGGAGGTGTTCCAGGAGCCGCCGCATTATGAACTCTGCACTCTCCGCAGCGCAGCGGCCACCTCCGCTGACCTGGCTGAGCTGGCCGAGGACTTCGAGAGCTACCACAAGCTCCGGAGGGCCTCCTCGCGCTGCGTCCACGAGCATCACTGTGGCTCCTCACAGCTGCCCAGTAACAAGGGCAGCCGTACCAACCTGAGTGCCCGCGAGGCCACGGCCGCCATCCTGACGGACCTCCCGTCGCAGCCCATGAGGCCGCTTCCTCCTCAAACCAACCGCAGGAACATTCTGGTAATGAGACACACCTACTCACAAGATGCCGCGGATGCCTGTGACCTGGACGATGACCTGGAGGAAGTGCCGACCACCAGCCACAGGCTGTCCAGACATGAGAAAGCAGTGCAGCGGTTAGTATCCATTAATTTTTGATGAGAAAAATTCATTTTGTTGCATATTTTGGAACGATTTACTCCCACCTTTAGTTCATTTTTAGCTCAGCTTCTCATTGATTTTTTTAGCTGTTTTTATTTCATTCTTTTTTTGCCTTTATCTTCTCTTTTTTGTCACTAAGACAGCTGTCGCGGTTAGTTAGTTGGGTTTGTAAGCTGTAGAGATGCAGAAGATGCTGTAAAGTTCACCCAAAAATGAAAGTTCTGTCATTAAAGGGTTAGTCCACACAAAAATAAAAATGAGCCTATATTTTACTCATCCTCAAGGCATCCTAGGTGTATGTGACTTTCTTCTTTCAGACAAATCCAATCAGAGTTATGGCAGGGAATGTGTTATTTTATTACTAAAGTAATTGCTCACTAAGACCAACGGAAAATGAAAAGTTGCGATTTTCTAGGCTAGGATCTATGCTCTCATTCCGGTGCAGCAGGAGCAATAATATTACAGTGCGCCTGAAAATAAACTGCTCAAAAAATTAAGGGAACACTTAAACAACACAATGTAACTCCAAGTCAATCACACTTCTGTTAAATCAAACTGCCCACTTAGGAAGCAACACTGATTGACAATCAATTCCACATCCTGTTGTGCAAATAGAATAGACAACAGGTGGAAATTATATGCAATTGGCAAGACACCCCCCAATAAAGGAGTGGTTCTGCAGGTGGTGACCAGAGACCACTTCTCAGTTCCTATGCTTTCTGGCTGATGTTTTAGTCACTTTTGAATGCTGGCGGTGCTTTCACTCTAGT
>JAUCMR010000059.1:11607549-11631771 GCA_032357425.1 Enteromius argenteus
CACTGCTTTCATGTAAGCAATGCATATAATTTTGGACCCGCCATTCGTCGTCTCCCCCCCCCCCCCCCCTTTGCCTGGCTGCATGGCAACTCTCTATTACAAGTAGGGCATTATATCCAAATCATTATACTTCCTGATGCTGAAAAACAGGCCTCCTTCCAAGGCAGCATTTCACCATAACAAGTACAATTAAATCCTTTACTCTGTATAGCTGTAAATAACTCTAGATTTCCTTTTTCACTGTGTTGAAGTTTATTGGAATATTTAAATTTGGTGTATTAATAGAACATGCATTGTAGACTATAATGCTTTTTTGTGTTCAACAGACGAAAGAAACTCATACAAGTTCGTAACAACTTTAGAGTGAGTAAACAATGACAGAATTTAAATTTTTGGGTGTACTGTCCCTTTAATTCTGAATGGTAAATTGTCAATCAGCTGTCTATTTCCTAATGTCATTTGCCTTTTTTTATTATTAGTAGCTTATTATTTCATATGACATTTATTTGTGAGTAGGCTAAAACCAATATGCTTAATAATGTACAGTCAACCTGTCGTTATCATAAATAAATAAATAAATATATAAAATAAAAATCGTTGATTACACTAAAAGCGCTAATGTAAATTGTGACCTCTGGTGGTGTCTTATGCTACTGTAATAAGAACCATCCGAAAACAGTCCGAAACGCTAAACTTTTTAGGATAATAAAAAAATAAGAAACACAAGTAGTTAAGGGCTCCCACTGCACGGATTTTAAATTCAAATGATGTTCTTCTGCTGTGTGTTTAACAAACTAGAGCGCCCCTATCATCATCAATGAAGCTGTCCACGCGCGCAGTGCAGACAGGCTCTTTGGCTCAATGGGACGCTCTGGTCTTGTTGCGTCGCGTCGCTCGCTGTAGACACGGGGGCGCTCGCTGGCAGCGCGTCTCATTCTGTCGCTCTCTGACCGGAGCGCTTCACACAAACTGCCCAGTGAGTTGGACTCCGCGGCACTGCTGCACGTCTTCGGCCGCTGCGCTCTCACTATCGTCTGGGAAAGTAGTGGAAGTCGTTGGGTCTTATTTGCGTACGTTACATGTTGAGTTCACACAGAAAGCTACGCTCTCACGGACTATTCCCCCGTTGCGGACTGTAGAGATTTTGGGATTACTACACGTCATATATTCCACAGAACTCACTGAATCTTTGCTTCTTCTCACCTACATGATCAGGAGGAATATTGTGGCACTTTATTTGGTAAGTGACTCGTTTTGCTATATTTGGTAAATGCAAATAGCCTACGGTTTCTGTGTTTCTTTTGTACAAACGCGTTAAGAACAAGTGTACGTTTCCTAAGAATTATGTCTGCTCAACACTTAATATTTCGCATGCTTTGACTAAAACTGTTAAACATACTGACTCAGTGTTTTAGTTAGCATGTTTATTTTTTCTCTCTCGTTTCACTTTTCTCATTAATGAGGAAAACATTGTCGAAATCTATTTTATCACAACGCATTTGTGCTTTCATGTCTGTTTTGTGGAACTTTTGCTGATGAAATCATATTTACCGCGTGGTGGTGCTGCCTCAGAGTAATTTACAGTCTGAAGGAGATGCAGTTTATTACAGCAATAAAACAGTTCCATGTCTTCATTCAGTATCTGTAGGCTTTGATTGTAAGCAGAAACTATCTAGTCTACATTGCTTAGTTTTTGCTATTGGCGTATTTTTTAGTTTGCGTATTTTCTTTATTAGATCCAAAACAGCCATTCTAGTTTAAAAGAATGGATTGAAATGCATATAAACTATTTATTGTGTCGAATTACTTATTTCTAGTTTGTTTATTTCAGGCATTTTATTTATGCAATTTCCAACCGAGAGGAAGTAACTTTATGCTAACAAATTTACTGAACTATCAAACTGAATAAACTTATTTTCACTTAATATGAAAATCTGTTATTATTTGTAATTCAATATGCTTTAGTGTCTAAGTATGCAACACAATGATTTTTTTAAGCTGATTTACATTCTTTATAGTTTAAGAGAAGCGTTTTCATTTACAGCTGGATTTTTCTGTTTTCATTTGGATTGATTTTATGTTTAAGCTTCATCACTATGATGATGATACAAGACAAATGAAGACATTTTCAGAGTGGCAAAGACTCTTGTGGGTTTTTATTAATGACTGGCAATTATTGATGACTGCTACGTTTGATTGTCTCCTATTATTTAAAGGACAATCAATCATGAAATGTATTTGTTCCACTTTACCTGATGTCCCACTCTGTTAACAGTCACTTTCAACCATGACTGATCAAGATCATTAATTCAGTGGTCGTATATTAAACCTCTCTGTATTAGATTTTCCTGCATTGTGACCTTTTGCAGTGTGTCCAAACTGTGTCGTCACACTTGCTGTTATGATCAAATATATTTAGTTTAATCTAATAGAGAATGTGTCAGGTCATTAGGCATAATAGCATCAACTTTGGACGTTCACACTTGGAAACTCAACCGTGCAGGAATTGTCAAATGCAATCTTTTTTTAATCCCTCACTGTATATAATTTATCTGAAAATGGAAATGACCACTTCTAGTAATTTGGAAAGCAAATGCATTTGCTTAATGATTCCGAACACGTTTGGCATCCCTGAAATCAGCGGTTCATGTAGCTTTCCTGCTCCGTTGATCTCTCCAGACTGTATTTTACCCATGCTGATTATATGATGACATTCAAGACCTGGAAGATGTCCAAATTCTCTTCAGTGTTTCTTTACTTGCTTAAAGGTAGATGCACTTCAGCATAGGATGCTTTTTTAAGCTTAAGCTCTAGCCTATATAGTGCATGTGTATAGTGTATCACCACCAGCAGGCTTCTGGAAAAACGTGACCCTGGTCCAGATGGTTAAATTACTTTTAGATCATAGCAGTGCAAGTCCTTTGAGTTCATTCGCCTGCAAAGGCATGGTCGTTAAGGTCCCATAGGACAAAGCGGCTCGGGAATGTAATGCAAAAAAAGTGCTGAATTCGGAGAGTATGTTGAGATACCTTTGGGCGATGAGAGCGGTTCGAATTACAGTGCGGATTCAAGATTGAATCTCAGTGGACATGTAAAAACAGTCCTAAACTAAAAAAAATACCTCCAGGTAATTGATTTAAACTCTAAACTCTTTCATTCTGTTATTGTCCTAAAGCCATAATGTAGTCAACATCAGATAATTAAATTTATAGTTATCATCTATATGTCAGCCATTGTGTCATACACTTCTACGTAGAATTGTTTTTAATTTAGAATGCCCTGTGGATGCTTTAGTAATATGAAGACTGGCTTTTTTTCTTATTTGTAACCTAAGTTATTAGTCCGCCACTGGCCTACATGTGTTACGAAGGTGTCACCAGCTATTGTGAAGCTGTTAGTATGCTGTAACTAGCACCTGCACAGCTTGACAACCCAGAGAGCCTGTTGTTCCACTTCCTGCTGTTCGTTTTACATAATCAGACAAAATACCAAAAGATCTTAAAGGGATAGGTCACCCAAAAATGAAAATTATGTCATTAATTACTCACCCTCATGCCATTCCAAACACTTAAGACCTGCGTTCATCTTTGGAGCACAGATTAAGATATTTTTGATGAAATCCAAGAACTTTCTGATCCTCCATATTGGCAGCAACTCAACTGACATGTTCAGAGCCCAGAACGATAAAGACGTTGTTAAAATAGTTAATGTGACATCAGTGGTTTAAGTGTAATGTTATGAAACTATGAGAATACTTTTTGTGTGCGAAGAAAACCAACATTTTCTTGTGAACATGCAAAGACTGACTGAGAATTTTTGTTGATTTTGTTTTCTTTGCACGCAAAAAATATTTTCGTAGCCTCATAAAATTACTGTTGAACCACTGATGTCACATGGACTATTTTAATGATGTCCTTACTACCTTTCTGGGTCTTGAACATGTCAGTTGTGTTGCTGTCTATGCAGGGTCAGAAAACTCTCGGATTTCATCCAAAATATGCATAATATGCGTTCCAAAGATAAACAAAGGTCTTAAGGGTTTGGAACAACATGAGAGTGAGTAATTAATGGCATCATTTTTATTTTTATTTCCTTTAAAAAATACTTAAATCAAAATTTGCTACAATTTATGTACTATCATGTCATTTCCAATCCAGCATAACTTTTATTTTTCTGTGGAAAAGACCATATCTAAAAAGGTTTTACATTTAATTTATCCAAAATGCAGTAAAAAAAGCACAGCAATACTGTGAATATTGTAACAGTTCTATTTGAATAGGCTGAATATTAAAATGTAACGTATTCCTGGAATTTGTCCTTGCAGAATAAAAGTATTCATTTCTTTTTTTTTTTCTTAGTTGTGTGTGTGTGTGTTTTCCTTTTAATCCTACTTATCTCAAACTTTTGAAATGCAGTGTATCACAGTTCCACAATGTTTGGACACTATTGCCTTTCATTATATATTTTTAAAAAAAACTTTAAAAACTTGTAAGTTTGAACAACGCAGGTAAATAAATGTTAACAGCATATTTTACATTTTGCTGTGAGCTACCCTTTTAAATGTGATAATTTCATTCATCACAGTCTCTCACATACTTCGCTGCCATGAAGTGAATTGTGTTTTTCCATTGTTTACTAGCGGTTTTGTCCCTCGTCTATATTTAGCTTCAGCTCGCCACATCTCCATTCAGGGGTGGTGCTCCTGTACTGATCACAGAACAGTCTTGGCAGTCCTAAGAGGAGAATGCAACAATGGCTGCCACTTTATTACCCTTGTAGACTAAGTCAGGCTTGAGGAAACAGCTGGTCTGAGGAGCAGACAGGTCAGGGCTAATGATGCGCTAACTTATTCAGTCGGTTAGTTGCTGTGGATACGTGTGACACAACCTTGAAGGCAAATCAGACAACAATAGAGGAGCAAGTGTAACATGAGGCGTAATTGTCACCCGTGAAAGTTTATTGACGTCGCCATAGTTTCCAAAAAAGATTAGATAACTATGTTGTATGAAAACATGAGCTATTATGTCAGGACAGATCTGATGTGGTTGCAACACTTCGTAATTATCACTGATTGTATTTTGACTGTTATTCATATTCTTGGTCTTGATGTTCATGATTATTGTAATTGCTGTTTGTTAGTTTCCATAAACATTATTTGCTGTCTCCTCTAGACTGTAGAGAGAATTCATTATTCATAATTATTTCAATTCTTATTTAGAATTGGACGAGATGTGAACGGCATATGCGTAGTATTTAAAAATTAGCTGCATTTTTTAAGTTCACTTCAAAGGTGTTCATATTGTTGTTCATGTCTACAAGCCTACAAGTCTGAAATGAGAAATTTGTGCTGGATCAAGTTTTTTGTGAGCGTACGGTCCACAAAAGAGACTCTTTTATCGTGTTGGAATAGTCCATTCGATCTGCAGCGTTGCCAGATTGGAGCAAGACTACAGTAATAGGGACTGCTTTGAACTGCCTCTGTTCTGCAGGTGGAAGCCAATGCTTTCAGGAGGATTTTTTTTTTTGATTTTTACAAAAAAAGAAAGCAGGTTTGAATGTGTTTTGAGCGAGAGAGAGAGCTCTTTAATGCTTTCCGCTTCAATTGTAACAGATATGTCCACATGTCAGTGCAGATTAGCGCCATCTCTCCACACTGGCTGATATGTTTACTTAGTCCTAAAACCACAAAACCTCATTACCCTTCTTTCGCTGTTATTTTCAACCACATTCCTTATATTTAGCCCTGACTCACTGATTGTGAAACTTCACGTTGACAAATCCCCTTGGTCTCTGTGTTTCCGCTCGGTGCTCGTATGAAAGACTTGTTTCTTTTTTGCACATTTAAATAAGGACAGTGCTTCAGGAGCACTAATAGAGGTTCAGTTTGTAATCCCATCAGACCTCGGGTGTTATTTTTAGGGAAGAGAGGTTTGGAGAGCATCCTGTTTATGTTTGAAACACTGGACCTTATGTTCTTTGAGAATAAAGGATGAGAGCCAGATCAGGAGTTTTCCCCCCCATTGGCTTACTGTAGTTTATTAATGCGATGCCATTCCACCGGCGGTTCTTCTTCGGACTGAATCATGAGTTGTCAGTCTTCTGAAAATGATTTTCCATGCTTTCTAGGCCCGGTTTAACAGGCTCGTAATTTTTATGCGGGTGAATGACGTTATAGGATGAGTGAAAGGGCTGTTTGAGTGATTCTGCGTATGTTTCTGAGAGAGTTTATGGTGAAAGCAAAGATTCCTGAAGACCTTTAATCAAATCACTGACATGTTACTGAAGATGGTTGACGTTTGTTAAAAAAAATGTGTGGATTTATTTGTGCAGTCGTTTTATTTGGGGCAGTTGAAGTTATATGGTCACTGTTAGGACCTTGTTCTTGATGTATGAATTTATGTATGTGGTCTGCTGAGTTATGGCATAATAAATTTAATGGAGCTGAAACTAATAGCCACTGATCTAGATTGACGGCCATATTGTGTTTGTCTGTTCTAAAAAACACACTAGTCTTTACATTCACTTTTTAATAGCTAATGACAACTAAACGATAGGTGTTAATAGCTGCAGTTTTAATGATGTTTATTAGAAATAAATGGTGACTAACTGATTTCAGACAGGATTTAATCAGCCTATGTCTATTCTGAGATATTTTCATTTTGTTTAGTTTCAAAGTAAAACAAAGCTATTTATAGTTTTTCATTTTTCTAAGTTTATTAATTTCACATTTGAAGTAGATTAAAATGTTATATATAATGTTATGTATTTAATATTTAATATGTGGAATGATTCAGATTTTTAAAAGATTTCTAAGGGTATTTTATGCTCATTTGATCAAAAATAAGGTAAAAACATAATAGTAATATTCTAAAATATTTTTTACAATTAAAAACCAAATATATTTTGCAATATGTATGTATATATATATCATTTTATTCATTTCATATTCATATTCTTTTTTTTGATTAGGTAAAAAAAAAGAAGATTCATCAAAATAAAAACTGTATTTTATTAAAAAAGTTTGCGAATATACTCTTCAAATATATTATATTATTTTATTTTTTTTTGACCACAACAATGGCATGACATGACATAAAAGAAAACTTTCCCTCTCCTCAAATCATCCACTTTCAAGGTTTTTCTCTGCGTTCTCCATATAGCCTGTTTTATAGAAAAGCTTCAGCCTCTGTTCTTATGCAGTGCAAGTGTGTCTGATGGATTCTAACAGCATTGTGACCGTGGACTGTGTGGGGAGAGTGATGCAGATAGTGAGAAAGCACTTAATATGTATTTAGGGCTTTTTTCAGATAGAGCTGTAGCCTGCCGCCTCCCCTGCTGCTCTGAAAGCTTGTGTCAGGCTGTGAACAGCATCCATCTCTGTCTGGGGTCCTGAAAATGTGGCATGGCAGATAGAGAGAGTGCAGATTGATTCCTGTAGCCGGGGGTTTGCTTCAGGGTGAAAGAGGTCTGCGTTTAAAAAGAGGCTTTAATGAGTCGTCTTGGAAGGTGGTCTGCGTGGTTCTGCTCCATGGCTTTTGTTTTAACGCTACGTGATTCTCTCGCTTGCTGTTTCTGTGGAGTGAGACACAGCACTTTTTGTGTCAGTTCTGTTTTCTGCGTACTGCGTAGAGAGTTTGGCAGCGTTATGTGTAAACTGTTGATGAAGCGTTTACGTACAAGCCCATACTTGCATGTGTGATATCATGTGTGACTCAATATTTTGTGATAAACGGTTTCTTTATTATATACTTAGCCTAAAATATTAACAACTTTATTTGAACTTTCTCAGATAAAACATTATTGCGTCTTTGATTCTTATGTATTTTATACATTTTGTGATAATTCAATTTCCTACCGTAAATATTGTCCTATCCTAACAAACCATACATCAGTGGAAAGCTTTTAGATAATGTATAATTCTCATTTTTCAAAAAAATTACCCTTATGACTGTTCTTGTGGTCCAGGGTCACATATTATATAAAAAATAAATATATATAAATGAATGGCTACTAGGCTACTGTGCAAAATGATTAATATTTCCAGTGAAAATCTACCTGAATCTAACAATAATTCAAGATATTTTCATCTTTTATTTTTTTTTTTAAATCTATAGAACAAAATAAATATGAAATATTTAGTGAAAAAAAGCATAAGTGCAGTCCTATTTCAAATCTGTAATTATAAAATATAACATGTTTGTGAATGTATTGCTCATATTAAATATAAACCAGTGTAACAACATTTTATGGCACTTTTTACCTTTTTTGGAGCAGTGTTATTTTAGTGTTATTTCTATATCATTTATTAAGGTTGACATATTATTAATATTAATATATATTTTGAATTATTGTTTTATATTTTAATTTTAATTTAAGCTTTAGTAGTTTTATGTGTTGTTGTCAGTTTTATTATTAGATCTTTATTTATTTATTATTTAAATTTTATTTTACTATTTAAACTTAACTCTTCAGTTACACATTTTAAAAATATTTTTCATCTATATTTAATCTACCAAAAAATAAAATAAATATGGTAAACATAAACCGCACTGTTTTTGAGCTTGACTGTGATGCCATGACTAATAGATGGAGACCTGATCTGTTTAAAAAGCTCAGTTTCTCTGCCAATACTGATCCAGGTATCAGATATGTGCAGCTCTTTATTGATGTGCACAGAATTGAGAGGACAAGAAATGGCAGGAAGACGGATGGGTGGGGTCAGCAGAGGACATAAGCCGGACTTAAACGTCCTCATGGCTCAACATGTCAGAATATGTGGCCTAACCTTTAAGCCCTGGACGCCGTCTATGCGCTTTTCAAGCATGAGGATGACTCAAACTCTGCATTTTGCTTCCTTGACATCTGATATTTGTGATGTGTCTATGCTGTGCATCTGCGCTATCCAAATCTGAGGAAGCGTCAGGGGACTTGACATCATCTCTGACAGGTGAGACATCCGCAGGCTCAAGAGATGCAGTGAAGTCAGACGGGATGTGACAGAAGTGAGAGAAAAAACATAACTGCTTTCTTTGACTTTATATGAAACATCCAACAGTCAGAATTTGACACCTATTGAGAAGTCATTTACTGTTTAAATATGTCTTAAGGCCAAACGTCTGTTATAAATCCCTTGTTTAGTCCATTAAATCTTTTTCTTGCCAATGAAAGAATCTGTTGTACTGTAAATATTCACAGATATTAACAAACAAAGCCACAAGGTCACTGTAGATACGTGGGCATGCAGAAAATCCCTGCTGTATCAATGAACAGCTTGATTTTATGGAAACAGAGCTCTTGCTAATCAATACAAAATCTCCTAAGTCCTGCTTAAAGCATCGAGCGGCTCCCTGAGAAGACGTAGCGCATGGCTCTCCGGCGACTGATGGGGCAGCGACGCAGTTTAAACGTGTCGACTGGCTCCTCTCAGATGAATGCTGGTTCATGCAGACTGTATGAAGGGATCAATAGAGATTTGGTGTTATGGAGACCTGTGTTATTTATATTTAAAAATCTTAAAATTGTAAATAAGTGATCTCTTTCCAGACATATGTCTCAGTCAGGGGCCCGAGAATGAGTTAAGAAGGGGAGTGGGAGACAGTCAAACAGTTCACAGCGTGAAGCAGGTGGGTGTAAAACTCCCTCCAGCAGACAATGACAACTTCCTGCCTGCTGAGACGAGCCCAGTCAAATCACACAAACCAGACAACAAGCCTGTTTACAAATCACTGAAGATTTTTATGTCTATCTGTCTGTCTGTCTTTCTTTCTTTTTGCTGTCTGTCCTTCTCTTCCATATGTCTGTCTATCTATCTGTCTGTCTGTCTTTCGGTCTGTCTGTCATTGTCTAGGTTTTGAAACACGAATTAAATGTTTTTGTAGAGTAGCTCCATTTGCAGACATGCAATAGAGTTCTTATGTTCCAGCAAACAGTTGTGACAATTGCACTTACAGTTTAGAGAACGCTAACCTGATTCAAAAAATGTGCTGAAGCAATTGAGAAAAACTGTAAAATAGTCTTCATAAGTGATGATGCATCAGGATCAGGATGCATTATCTGATCACCAGCCAGGCATTTGTCAGTTTATGAAACAAATCCGTTTCAAATCATTTGTAAAGGAATGGAAAGCTCTATTCCATCCGACATCTACTCACTTATGTGCAGAGGATTTCGTCTTCCACTCCTTCATTATGACAGGTTTATACAGTATGGCCATACTATTAATATGGTATAACCATATCCATTAATATTTTAGCTACATTTGAAAATTTCTCTCCATCTACGTTTTCCCCCCATTTTTATTTATTTATTAATTATTCTCTCTACACCTGTTGCTTTTACCACAGTCAGGCTTAATGATGCACTAAAGTGATACTAAAAGCTAATTGATTTGAAAGGTTACTCTGATTATGATGGTTATTTATGCAGAAGGAGACACATTTTATCTCTTCTCTCTTTCGACTTTTTCTGACCTGTTTTTGCTGGAAACAAATGATGTTACTCCGTTTTCATGTCCAGAATGATTGGTCAATTTAAGCATCAGAAGAGTGTTTAGGCTGTCAGCCTCTCTGGAGTTCATGAAGTGATTTCAGTCACTCATGGAAAGATTCAAATACCAAAACCTTTACAACTCAGTTGTAAGAAATGGAGTAAAAAAACTGTTGTTTTATCACTTGTTCAATCCATCTATCCGTTTTTCCATCCATCCATCCATCTATCCATCTGTCCGTCGATCCATTCATGTGTCCATCCATCTGTCCGTCCGTCCGTCCTTCCATCCATTCCTCCGTCCATCCATCCATTCAACCATCTGTCCATCCATCCATGCATGCATGTCTCTTTCCATCTATCTGTCCATGCATCAATCATTCATCCATCCATCCATCGATTTATGCATCCATTCATCCATCCATTCGTTCTTTTTTTATTTCCTTACTTTCTACATTTTTCTTTCTTTCTTTTCTTTCCACATCCTTTCTTACTTTTCATTCTTTTCTTCATCCACTCTTCCTTACTTCTTTCTGTCCTCCTTTCCTTTTTTATCCCTTCATCCTGCTTTCCTTTCTTCTATCCTTCTTTTTATACACACTTTTTCTTTAATCACACTTTCTTTCTTTCATCCCACATCCTTTCTTTCTTTTCTTCATCCATTCTTCATCACTTCTTTCTGTCCTTCTTTTATCTCTCCTTCCTTCCATCATCCATCCTGCTTTCCTTCCTTCTGTCCTTCTTTTTATACACACTTTTTTCTTTGATCGCCTTTTAATTCTTTCTTTAATTCTTTCTTTCTTCTCTCCTTCCTTTATTCCATCCACTCTTTTTACTTAAGCCAGTGTTTCTTGTGTCAGATGGATGAAAAAGGATAACAAATATTTTTTTTAATTAAATTGTGTTAGAGCAATTGTACAACTTGACTCAACTTTTCAACTTCACAACTCACTCTTTTTGTTCCTGTTTTGTTGGATGCCTTACAGTCAAGAGTGGTGACAGTTCAGAGGTGTTCTTTCATTTGTATTCACTTTGGATAAATGTCACCGGAGGAGTGCTAGTTAGCGGGCAAATTAGCCTACCTGCCGACCTGGACTTCCTGCCGTGAAACGATCAACACACTGTTATTTTTTTCATTTATGTTTTTGTTTCCTTTCCACCCTCTACTCCTTTCAAAAGAAACAAAGTGATTTGAAAGGAATACTGGGCTAAAAAAAAAAAGAACAGAAATCACCTGTTGTGCTTAAAACGCCCAATTTTGCCTGGTGGGCTATTAAACCCTCTTGCCTGCGTGAATGTAATATCAACAGGCATCTTTCCTGTGAATAGTACTGAATGAGACTGAATGAATGATGGTGAGCTCTGAACCCTGCAGAGCCGAACACACTTTCCCTCCCAGTACAGAACAAACATCTGTTGTGTGATGAATAAAGCAACGTTTTATAAAAGTATATTTCAGATATACAGCTCCGCACCCTTCCTTCTCACCCACCACACACACACAACTGCAAATCATGGTTGCTAAATGGTTAGGTGTTAAGCTGACAGAGATGACGGTGCCCTTGCACAATTATTCATAGTTATAAAAAGACACCTTGACACTCACTGGTTTCTCATTGACCCCTCTGAGGTCTGCGCTCTCGCACTCCCCCATTTCACCTGCTGACCTTTTGACAGGTTTCACAGCAGTTTTCATCCATCCGCTCTCTTCTGACAGCGCATACACCGTGAGCTCAACCCTGACATCTCTGAAAGCTGTCCTTCAAACAGCATGACCCAGACTCAGTTAATACTTACAAATAAGCTCTGCCTTTCTTACCACTTAAATAGTGCATTTTGATAATAATTCCTGAGCATTAAATCAGCATATCAGAATGATTTCTGAAGGATCATGTGACACTGAAGACTGGAGTAATGATGCTGAAATAATAAATGACATTTTAAAATGCAAATTTATATATATGGATTTATATGAACTATTTTCTATTATTATTTGCAGAATTGAGTGAGGATATTTTTGAAGTTGCTCCTGCCTCATCCATGTTGTACGTATTTACTTTTGAGTTCTGGGAATTCTCTTTTAAGCAAAGAATATGGAGGCAGCATAATTAAGTCAAAAAATGTTGCCTCTGTAGGCAGATCAATAGGTTTTGGATCAGAGAAAAAGACTTTACCTGAGCCATTGCTACTGGTACAGTACATGGTTGTTTGTTTGTTTGCTTATTGTTGTTGTAAATGTTCACTTTATAATTATTTTAGGAACAATAATTATAGAATATAATTAACATGGCATTGTGTTTTTTTAAGAGTGTGAAGTTTTGCTCTGTTCTGTGTTGTTTGGTAATTATATGAATGGAAAGAGCCTCAGTTTTTAGCTTTTGTTAGATGGAGTCAGGATTATAAAACTAATGATTTGAAAAAACTTTTATAAATTGAAAAAGTAATTATTTGTTCATTAATTAATTTCAATGGAAATGGAAAACTAAAATAAATTGAGACTACATATAAGACATTACAGGCACGGAGATGCCAAAAAGGTTACTTATTATTACTAAAACTAAATTAAAATAAACACTAATGTTCAAAGAAAAAAAAGCTTTTATTCAGCAGGAATGCTTTAAATTGATGCAATGTAACAATACTGTACATTTTACAGTTAATATTCTCGTAATATGAATACTAATAAGCATAGGTGTAACCATAAAATAAGGTGTTACCCATCTTAGTATCACAGGAATAAATTACATTTTAATATACATTAGAATAGCAAACAGTTTTTTTAAATCGTAAGAATAATTACTTGTTTTTACTGTATTTAACAGTTAAATAAGTATAGCTTTGATGAGCTTTGAAAGAGAGAAAATAATGTTGAAATGTTTAAAAAAACATGTAAAAAAATCTTACTGACTCCAAACTTTTAAATACATGTCTAAAAATGAAATATGTACATAAATTAAAAACTTACATCAAAACCATTGCAGAAGCTAACAAAAAGTACTCTGAAATGCTAAATAAATTTGAAAAAGCATTTCCTGCAGTCACCACGGAATAATTATTCTTTCTTCTATTTTTAAACAGCAGACACTTGTTAGCAGTGCCACCTAACCTGGTCTATATGGACCTTTCGGCATTACTAAATTTCATGTTAATTAGAATCGGAGAGGGATAATGAGGATTATGGGTACTAGGATTTCACTCTAATGCTTATAAGGGATCAATGTTCTTTGAAAACAATTAGGGGAACACATCCTGTTATTCCTGCCCTCAGAATGAGGTTCAGTTTACCATGACTGCTCAGCGAACACGTTTTGGTCTGCCGCCTGAGATGGGGGAAGGGAAAGAGAGAGCGAAGGTGAACAATGAATAACAGAGGTGAGAGAAAAGACTAGAAGGCATGTTCAACGGTAGCCCTGGATGATTTAGGAATCGGAGGTGTTTGGAACAATTCCGTGTTGGTAGACCCCATCTGACTGGCCCACCTGGAGGCCACATGTGGAGGCCCTAGAGAGCGGCAGACTGGAAAAGCTACAGTCATCATTAAAGTGAAGGGTGAGGGGGCTCATTAAAACATTATTTATGTGAGCTGTGATATTTTATTACCACCATACGATTTCATTGTGCTCTGTAAGGGCATGTTCAGCAGAGAGAAGAATAACTTATTGTTAGGCTTCCTGAGACGCCCGTCGTTAAAAAGAGAAGTTGGGGTGTGAGGCCGTTTTGTTCCCAACGCACACGAGAGTGCAAAATTCTCCATCTTGTTAACACCTGTTTCTGTTGCTGTTTGTTTATGAACTGTTCGGGGAATGAACTCACTTAAATTTAAATGTTGACAGGTTATGTGAGCTCGCTGAGCACGGTTTACAAATGTTCTGCCTCAGCGCTGTTTATCTGGATGATTCCTAAAGCAATTTTATATTACTGTATTTTATTGTTAAATGTTTTTTTGATGAAATGGTTTATACAAAAACATTTGTTAAGATAATTAGTTGATGTTGAAATTATATTAAAATTGGTCTGACTCCTATGGAAGCCCGTTTCCACCACTGAAAAAAAAATAAAAAAAGGTTATTGCGACTTTTTAATCTCACAATACTGAATTCTGAATTGCGAGATGTCAACTTGCAGTTTCTAATTATAAAGGCAGAAAGTCGCAATTACAAGAAAATTGCATGATATAAACTCGAATTACTTTATATGTCGGAATTCCGACTTTTTTCTCAGAAGTGTGAGATATAAACTCACAATTGCAAGTTATTAAGTCCAATTTTAAGCAGAAACAAAGACTGATATGTTCTCAGAATTGCGTGTTAAAATCTTGCAATTGTGACTTTGTAACTTGCAATTCCAATTTTATATCTCGAGAAACTTAAGAATAAGTAAATAATTTAATTTAAGAAATATTTTAAATATTTCACAATATTACATTTTATTCTAGTAAATTGAGCATAAACATGTTCTTTAAAAACAATAATTTGTTGCAAAAACAAAAGTAAACAAAAAAGTATTCTTGGCTCCAACCTTTTAAAGAGTAGAGTACATTTTTAATTGTACTGAAGGTTTTTATATTAATAATTGTATTTTAATTTTTTAACAGTATTGAATGAGTTTCCTGTTTATTTATTCCATTGTTTGTGGCTCACCCATCATGGATCTATTTTTATTTTTTTTAATGTTCTGGGTTATATTTATACATGAGCTACTGTAAGAATCCATGATAAATAATAATCTGACTAAATGGGGTGTAAAAAATCAAATAAAATAAACATTCAATTATTATTAATTTTAATAATAATACTACTGCTAATAATAATAATTCAATGACTTAATAATTGAATCTGTTATAAATGAAACTATATATATATATTATAAAAAAAAAAAACTATATTTAGGGTATTACATACTGTAATACTACTACTAATAATTGAATGTGTAATAAATTAAGCTATATATATATATATATAATAAAAAATTTACTGTATTTAGGGTATTACATACTGTAATACTACTACTGATAATGAATCCTTAAATAATTGATTCATGTAATACATTAATAACAATAATAATAATAATAACAATTAAATTTTTCAAGGATTCATGCACGTATGCCTTTGGTAATTTGTACCACATTCAGAAAGTCTGACACTGTCTGACAATTCCACCACTTGCTTATGCAGCTGCAACCACCCGCTGTCCTTCACTTCCCAAATGCCTGTTTTCTTTCTTGATTCAGATACTTTAGGGAAAACAAGGGTCCACACTGGTGTGATTGTGTGGTGGTCTATTTGTGGTGTGTCCAGGTGCTGCTTGCCCCCATCTGTTTGGGTGAGAGGGGACAGGAAGGTGTGGTGACTCTATAGAAGGTGAATTCATGCAGAAGTTTGTGGTGAAATCTGCCCTTGCAGTTTAGCAGATGGTGGGGGTTAGGATGGGGGGTGAGTCGTTGCTGGCATTATTTCGGGATATTTTAGGAAAAAAATCATTAAGTCGGACTTCTCTTTCTCTAAATATATTATCTGCTAAATAAAACTGTTGTGAGGCAGCCTGACAAATGATCAGACTCATTTAGCCATACCTAAATCTCTCTCCTGGCAGTGTTAGCATGACCCAGTGCTAACATCCAATAACACAGCGCAGTTATGAAGAGACTTTATGTCACCTGCAAGAATATTTTATTAGTTAGGGAACTGTATCATTACTATAGTGTTGAGTAGTAAGATTTTTTCAGTCTCTTATGCTCACTAAGACTGTATCTATTTGATCAAAAGTATAGCAAAAACAGTAATATTGTGGAATATTACTACAATTGAAAGTGATTTTTTTACATTTTAATATGTTTTAGAATGTCTTTTTCTCTCATGTGATGGCAAAGAACTGCATTTATTTGGCAACTCCAAACTTTTCAATGATAGTGTATTGACAGTTTTATATATATATATATATATATATATATATATATATTATAACTGTTATATATGTTATAACTGATTATAATGACATAATCTTCATTTTTGAGTGAACTATCCTGAATGCTACATTTGCAGAGAAAGGGCTAAATTAGTCTCGAATACAATTTCACACCCAACATACTGTACACTCAATGGTTCAGGGGGGTCTCTGAGATCTGTGGTCCACCTCTACATGTACTATCGATACGCCAGTGAGTGCTTTGTTTAAACACTGTTATTCCACCCAAAAGTGCACTTAGTACAGCTTGGTTAGGTCTCTACAGAAGGTGACCCAATGTAACCTAACTTGAGTGCAATAACACAGCTGCTCAAACCAAAACAAGCTCTTGTCTGGTACTTAAGTGACTGCTGCTGGCCCAGCGCATGGCCCTCACTGCTTACAAACACATATGAAGAGTGATGCTCTCAGCGGAACACTAGACATCTGCTACGGGCAGGAAACTTCTTACAGATGGACCGCCCTGTTTTCTAGGTAGTAGGGTTGACATCAAACAAATACTAGGAGTACAGAGCACAAGTTTAAAGGCCAGAGTGTGAAATCAGGGCCTTGTAAATGATGCTGTTGTGAATCTTAATGTTAGTTCGATATTTAAATCGATAATTAATAAAAATTTAAATTCTGTCATTAATTATTCACCCTCATGTCGTTCCAAACTCGTAAGACCTTCCTTCATTAAATTGTGAATTGTTATTTTTGTTTTCTTTGCGGAAAAAAAAGGTATTCTTCTATTGTCGCGAAACTGAAGTTGAGCTACTGATGTCACATGGACTGTTATACCGATGTATTTACTAACATTACGTTTCTGGACCTGGATCATTTCAGTTGTGTTGCTGTCAATGGAGGGTCAGAAAGTTCTCAGATTTAATCAAAAATATCTTAATTTGTGTTCCGAAGATGAACGAAGGTCTTACGAGTTTGGAACGACACGAGGGTGAGTAATTAATGGCAGAATTTTCATTTTGGGGTGAACTAACCCTTTAAATTCCCATATTTACAGTTTTTGATGCATGGCCAGATGTTTTAGTAGAAATAAGGACCTGTGTTTTGTTTTAAAGAAACTACTTGTTGTTTTGAATGCTCACTCTTAACACCTGGTCTTAAAGAAGTCTATATATCATTACTGTATGCACATACTAAAGGTGTTGAACTATAAGCAACTACTGCTAGCTGCATAATTAGCTGAATTTCTGCTCAAACCTTTTAACGAGCAAAATACCCTATAGATTTTTAATGAACCAAACAGGAAGAACCGATTCTGGGGATTTTACACAGATTATGTGGATTTGTGAAATTCACCTGACACTGTCTGAAACTAGCTCTAAGGCTGACAGCCCAAGTCAAATGGACTTTATAGACCGTTATAGTTTGAATACTTCAACGCACTAATAAAAAGTACAGTGTGTACTTCTGTACAGTATGTTCCCTGTTTGCTGGAAATGGGGAAAGTAGATCATATTGAATGTGTGATAGGCTTTTGCTATAAGCTATGCGTGTCTATTTTCCTAAAAGGTAGTCTGTTTAGGTTTAGTTTGGTATTGTTTGTAGCTTCATAAAATTAAGGTTGAACTGCTGATGTCACATGGACTATTTTAACGATGTCCCTACTACCTTTCTGGGTCTGGAACGTGGTAGTTGCTGTCTACGCAGGGTCAGAAAGTGCTTTGATTTCACCAAAATATGTTAATTCATATTCTGAAAATGAACAAAGGTCTTACAGGTTTTGAATGACAGAATTTTCATTTTTGGCTGAACTATCACTTTAATAGACCTTAACCATGGTTAGATACCATATTGAATTTTACGTGGATGAGAACAATGATGTGCTGGATAAACTTACAGCCTTACAATGGCATGCGCTATATAAAGGTTGTTTTTATCTACTGAGTAAGATGTTTCATCAGCTGAACAATAGGTATGTTGTTAAACAACAGTAGGCTACAATCCAATGAACACACTGTACCTCTATCTCTCACAGCCTTGTTTTCTTTCCTGTTGAAAATGAAATATGCCACTACCCTAACTATGAATCCCACAGGAAGAACCAATTCTGAAGGTTTTACACAGATTATATGGATTTGTGTAATTCACCTGACACTGCCTGAAATTAGCTCTAAGGCTTTCAAACCAAGTCAAATGGAAGTCAGTGATCTTTGCTGGAGAAGGAAGATAAATAGTTTTAAACATATGGTAAGCTAGTTTGGCAGGATACCACAAGCATCTTTGTCATCTTTGCCTTTTAATATCAACTAAATTGATTAATTAAATTTTTTATATACATGTTACCTTATTCCAGATTAATATGCTATAAGCAATTGGTAGTTTTTTTTCTGCAAAATGTTTAGCATCCCGGCCACATAGCAACACCGGCTCAACCAATAGTGTGAATTTGGGGCGAAGCTTTCTGTATATCCAACCAATGGCAGCAGAGTGTTTAGGAAGTCAGTTTGAAAGCAGATTTTTCTTTGAGTGATGCTAATGATGACCTTTAAGGTGCAGTATCATTTAAGGTTTATGCTTTTAAAAACATTCACACTTTTCTTTGCCTGAAGTCAAAAGTAAAGTTTCTAAAACTCCTCCTTCTTCCTAATGCAGAAATTATGGGTAATAATAGCTCAAAAATAGCTTTCACTGACATACTTTCAAAATGATGATTTTGGATGCTCTAATTCTGCTCACATCCTACATGGCATACTATATGAATTAGGATGCAGCCGTAGCGAAAACTGTGCTCAGAATAGCAATAAAATGCCAATCTCTACTTACATTATGTCTCACAACCTCTTGTGGATCGTTTCATCTCATCCCTGGATTTGACTGCTCATATACTATCTTATTAGCCTGCCGGGTCGGCGTATTTCAATTACTCTAACGAGGCCTTCAGGATAAAGCATACGTCCCCAGTTAAACTTTATTGTTTAAATTTCATTGTCTAATGTCCAGACGGTAGTATTTAGAATATTGCCTCCCGGATTCCTCAGACCAGTGAGGGAGAGGAAGAAAAAGAGTGGTTTGATTTCTGGTAGCATTGCCATGCAGCAAAACATCAGCAAATCTTTTAACAATACACACTTGATTCTCATAACCTTCACTTTTTCTCTGTATAATGAACTATTTGAGCCTAAAGAGCTTTGAGTTATTCTGCAGGTAATGCATTATTTATTTTGCATGCATGTTCTTCTACTCTGCTGATCATTTTAATGTTTTTTATTATATTATATATTTTTCATTTTCCCTTATTACATGTCATTTTTTCCGGTGATCTATATTTGTTAGCTGTTCAAGTGATGTGTATGTGTTTATTATTTATGATCGCTTGCAGATACTGCCTTTGCAGTCAGTTTGCATGTTCAGTTTTGAGAACTTGAAATGAATCAGTCAAACAAGAAGTGATGCCACAAGCTCAAGCTAATTGGAAATTTAAATAGCATCTCTAATCATTTCTTCTCTGGTGAGTTTTGGACGACTCCTAAATGTGGGCATAAAAAGATGGCACTAGTCATAAAATAAGCTTATACTGCGTGTTCAACAGTCAGTTTAGAAAAATATCTAAATTCATGTGAAAGCAGAGACTTTTGAAAAAGAGAATATTTTTGTAAAATTATATATTTTATATATAGTATTTTATGCTCACCATCAGTAATAATGTGAAATATGTTACAAATTAAAATAACTGTTTCCTATTTTAATATTATTTAGTCCTATGGATTTTAATTATTAGCATCTTCAGTATCACATGATCCTTCAGAAACCAAAATATTGATTCGTTGTCCAGTAAATATTTCTTATTATTGTCAATATTAAAAAAAACAGTCCTTTTTAATAATTTTAAGACGTGTTAATCTTACCGACTCCAAACTTTTGAATGAAAGTGTATATACATGTTTAATGTTTACCACATTCCTAATGGAGTCTTTGGAGAATCTAACTCATGTTTTGGAGTTTGAAAGTGAATCCATGGGAATTGAGCACCTCATAATGCAATTATTCAGTCTCCTTAATACCCTAATTGGTTTAGATCTACATTAAAATTCATGTTGTTTTAATAATGTGCTGCATTTCAATGTGGCGTACACCATCAGATTTTATTTTCCTTCTCTCTAAGATGTTAATAAGCTTATTAGCCAGTGTTTTTAAAGGCAATATCTCTCTCACACAAGCATTTTTCTTTACTTTGCCCCACATTTTGTGTCTCCAGAGACAACAGAATGCAGGCCATTAGGTATTAGGCTTATAGTAAACATTAGTTCATCATACAAGTCTCTATATTTTGGTTAACACAGGGTTTTGAAGAGTTCACTCACCCCATACTATATCAGACCTTCTTCTAAAAGAATGTTACAATGAAAGTCTGTGGGGTTCAAAAGAGCTTTTGTCCAGACCTGTATATAGTGAAGTGTTCTTAGAAAAATCTTGTTTTGTGTTTCACATAAGAAAGTGAATAAATGCTGACAGAAATTTAATATTTGGGTGAACTATCCCTTGAAGCTATCATTGTTTCTCCTCGTCCTCCTCCAGTTTTCTGTTGTTGATGTGTTAATGTCTGTCTTCATTTTGGTGCTAAAATATGATCAGCAAATTGCTTGGAGGATGAGGAAAGCGTGTATGTTTGTGCTGACAGCACTGTGAGTGTCTGGCTGTTCTAGACGGGACGTGGATTCACTGAGGAACTGTCTATAATCTACCTCAGCTGTGCCTGCAGCTGTGCGACATGCTCTGTCCTGTCAAGACGTCATGTCATTCATAGCTGGGCTGCATCACTTTGTCTTTCTCTTCATCTCTCTCACTCATTCTCTCATTAGCGCCGGCTTACAGCCGACTCGTGCGACAATGTGTCTGCTTGCATTTCCTTCGTCTTCTTTTTATGGGACAAATTACACCCCACACGTGTGATTAATTGGTTCCACTGGAGCCGAGTAATTATTTACATTCCCACCTCTGCATATCTGAGTACTTCTTAAAAAAAAAAAAACCTGGCTTGCTGATCAAGAGTTGGTCTTTTCCCGCATCGTGGCACCAGTATGTTGGTGTTTAATTATACAGCAGATGAAGTTGTTCTCTTGTTATTATCTTTGTGCCATTAACAGCATGTACTTCGAACCTGATTTACACTCGGCTTTCTCAGTCTGGGCATGTGTGTGAATGTATCGATCAGTAGTTGTAGCTGGCAACTGGCTAAAGATGTAACTCACCACTTTACGAAAGCTTACTATTTCTCATACACTATGGTTCCAAAGTTTCAGCAGAATTTGTAAAAAAAAAAAAAACAGCAGTGATGTATTAAATTTATCAGAAATCAGAAAGTATAAAACAATTATAAAGTTAAATAAATGCTGTTCTTTTGAACTTTGTAAAAAAAACAAAACAAAAAAATGTTTCTTGGTTTCCACAAAAATATTAACACTTTATTTTGGAATATTATATGTCATATTTATATATTAAATATATTTTAATATAATATAAATTATTTGAATAGAAATGTAAACATGAAAATACTAGTGCTGTCAAACGATTAATCGCGATTGATCACATCGAAAATAAGTTTTTTAGTTTACATAATATATGTAGGTGTACTGAGTTTATTATGTATAAAGATATACACACACATTCAGTAAATATTTAGAAAATATTTACATACATATTTATGTTATTTTATTATATATAAATAAATTTAATTTATAAACATTTTTCTTATATAAATGTGTTTGAATTTATATGTACAAAATAAAATAAAATAAATATACACAGTACACACATACACACATATTGTGTAAACAAAAAGTTTTATTTTGGAGGAGATGAATCACAATTAATTGTTTGACAGTACTAATTTATTGCCAGAATTCTGCTAAAAATACAGCTTTGCCATCACAGGATTAAATTAGTTTTTTTTTTTTAAATATATTACAACAGAAATGTACAAATTTGTGCAAATAAATGCAGCCTTTTATGAAAATGGTGAAACTTTCTGTGATTACTGACCATTTATTTATTTATTTAAAATTCAAATTGTAAACAATTCTATAAAACTGTTTAAAAAAAAAATCATTTTTATTATTAATTTAATGCACCCATACTAAAGAAAAGCAAACCTTATACTGACCCAAATTTTTTTTTGTATCTGTTTTATTAAACTGGTACATTTCTATTTGGGGCCAGACCAATTTTGTAAAATGTGAAAAAATCACAATTACAACTATAAAACAAAAACAACTATATCCATCCAATCTAGTGAGCAAGTAAAAAGGAACAAACAAAGCTATTCACTGCAGTTAACAATTATAATTTAATATTGGATAATAGCCCCACCCATTTTGAGTTCCACCCAAATGGCAAATCTTGCCCGTAAGTGAACTCAGAATAGACACACGCCTTTACAGTTCAGTCATGAGTCTGAACCCTATTTATTCATAAAGGTGAGCGCCCTCAGCTGCTGAAGGGCTTCAATACTACAATGCTGACATGCAGCTGGGGATAGTGATAGTGTAATTTGCTGCAGGTTTTGCCCAACTCTTGGAGGCCAAGCGTGTAATTAAACCTCTAAAAATGTCAAATGTTCAGAGCGACAGGCATTATGGGTCTTATCACTGCACCTCCAGGGGTGTGGGTATTTGTGTATGCATGGGTGTTAGGTGGTATATGACGGGTTAATGTGAACCGCATGCCTTTTTGTGTCACGGTAAGCATATACGTAGTAATTGGCATCAACAACCGGGCACCTGAAATGTCATTCAGTGACTGCTTTCAATGCCTGCTTTAAACAGATTTGTACAACTTAGAAGAACATTTGATTTCTCTTGTCATCTCTTTTGAGAGCCTGTGAAGGTTTGCGTCTTAAAAAGGCTCCTGTGATTTGGGGGTGGCTCACTGCCTGTGTCACGCTCTGGCATTTAAATGTCTCCAAAACCAAAGCTTGGTAGAGCGTGCGTGTGCAAAATTCCTCAATACTGTCAACTAAAAATGGTTTGTGTTATGAGTTAGAATCAATAAGGTTTTGCGACAAAATAGCCTAGCTGCATCTCAGAGGTTGCCCTTTTCCAGCACAGGAGACTTTAATTACATTCTCAGTGTGTCGTTTAAGTGTTAAGCTTGGTTTTAGATGTTAAATGTGGATAAATGAAACAACTGAGGTATTTGGTTATTAATAATTTGATATTATTATGGACATATTTTCAGATCTCTTTTAGAACTTTAGAGAAGATACTTGAGGGCTTTTTTCTTGGAAGAAAATACTCAAGCAATAGACTTCATTTGCAACTGGGACTGTGACACATGTCCATGTGACATCCGTGACTCAACTTCAGTTTTGCGACGATAGGAGAAAACTTTTTTTTTATATAACATCATATACTCAATCATTCTTCTCCTATGACTTACGTCTTCTGCAATTTTAGAGAATATTACTGCATAAGCGTACGCTTTCTTCTAGGCGCAAACAGTCGCAGATTACGCGCATGTGCGTGCTTTCACCCGGGTGTAAACAAGGCTGATTACATCAAATACATTAAAGCTTGCATATTCTGTGCGTTGAGCATAGAGGAAGATGTAAGTCACGGGAGAAGAGTAAATTATGTTATTTTTGTTTTATTTGTGCAAAAAAAGTTTTCTCGTAGCATCGCAAAAGTGAATATGATCCACTGATGTCACATGGACTGTTTTACTGATGTTTCTACTATGTTTCTGGATCTGGGATCACTTCAGTTGTATTGCTGTCTATGGAGGGTCAGATGGCTCTCTGATATTATCAAAAATATCTTAATTTGTGTTCCGAAG
>JAUCMR010000059.1:11642733-11653020 GCA_032357425.1 Enteromius argenteus
TAAGCAGCTGAAAAGGGGGGGGGTGACTGCATTATTTGTTCAGTTATTTGGTAATCAATTCTGATTGGTCAATCTCCATATTTTGAAGCATATTTTTAAATAATGACCACTAAACTGTACAATTTATTATGATGGGATGGCTTCATGTCGCTTTCTTCTCACATAATAAAATTTTCAGTTCATTAATATTTATGCTATGTTATTAAAATTGTATGAATCTCCATGTATTTATTTCCTGTGTAATAAGTGGGATAATATACAGTGCAATCAGCCAGTCATTATCATCAGGTCCTGCCTTAAAGTAATGATCTGTTACATAATGATTTTTTAAAATGACTTATTTAATAAAGGTTATGAAAGTTATTATAAAATTTAATCAATCAAACCTTATCACGCTCGTTTAATCATTCTCTCATTTCCTTTCAGATTTCTGTGGCAGATGCCCAGCGCCCTATGCTCCTGCCCCAGCAGTACTGAGCAGAGTCCCGTGGACCCCCATGGCTCCCCCCGTGGAGGGAACGGCCCTGGCCCGCTGCCTCGTTCTGCTGCACAGCCTGCTGCTGCTGTTGCCCAGAGGAGTGCCCTGCCGGGGGGCCACAAGGTCCCCGGAGTCGCCCTGCCATAGAGCTGAACACCCACTCATCTCTCACTCAGGTCAGCTCTTGTCTCCCACTCACCACAGCACAACAGCATGTTACAGCAGAGCTCGGGACTTCATTTGGCCTGTTAATTAATGGTGCTTGCTGAGATAAGCACCACTATTACTATCCGCTTGTTAATTTATGACGTATTGAATTCTGTTTTCGGGTCCATTTCAAGTGTACTAGATTATTCTCAACAGCTGTTTATGAGCACCATTCATTCATAGCACACCTTTAAGCTAAGCTTTTAAAAACTCACAGTGTACACAACAGTCTTCAAACTCACGGCATCCCAGACACTAGTATTTTAATAATTTAGAAAAGATGAAACAGCCAAACAAGGTTATGATTTTTTTTCAGTAATACTACAGCACACAGAGAGGGTGAAATAGCACTGTATGTTATTTGCTTTTGGGATTTGATAAGTCTGATCTGGACCCAGAAAAAGAAATGTGTGATGTGTCATCAAAGTTTGGAATTAAGGATTTGAACATGTGGAAATATTTGGCTTATTATACCAAAAATATGCTTTGTTGCAAATCTATAATTCTACCTTTTTAAAGTTGCTTTAAAGTTTGTCAGGATCCTTGTCCATTTTTGTTCAGAAAATATTAGATGTATACATCTATAAATGAATACATTTATACATATTTATGTATATATCTTAAATACATTCATGTAACTGTATATGCAATTGTAATTTTAGGTATTAGTCATCTTGAAAACATCAAGTGATATTCATTAATTCATTTTTAATTCATTTTTATTTATAAAGCACAACCCAGGGTTGACCAAAGTGCTGTACGAATCAGAATAATCAAATAAAAATACATATTACAAAAAAAAAAAGAAATATATATATATATATATAGAGAGAGAGAGAGAGCAAATACAAATTACAATTACTATATATATATATATATATATGTTACTGCTGGGCAATGATTGATAATGATTAATCACATCCACTTTATGTGTTTATCATTTAAAATTACATTAAAATGTATTAAAAGTAATACATAAAAATATATGTGTTAAAATACTCAGCAAAATATACATTTATATTTTTAATTTCCTTTTCATTAAGTTTTCTTTCCATTTTCAAAAATCCATTTTTTAAATACTTGTTCATGTGTTTTTAAATTGCCCTTGAGACATGCTTTCTGACTGACTACAGCACTAAATGCAGTTTTTCTTAATAGTGTGTTACGGACTGAATCATAGAGACTTTATAGCATTGACAAACTCAGTCACCTTCCCCCAGCTTAAATTACAGGACTCCCTTGCCTGGAGAACATGTATTGTAATCAATGTAAATTCAGCAGGCGGATTTCTGTAAGTAATTGTAGAGCTGAATGTCAAAGCCAAAGGGGGTCTATTGGGGCTAATGGAGTGGAAAAGCAAGGTCAATGTTTCAGCTTAGTGATCAGCTCTGACTGTAAGTGAACTCCTGGAGAACCAAGCCGTCTGTTAGTACAAACTAGTGAATAGTAACACAGACTAGTAGCTAATTAACCCATTGATTTTTAGGATGGGCCCGTATGGCTGTTCACCATCTGTGTTATAGAATGAGTGTAAATTTCACTGTCTAACACCTGTCTCACACACACAAATGCTGGAGCACAAACCTTTTAATTAGCACCCCATTCATTAAATATGCACAGTGAATGCAGTGGTAATGGCGTTTATGCCCAGCAGCGACAGGGAGGTCTGTCACACACACACACCGACACACACTCTTCATTCCAAGCCCATAACGGTCCATTGGCACCGTTTTGAAAATGCAATTCTTATGGTTGCTCAAATAATCTCGGTTCTCCCTGTTTGACTGAGCTTTTGAATCAAAGCTTTCAGATCATTGAACGAGCCCCAGTCTACACATTTAGCAGCCGTCCTGCTGCAAAACCAAATACCTGCATGCCAGCTTTCACAAACAAAACCCCTTCTTCAGTAAAAACATTTATTCAAAGAGCACTGGGATCTGTGGGCACTGGCTTTTCGCTGGTTTTCTCTTATGTGTTTGTTGAACTGCTCCTCTGGGTTTCTAAAATAAGCCTTGAACTCTGCATGCCCTTTATGGCCTCAGTTCCCATCTGGAGTTCAAATTATGCTGTTTCCTGAACAAGCTTTTAGTGCTAAATACATTGTTTTTGTATATGTTTTTTTAATGAAAATAAATACATACATTTAAATATGTTAACCAATTTAAATAGATTGTATTATGTATTTAAGTTTTTCTAATACATTAGAAATTCTTGTTCTCTTACTTTTCTCCATGAAGACAGTTTTTCTACTATATGTTAATACAAATATAAAATAGATTTTTTTAATGATTAATCTTTACTTAAATATGTTTTTGTTTTCATTATTTTGTTTAATTTATTTAATGCCAATTTAAAAAAATAGGATTTCTTTCCTTTTCTTTCATTCCTTCTTTGTATGTAGTTGGTATACTAGGGTCAAAAGAATTTTACAAAAGTCATTACACATGAAATGTAAGTAAAATGTCTACTTTTGAGGTTTCAGCTACTTTTTTGACAAAAAACATGTCGAAATTTGGTAGAAATAATGTTACTGTATCATTCAGTGCAATACGATATTTGTTAAAATTCAAACAACATGCTTATTCTGACTTGTACGTATTAAAATATGTAGAATAAGGGAGCATATTCAATTTCGTTGTATTTTAAATTAATTAAAAAAAAAATCTTATTGACAAATGGGCAAAACGTGGCAAATTGTAAACATGTAAATTTACAACTTATTAGTATTTGAGGGGAAAGTAATTAGTCTTTTAATTTGTCATAAATAGATTTTTTGTAAATATGCTTGACAAAACTGTTACACTGAATGACATTTAAGTTGTCTTCTGTAAATCAGGGAAAATGTTTATATTTATTTTTTGCTCAAAACTGCAATTAAACAGAAAACTTTTTTAATTTTGGGGGGGGGGGGACAACAACTTAAAGCAGTGTTACACTTATTGTATGCTTAAACCCCTTTTTTATCTTTTACCCACTAATGTTTATATTACCTACATAAAACAGATTTTGTTCTATCATTTTTCTATATCGAGTGGTGAGAACCAGAAAGGTGACATTTTCGGTGAAATTGATATATATATATCAAATGAAAGCCCTTAATGAGCTCTTTTTACTGGTAAAATTGATTAAACATTGTATTTATTCTGTAAAAAATACCAAACGAACTTTTTTTTGTTTGTTTGCTTTTCTACATTTTATTTCTGTTCTGCAGGTAGCTTGTACTAATCCTTTATATAATTTCATACTTGGCACTGTGTAGAGCAAATGTTGTTCTCTCTTATGATAAATTGCTTGCAATGTTCTCCGTTTGTAAGTCCGTTTGTAACTCCTCAAATAAATGCAAATGTAAGTTAGATAGATGTCCAATTACCAAATCTCATCTCAGTATTATTTAAGTGAACCAGAATTCAACATAGATAAAAAAAGACAAAAAAACATTGATTACTAAAGCTTTTCACACCTTAAATTAACGACTTAATAAACACCTTAAACCACGGTTTCTCTAAAAATTTCATGCTGTGAGAGTTTCCCATGTAATTATAGTCGAACACACAGGCGATGCTGTGCTTATCTTGACAAAGGCTATATAGAGAAGAGTGATTGATGGGCCTGTTTTTTTTTTTTTTTAATCTAAACCTTTCAGACTTTGTCAGGCCACCCAGTAAGCCAAATTAGAGTGAATTGAAGGCTGAGAGAAACATTTTGCTCTCTCCTTAAATTTGTCTTTTTGGATCGAGCCTGCAGTCTGCATTTATAGTGGCGAATGTTCCTAGCAGCCTCTTTGAAAAAAAAAAAAAAAATCAATAAAAAGGGTTGAGTCACAGAGATGCGTGTCTCCATCCAGACCAAAAGAGAGACACTGGGAGCAAGAGACTGTGTTTTCCTAAATGGAACACCTCTGCTCTCTTCTCCAGAGTACTGTGGGGACACGTTTCTCCATGGACGGCGTAATCCTTGTCCGTTAGGGAGCAAAAAAGTGGGAAGGACATCACGGACAGTCGGCTTTCCTCTGTGCAGACTATAAAGAAGATAAATATACGTCCCCTCAGCCATGCCAGAACTCCAGCAGAGCTCCACTGTTAGATCTCTGTATAAAGACACACCGGTTGACTGTAAAGAAATGATAATATCTGAGCCACGGAGCTGTTGTGCTCTGCTCATGAGTGCTGGTTTGTGCAATAATGTTCTGGACAGATGTTGCACACTCATAGTGAGTCATGTTTGCATTTTGTTTAGACTTCAGAGAGGTTTTTTTTTTTTCTTTCTGGGAAAACGAGGTTTTTCTTTTGTTGTCAATGACAGGTTTAAGAAGCAGATGGTTCCCCACAGGTACAGTGCATGTCTTATGATCGGTAGGAGTCTTGTCTTATGGGCTTGTCAGAGCTCTTGCTGCATTGCATGGCTTGCTGGGAAAAAAACTAACACAACTCTAGGCTTTTTTTGGTTTTGTGTTATATAAAATATCTTATTTTCCAAAGTTTCTTAAGTATACAGTTTCTGTATCATTAATTATTTACATACACAAAAGAACTTAAAGTATTAATCATTTTTTACATTCATGTCTGCCATGTTGATGATTTAGTATGTAGTTTTCATTGTGTTTACGAGTATCTGTATCTGGGTTTCCATCCAAAACTGGAATTTCGCATAAAACATTTGCGAAAAAGCACTGGTTCCATCCAACGGGTCAAAGACCTGCACTATAACTAAGTTATAACTAAGTAATAACTGCACTATAACTTTTTACTAAGGAAAGTAGGAGAATATGATAATTTTTTTTATGCGTTTATTATCTCATGCGATACTTCAGATGTGCATTAAAATAGGATGATGGCTTGTGCGTGTATTGTTGAAATTAAAGTAGATCCAGGTAACGTTTTTTAATACAGTTTTATATATTAGCATTAGTTAATGCAGTAGCTCACGTGAAATCATAATGAACAATATTTGACAGCATTTAATAATCTTCCTTAATGTTATTTTTTACATATGAATATATATTTAGCATTTAAAATGAATAGTTCAGCCAAAAAACATTTTGTCTTTAATTACTCAACCTCATGTTGTTCCAAATCTGTAAGACCTTTGTTTACCTTGGAAGCGCAAATAACTTTTTATGGGGTTTTTTTATATTTTTAATGAAATCTGAGAGTTTTCTGACGCTCCATAGACAGCAGAACTGACATGTTCATTTGATTTCTTTGTGCAAAAAAGTATTCTCATAGCTGCATAAAATTAAAGCTGAACCACTGATGTAACTATTTTATTAATGTCCTTACTACCTTTCTGGGCCTTAAACGGGATAGTACCATTGCTGTCTATGCAGTCAGAAAACTCTTGGATTTCATCAAAACTATCTTAATTTGTGTCTCCAAGATGAATGAAGTAATTAACGACAGTTTTTTGGGGGGTTAACTATCCTTTTAACATTTAAAGCTGTATAAAGATGCATTAATGTGAAGGCACATGAATTAACAATATTCCATTAAGTACAAATTTCATAAACAATTATAAATAAATGGCAACACACTAATAGAAAAGTCCCAAATAATATTTTCAACTATCTTTGTTTTATTTAACTTCAAAAATAACTTTTTACAGTTTAATGTTGCCAAATTCAAACTTATAAAGTATTTCCAATTTTTCATTTACCAGAAAATATTTTTGAGTGATACAAATGCTCTCATTTGTAATCAGTGTTCTAGTTTCTCAATTTTGACAAAAGCATTTGATGAATGAATAAACGTTATGGAAATGTTATGGAGTTTTTTTCCCCCCCTTGTGTTGTTGTTTTTTAACATTACTAAGTGGCAGCATTTGGTAACAATACACACTCTATGTAAAGTGGTTTTGTCTCATTTTAGTTTCAAGTTTGTGTTGGGTTACTCCCTCTGTAATTTTGGTTAGAAAACTTGTTTAAGAGCAATTTTCACCAGAAGACCCCAGCATTTACACAGCTGCGGCTTGTCAGATGTTGCTTCCTGTACTTAAAGAATCTTTGCAAAGAGCAAACATATTAATGTCTATTAAAAGAAACAGTCCTTGACAGTTCAAGAAAACAAGTTTAAGAGCAAAAACTAAGACAACAGTTCCTGCAGTTTTGACAGCCGTGACCTTGAAGGCTTTAAATTGCTTCCATGCTGAGCTTGATTTTTGGAAAGTGCCTGTGTTGTTTTACATCTTTATGCTATTTTTATATGACATTCATTGCTAATGTGGCTCTTTCACACATTTGACTCGTGAATGAAATGTTTTTGCAGGAAGATTGTTCTTCTACACATTATTTTGGCGTGAAATGACACCTTTAACATATAACCAAGTGTTCAGTGTATCCTGAAAAGAATGTGAAAATATAAACAGAACATAAGTGCCTACCATTAGCTGGCATGAGTAGACTACATTAAGTCACACAGAAGCCCTAAAATAATTTATATATATAATGTTATCATATGAAACTGCTTCTCAGAAACACTGGAGAACAACATTGTGTGTCTCCACATTCACTTACGAGTTCCAGGCCCGCTGAAGTTAGGACTATCCCGTAGAGACATACAAGATTTATGGAGGAACATTGTGGTAACTGATGCTGTGGATCTTTAGGGAATTCTGGCTCCCCTTTTGTATGCTCGAGATGCGCTTCTTCAGAAGAAAAACAACCCTATCAGAATTAGAGAAAGCTTTGTTGTTCAGCAGAGCTGTTAAACTGATTATTAAAATAAAAGAACTTTATTGAAGAAATGTTGTAGATTATATATAATTAATTTACTAGGCTTGTAAATTATTCTACATTCATTATTGTTTCCAAAGCACAAAGGACAAGAAAGTGTCTGTCTTAATGTCTGTATGTCTGTCTGTCTGTCTGTCTACTTTTATGTTTACTCTCTATATCTGTCTGTCCGTTTGTCTGTCTATCTATCTATCTTCTTTATCTTCTATAAATAATCTATATATAATCTATTTACATATCTATACAATGTATTTATATAATTTTAATTTGTTTTATTTATATATACAGTGGGTACGGAAAGTATTCAGACCCCCTTAAATTTTTCACCCCCACAGCATGAAGCTGCCACCACCATGCTTCACTGTTGGGACTGTATTGGACAGGTGATGAGCAGTGCCTGGTTTTCTCCACTCATACCGCTTAGAATTAATGCCAAAAAGTTCTATCTTGGTCTCATCAGACCAGAGAATCTTATTTCTCACCATCTTGGAGTCCTTCAGGTGTATTTTAGCAAACTCCATGCGGGCTTTCATGTGTCTTGCACTGAGGAGAGGCATCTGCAGTGATGGTTGACTTTCTACAACTATCTCCCTACTGCATCTCTGGAGCTCAGCCACAGTGATCTTTGGGTTCTTCTTTACCTCTCTCTCCAAGGCTCTTCTCCTCCGTTAGTTCAGTTTGGCCGGACGGCCAGCTCTAATCAAGTCCAATCAGTATAATCAAACACAGCAGTTAAATATATGAGTGTCACAGCAAATTTAATTTTTTCTTTTTTAATTAATGCACAAATGTCAACAATTCTGTGTTTTTCTGTCAATATGGGGTGCTGTGTGTACATTAATGAGGAAAAAAAAAATTAACTTAAATGACTTGAGCAAATGGCTGCAATATAACAAAGAGTGAAAAATTTAAGGGGGTCTGAATACTTTCCGTACCCACTGTATATATATATATATTATAGTGTATTATTTCTACGTTTATTATTATTTTATTTTATATATATATATATATATGTGTATGTAATAATATTGTTATGTGTGTAATGCATGCAAATAAAATAGATATTTTAACTGGGAAAGATAGTCCACCCAAGTGTTAATGTGAAACTACATCCCAGAAGTGGAAAAAGCAATGACCAGTAGCACGACTTAACAAATGATAGCATTACTGGAACAGCTAACCCAGCAGCTATACCATTACACAGAGACAGGTAGGCAAAGGATCTTAGACAGGCCAAGATTGAAGCTTTGATGTGAAGGCCAAAGGTTAATATGAAAGGCGCCACAGTGAGGGCATTTGATATGCATATCATACACCCGCACAGAAACAAACACAAATGCACTCAGGAGCACTCAAACTGAAGAGAAATATGAAAAAAATACAGTGTTTTTGTGTGTGTGTGTGTCAGTCAATGATGTGCGCTAACATGTACCTTCTCTTGTTCTACAGAAATCGAGCCTTGGATCCACCGATTCAGAGCTGAGGGCACTGTCGATTATTCACAGCTGACCTTTGACCCTGGCCAGAACGAACTAATCGTGGGCGCAAGGTAATGGTCAATTCTTCCATCACTGCGTGAAACTTAATTAGGACTCTGTCCACAGGTCTCGGTATATGAATGAGTGTATTGTTGTCAGTGTGTCTGCCAAGCCTTACATTCATATAGGGCTATATTTTCAGCAACACCAAATTGACACCCACTGAGAAAATGTCACAATTTCCAAGTATCCCATGATTAGCCCAATAGTGACACACAATCCGAGTCCTCATAAAACCACACAATGAAACTGGAGGACTTTTGTGGCAGACAAAGAACAGCATAGACCCTCCTCACCGACAGATACTTTGATAATAAAAAAACTCACACCATGATTGTGAGAATAGGGTAGGATTTCCTGTGTCCAGCTCTAATTAATGAGTGTGATGATTTCCACATAGACTTTCGCACTGTCCTGCCATACATCTTCAGCCAAATTAATCTCATATTCCCGATCTGTCAGCAGCCTGGATGGTCTCCAAGCAATTATTTTGTGACAACCGCAGAAATGGTTTGATATGAGGCACTATAACAGTTCATTCACCCACAGGGCCGGGAGCGGTAGAATAATTACTTTTTCTGGGAGAAGCAGGGATTACCATTCACTTCACTAGTGATTCATTGTATCATGAGCAGATTGTTGTTTTTTTTTTTTTACTTGAAAGTAACGAGACAGAAAGTGTTAGTTAGCTCTCAGAACCTGCTCCGAAGTGCAACACATCATTATCAAGTCTGACTTGGCTAAAGAGTTGCAGTTGGGATTCTTTGTTCTCTCCAAACATCAAAAACGTCTGGCTGGTGTTACAAAGAAGTTCGTATCGGTGGTAATGGCTCAATTGAAAAGATTCTTTTGACCTCTTGTACAGTAAGAAACACTTAGTTTTCCAGACGTTGTGTTCTCATTGTTTTCCTATAATGAGAAAGCTCAGTCACATCAGTTCCAGCTAATGCTTCGGTCTGTCAATAGATGTCTTGTACTTTAGGGTTCGAGTTTTAGAGACAGTAAAACTCTCAGATAAGACAAATGCAAACAGCTGGAGCTAAAGGAATTTAGTAATGCTCTTTAGATTGAGGTTGGGAATTAGGAATGCACAATAAATCAGCAGTTATACCAATGACAGCTGACAAATTTGACTGTTTAATAGTATTAAGTAAAATGGGCCAATATATTTAAGGCAATAAATTACAGCCACACTGTTACGAAAGGGGCGTGAGGCGTGCGAGTTCAAATGTAGAACAGTAAATTTTAATATAAAAGGCACTTGGTCAGAACAGCAGAAAAGGTCGATCGCCGGCAGACAAAGTTAACGGGGACAAGACAGAGGCGGAGTCGAAAAA